>JASANG010001037.1:0-375590 GCA_030248215.1 Enoplolaimus lenunculus | reverse complement strand
GTAACCTCTTCGTTCAGTTACGTATTGCTGGTGAAACCAACCGTTGCGGTGAAACCAACCGTTGGGGTGAAACCAACCGTTGGGGTGAAACCGACTGTTGTGGTGAAACCAACCGTTGGGGTGGAACCAACCGTTGGGGTGGAACCAACCGTTGGGGTAAAACCAACCGTTGGGGTGAAACCAACCGTTGGGGTGAAACCAACCGTTGGGGTGAAACCAACCGTTGTGGTGAAACCAACCGTTAGGTGAAACCAACCGTTGGGGTGAAACCAACAGTTGGGGTGAAACAACCGTTGGGGCTAAACCAACCGTTGGGGTGAAACCAACCGTTAGGATGAAACCAACCGTTGGGGTGAAACCAACCGTTGGGGTGAAACCAACCGTTAGGGTAAAACCAACCGTTGGGGTAAAACCGATTGTTGGGGTGAAACCAACCGTTGAGGTGAAACCAACCGCTGGGGTGAAACCAACCATTGGGATAAAACCAACCGTTGGGGTGAAACCGACTGTTGGGGTGAAACCAACCATTAGGGTGAAACCAACCGTTGGGGTGAAACCGACTGTTGTGGTGAAACCAACCGATGGGGTGGAACCAACCGTTGGGGTGGAACCAACCATTGGGATGAAACCAACCGTTGGGGTGAAACCGACTGTTGGGGTGAAACCAACCGTTGGGGTGAAACCGACTGTTGGGGTGAAACCAACCGTTAGGGTAAAACCAACCGTTGGGGTAAAACCGACTGTTGGGGTGAAACCAACCGTTGAGGTGAAACCAACCGTTGGGGTGAAACCAACCGTTGGGGTGAACCAACCGTTGGGGTGAAACTAACCGTTGGGGTGAAACCAACTGTTTGGGTGAAACCAACCTTTGGCGTGAATCCAGCCGTTGCGGTAAAACCGACTGTTGGGGTGAAACCAACCGTTGGGGTTAAACCAACCGTTGGGGTGAAAACAACCGTTGGGGTGAAACCAACCGTTGGGTTAAAACCAACCCTTGGGTTGAAACCAACCCTTGGGGTGAAACCGGCTGTTGGGGTGAAACCGACTGTTGGGGTGAAACCGACTGTTGGGGTGAAACCAACCGTTGGGGTGAAACCAACCGTTGGGGTGAAACCAACCGTTGGGGTGAAACCAACCGTTGGGGTGAAACCAACCGTCGGGGTGAAACCAACCGTTAGGGTGACACCAACCGTTGGGGTGACACCAACCGTTGGGGTGAAACCAACCGTTGGGGTGAAACCAACTGTTTGGGTGAAACCAACCTTTGGCGTGAATCCAGCCGTTGCGGTAAAACCGACTGTTGGGGTGAAACCAACCGTTGGGGTGAAACCAACCGTTAGGGTGAAACCAACCGTTAGGGTGAAACCAACCGTTGGGGTGAAACCAACCGTTGGGGTGAAACCAACCGTTAGGGTAAAACCAACCGTTGGGGTAAAACCGATCGTTGGGGTGAAACCAACCGTTGAGGGGAAACCAACCGTTGGGGTGAAACCAACCGTTGGGGTGAAACCAACCGTTGGGGTGAAACCAACCGTTGGGGTGAAACCGACTGTTGGGGTGAAACCAACCGTTGGGGTGAAACCGACTGTTGGGGTAAAACCAACCGTTAGGGTAAAACCAACCGTTGAGGTGAAACCAACCGTTGGGGTGACCAACCGTTGGCGTAAAACCAACCGTTGGGTGAGAACAACCGTTGGGGCAAAACCAACCGTTGGGATGAAACCAACCGTTGGGGTTAAACCAACCGTTGGGGTGAAACCAACCGTTGGAGCAAAACCAAGCGTTGGGGTGAAATTGAAACCAGCCGTTGGGGTGAAACCAACCGTTGGAGCAAAACCAAGCGTTGGGGTGAAACCGAAACCAGCCGTTGGGGTGAAACCAACCGTTGGGGTGAAACCGACTGTTGTGGTGAAACCAACCGTTGGGGTGAAACCAACCGTTGGGGTGAAACCGACTGTTGTGGTGAAACCAACCGTTGGGGTGAAACCAACCGTTGGGGTAAAACCAAGCGTTGGGGTGAAACCGAAACCAGCCGTTGGGGTGAAACCAACCGTTGAGGTGAAACCAACCGTTGGGGTGAAACCAACCGTTGGGGTGAAACCGACTGTTGTGGTGAAACCAACCGTTGGGGTGGAACCAACCGTTGGGGTAAAACCAACCGTTGGGGTGAAACCAACCGTTGGGGTGAAACCAACCGTTGGGGTGAAACCAACCGTTGGGGTGAAACCAACCGTTGGGGTGAAACCAACCGTTGGGGTGAAACCAACCGTTGGGGTGAAACCAACCGTTGGGGCAAAACCAACAGTTGGGGTGAAACCAACCGGTAGGGTGAAACCAACCGTTGGGGTGAAACCAACCGTTGGGGTGAAACCAACCGTTAGGGTAAAACCAACCGTTGGGGTAAAACCGATTGTTGGGGTGAAACCAACCGTTGAGGTGAAACCAACCGCTGGGGTGAAACCAACCATTGGGATGAAACCAACCGTTGGGGTGAAACCAACCGTTGGGGTGAAACCGACTGTTGGGGTGAAACCAACCGTTAGGGTAAAACCAACCGTTGGGGTAAAACCGACTGTTGGGGTGAAACCAACCGTTGAGGTGAAACCAACCGTTGGGGTGAAACCAACCGTTGGGGTGAACCAACCGTTGGGGTGAAACTAACCGTTGGGGTGAAACCAACTGTTTGGGTGAAACCAACCTTTGGCGTGAATCCAGCCGTTGCGGTAAAACCGACTGTTGGGGTTAAACCAACCGTTGGGGTGAAAACAACCGTTGGAGCAAAACCAACCGTTGAGATAAAACCAACCGTTGGGTTGAAACCAACCCTTGGGTTGAAACCAACCCTTGGGGTGAAACCGGCTGTTGGGGTGAAACCGACTGTTGGGTGAAACCAACCGTTGGGGTGAAACCAACCGTTGGGGTGAAGCCAACCGTTGGGGTGAAACCAACCGTTGGGGTGAAACCAACCGTTGGGTGAAACCAACCGTTGGGGTGAAACCGACCGTTGGGGTGAAACCAACCGTTAGGGTGAAACCAACCGTTGGGGTGAAACCAACCGTTGGAGTGAAACCAACCGTTGGGGTGAAACCAACCGTTGGGGTGAAACCAACCGTTAGGATGAAACCAACCGTTGGGGTGAAACCAACCGTTGGGGTGAAACCAACCGTTGGGTGAAACCAACCGTTGGGGTGAAACCAACCGTTGGGGTGAAACCGACCGTTGGGGTGAAACCAACCGTTAGGGTGAAACCAACCGTTGGGGTGAAACCAACCGTTGGGGTGAAACCAACCGTTGGGGTGAAACCAACCGTTGGGGTAAAACCGATTGTTGGGGTGAAACCAACCGTTGAGGTGAAACCAACCGTTGGGGTGAAACCAACCGTTGGGGTGAAACCAACCGTTGGTGAAACCGATTGTTGGGGTAAAACCAACCGTTGGGGTGAAACCAACCGTTGCGGTGAAGCCAACCGTTGGGGTGAAGCCAACCGTTGGGGTGAAGCCAACCGTTGGGGTGAAACCAACCGTTGAGCTGAAACCAACCGTTGGGGCAAAACCAACCGTTGGGGTGAAACCAACCGTAAGCTCTATAAAGTGGTGAAAGTTATAACCGTAAAATTACATAGCTAACGTGTAAAAAGTGTTGAACCAAAATGAAAAATTTCGTGCACTTTCAGTAAGGAGTTTTTTGACCGTAACTATTGAAGACCACACTGGTTTGCCAAATCCTTTGGCACAAATATTCCCTACGTACCAGGATACCAATGTACAAAATTTACACGACCGTGTTCATATGATTAAAGCTAAAGCTGGAACGCCACACGATACGTATTCAGGCATCGTTTCAACTAAGTTTAGTTTAGGTTTAGAACATATAAGGAGTTAATCGCATCAAAGACTTGTACTGTCCTTAGAATACCCACCTGGTTGCTAAATGTAAAAAAAACTGTTAATCTCGCGCTCGCAAACACCTTTATTTCAAGATTACACCCTGCAGAAACGAAATCCATAGCTGTTCCCATGATGGAAATTAAAGGACGGTTATCAGAAACGAGTATGGGTGTGCATTTGGCGGACCCACGATATTTGATCCGTATGCTTCATACACAACAAACTCAAGTATGCTTGCAAAAGTTTTTAACCGAAGCAAGCGCTCGCTACAATTCCTCGTAATTCTGCGCAAGCATGATTTTGAGCACATGAATGTTGTTGTAGTCTTATACCCAAAATATGCGCTGTGTAGCCACCTTGAGTAAGAAATAATGTCAAGTCAGGAAAAATTTGCATTTTGTGTGAAGTAATTTTCAAATTGGATTAAGTTCTTATGACTATAGAATAATTTTCGTTCAAGTAAAACTTTTTCAGCTTATCTAAGAATATAGCTCCGGGTAGGTTTCATCTGCAAACCACATCAGCTGTGGTTTTTGAAATTTGATGACTTGTATGTGGCTCAGGAAAAACTTTAGTCTACGTATGCTGAAACCTTTAGTCCAGCTATGAATGTTGGTGTTGTTGCAAGCGCTTTGACAATGCGAAAAACTTGAAGAACTTTTACCGTTATCTTTTTCACAACACTGGTAGCGGTCGATTAAGTAGCTCCATTGGCACGACGAATCGCCAGGGCATTCTTGATTTGGAACCCCGGGACGGCATGAAATTACTTGACTGTTATCGCTAACTTTAGGCCTGCTTCCACGTGGACATCCTTGGCCTGAAGATATTGGAATCCAAAGTTATTGAAAATCTATACTTGTTTTCTGTAGGGAGTAAAAATTAGTCGGCATAAGCGCTAACCTTTACTAGTTGAACTGCGCTGATTTTAATAAATATCTCGGAAAGTACTTGCTACGTATTCGTTAACAGCCACCATATAGATTTATTTGGCTTATATATGTATAATTAGATATATCAAGGTGCGACCGGATGCAAAAAATGCCAGAACCAGAGCCAGAACCGGATAACCTAATATCCGGCCGGAGTCGGAGCCGGATAGTTAATTAATATGTAAAACTAGATGGCATTCAAATATCAGACCGTAGTTAACAATTCTTTCTTCTGTGGCCTACTGTATCCAAAGGGCTTACGTAACAAAGCATAACATCTCAAGCCGGTGAGTCTTTAACACCTTAACAACGGCAATATTCCACTATTCTTTCTATGTTTTTGTGATACCAAAAAATGACAGAGCAACAACCGGAGCCGGATAATCGAATAACCGGCCGGAGCCAAAGCCGCAGAGTTAATTCATATCTAAAACTAGATGGCATTCTAAAGCTAGACGACATTCAAGTATCTCAGACCATTGGTAACAATTCTTTCTTCCGTAGCCTAAGGTATCCAACGGGCTTTCGTTACAAAGCGTAACATCTCATGCCGATGAATTTTAAACACCTTAACAACGGCAATGTTCCACTATTCTATGTTTTTGTGTATTTAGTTGCAAAATTTGTTTGGATCGTGTTACTTTTATGCATATCCAGTTTTTAGGAATCTTGGTCTCGATTTATTAAGTCTCGGTGGATTGGAACAGAAGCCAGAAGTCGAGAAGTCGACAAACGTGTGGCTACATTCTGAGCGCCGGAGCAGCCGCCCCCCATAAACACCATTTGGGGGCCCCACCCATAAAGGGTCCCCACCATAACCGGTTGAAATAAAGATTGCCGAAATTTTGAAATATGTCTGACTTCTCGAGTTCTCGCTCTCTTAGCTCACGAGATTTTCACACTATTTTACATTTCCGTGATTCGTTTAATGACTTTTAGACACTACACAGACCTTAAAATGTCTGTTAACAAATTTTCTTGCTCGCTACATTCGCTAGCTTATGAATTTACTTAGGATAATACAACTCTCCAGAAATGAAGTAGTTAACAACTGTAACAAAAGAGTTTTGGAGTAAGGTGTGCCGCGTGCTGTCTTCCCTGCTTGGAGTATATGATTGTATAAAGTTTTACCACAAATATAAACTGTTAGCTACTTTAACGGAAAATGTAAAAAAATTCCACGCAGCGTGCAAAGTGTTACTCATTTTTAAGACGAGCTCACCTTCTAGATCCATCATTTTGCAACTTTTGCACGAAACTGTTTTCTCTGGGAAGGGTGACCGCACAGCTATCAAATCCGAGCGCGAGGTCGGACAGCCTCAGATCAAACGCCGAGAAGTTAAGTATGCCCTTCGACGCTGGGGGGCCTGCACAGTAGGGGTCTAGGCAATATATTCTTGTTTTGTAATTATCGGATGCACCACAGCAAGTGTCTGGGTTTAACAAAGTGCGAACCAACAGCAATTTTAAAATATATACACCTACATTAAAGATAGTGATAATTAAAAATATTTCAATTTTTACCATTTAGAAAATTAGTCGTTTAAAGCACTAAAGTGGTAGCATAAGTTTTCAAATATTACATTTACCTGGGCTTTTACCGCAACATTTGTGAACAGATTCGACCGAATCGAAGTAGCAAATTGCGTTTCCAGGACATTGACCACTTGGAGTTCCTGGGCTGCACGTTGTCGGCCGTCCTCCAGCCGTTGTTATCGGCTCCAGTCCCCACGGACAACCTTTGAATTACAAAATAAAACCAGTAACAACTTTAGAAGACTTTGGTCAGACTATTCAGTGTTTTTGAAATTGTACACTTTCAAACGAAGCAAAACATTAATTTCAATTCAAAACAATGTTTTCAATGCGACGTCTAATTTGCTAAGTCGGAAATTTTCGTAAGGACTACCAAACCGGACCCCAGTAGTCTAACTATTATAGATTTGCACAATTTTTATTTATTATCATTAGGTTTGAGCTATTCAGGTTGGGGAATTTGAGTTTGATGTCTATTTTTGTATCTAATGTACTTAAATTATGACGCAAGTACTAAATCCGTTTGGGGAAGGCGCCCCCCCACTCGGTACACCTCTGTAGGCATACATCACAACTAATCGGCTCGGTTTTTGGGGACCAGACCTGCGATAATTTTTCCTTTTCGAAGAAAAAAATAAATTTTAAAATATTCCTTTGGTTACGGATCCCGAAATTTTCAACGGGTTGTGGAATTGCAGTGCATGCACTGAAAGACGCCTCATGGTCCAAGGATAAGCGTGTAACCAAACACAATTTAACTAATAATTACTAAATATAAAGCTTTGTTTTGTATCGGTTCAGTAAATAATCCGATCCCTGGGCCCTAGATAAACTCCATTGATTTAGAATTTTACTGCGCGAGCGAAATCACAGACAATCAAGAATCAAAAGAAACGAAATATAGAGAAAGAAACCTTGCGAGCGAAGCAAGCTAAAAGCCAACTGCATTTATGGTTCTTTCATAAACAAAATATTTTCTTTTGTTCTTTTCATGCAATTTCGAGTTCAAATTTGTAGAGTATAGCAGCGTTAATACTGCGGATAATTTCGCCTTGGGACGCTATTTCTGGGTCACCTGCATAAAAATATTAAGGTTGACTGCTAACGTGGAAGTAGAGTAACCAAAGGTTGATTTTTACACTACCGACTGTTCAACACGAAACTATGCCACAAAGATTTCAGCAAAAAATGACTACTACTTCACTGTTACATTTATAATACTGTTTTTACTGTGGCGGTTGCAATACTTTAAGAAAGGATTTGTCCTACAAACCAAACTAGGCCTGAGGGTATCATGACAATTCGTCGACCGACAACTTGTAATCCAACTTTCATCGACTCGACAATTCGTCGCCCATCATTATGCTAAGGCTTAGGCTTAGGCTTGTATTACACTTAGCCCTATGCTTAGATTAATTTGTAGGCTTTACGACAATTGGGCGACAAGTTGTCGTTCGACGAATTGCGGTAGATTCAGGTCTGAGATCATCCTTCTAGCATTACAACTTTTGGTTGACATACCAAATCCTCGCTTCATATGAATGGCCCATGGGTCAAAGATTTGAACAAATCACGGATCCAGCTCACCAAGATTCGCGAGTTCATCAGTTGGTCATAGGATCGAGTTCGGTCCGCTAGGCTAGTGGACTTTAGATTTGAACCCAAGAAAACTCAAAATGGTTCAATCTTTTAGCTATTACAAAATTTATCGAATTATTCCAATACACGCATTCTATTCGATGAAAATCACCCGAAATCGTTAAAATATGGCTGATTTTTAATTTGATCATCTAAAAAGTTTTAATACCATTGAAAAACATTAAAACTCACCAACAGGCGGTGGTTCTATATCTTCGACCATTAAGCAACAAATCCCAGTAGCAGTCCCGGGAAGTCCTTTTGCGGTGCAACCATACGCTCGTGGGCAATCGCCCCTGACTCCGACGGTGCACACTTTTGCAGCGTTTGTTAAAGGATCTATCCACGGATTACCAGCTCGGCAACCAGCTAAAAGGACACGACTACCGTACATTCTATGTCATTTTCCGGCCGCCTATAGTAGAAATCAGGGGAGAATTCTCTGTTATGATAAGTTTAAATCTAAAGCGTCGCAACCCTTTGCTTGATGTCTAAACAATTGAAATTAAACAGTTTTTAAGTTTTCGCTATTTTTTAAAAAATTAAATTGGGCAAAATAATTTTAACGATTGTTGTTCGCACAAGGCCGACCCTATGCGTCTTCAATTCCATCAAACTAACTTTATGTACACTTGTGTCTGTCACGTAGAAAAATGTTAAGAGGTAAAGACTGTAACTGAAAAGTTTTCTAATAAATTATATACGTTGCGGCATATTAGCGCGTTATTGAACGCGAGCTGCATTAAAGTAAGCGTATTCCTAAGCCTAAGCGCAAAAATGAGCGTTTATACCAAAGACTAATCCTAAAGCTTAAGCCTCTACAAAAAATTTAATCTAAAGCTTAAGCTTACTCTATTTCGGTCCCACAGAAAAACGTTCTGCCTCTGATCTTCACATGGTCGATTAAAGCACGAAAACAGCCAATTAGCAGAAGGAGTCAGTTTGTAAGCTACGTGTTTGCATTAACGTTTTTAAATCATTGTATAAAAATATGAGTTGCCCAACCTTCCATCAACATATTTAGCTTACTTTGCGAAACGCCGTCTCGTGCTAACGTATCCCGCATACAACAGACGTGTTGCTGTTTTTGCACAGTAGTATTCATGAATGAATTGCAAATAGCAGATTCTCCGTTGCAATTTGCTCGAATATCAGTTGAACTTTGAGGTGTACATGATCTTGGAGTTCCATTTATTTGCAACTGAGGACTGTACCCATGTGGACACGCTGAACAGATAAAATATCAAACTTCTAAACGACAAACATTCCTACATGGAGTCGCTGTTTGGGCATGTGTTCCCACAATTTGGATGGTGATAACCCCGTCAAATCCAGTCGTGGATATTCAGGTAAGAAAGGTAATACTTATATTATGTTTCGATTGATTTTTTGTCGAATTTATTAATGATTTTTTAATAAATACCACAAATTTCGCGCCGACATCGTTGACGTTTGAAATTATACTATCTGCTCGACTCAACTGCCCGGTGTCACTTAATTGGTTCACACTGCAAAAGACCCTACGCTCCAATTCGTAAGATGTGCTGACACTAGTCATGGGCATCGGATATTTTTTCATATCCGGATATCCGGCAATTCTTGCGGGATATTTATCCGGATATCCGGATATCCGAAATGAAATTATCTATTTCGGATATCCGAAACTCGATTTTGTGTTTTTTGAGTTTCCGAACCTCAATTTTCGTTTCTTGAGCACTTGTTTTAAGTTGTTGCTCTAAAGGAAGTACCCTGATCCTTGATTATGGCTAAAGCTTTTGATACAAGGCAAATAAATATTCGATTCAAACGTTAGTTACAATACCGGATATATGTGGAACGAAGTGTGGCGGAGGACGGGATAAAAATAAATAACAGTCCGTAGCCGAATAACAGGGGGAGCCCTCTGGAGAGGTCAAATAAATATCAGTCCCCCTCTTATTCGGGTCACTCACTAGTCACTACAGCACCTCAATAGTTCTGGGTATTCAGTTTTAGAAGATTGCTACTGACTACTAAATATATACTTGCGTTGACAACTTAAAATTGAGTTGATTTGGCTTGTCCTTTACCTTATTTAAACCACTGAAATATAGATTCCATCGAATATAACCCTTCCGTCGAACCATATATACTAGAATCGTTTTAGTTCCATGTACAAAGAACCAGATTGAAATACACTTACGCTAAGTCGCACAAACATCCGCCCATGTTACTTATACTGGCATCGCGATTTCAGCAGCGGATCGAGAAATTTCTAAATGGGCGGGATGGTAAATTTCTTGAAACGCAATTTTTCTCCAAAAAAATTTCTTAGCGGGAAAATTATAAGGTAGGAAAGACAAATTGTAAGGTAATGAATGACCATATCATTTTATCACAAAAAAATTTATGTGGGTAGTGGGGACAAATTGCAAGGTAGGTGTCCTTAGACATTTTTCTTATCCGACCGGATACCCGGTGTTCATCTGTAGTTTATATCATATTGTTCTCAGAAAACTTGCTATCATCATTCTCGGATACACAAAGCGTTAACTCAGAAAAACTTTGTGTTAAATAAAACCGCTAAAACGTCCCAGAGGTAAATTAGCGTTGCATTGAATACGGATAAAACTAGACCTGTGTGAAACCCAACCGTATATCGAATTCCACAGAAACTCAGGCCCATGTTAAATACTTTTAGGGCCGTTGAGGTTTCTATTATTACAATTGTTGCTTAGGCTTAGGGATACGTTTAATCTTCTGTTACGTCCCTAAAAGTAACATTGGCCGAAATTCAATAAAGAACACACTGGTTTTATTACATGTCCGAGCGTCAAAAAAGCAGAACACGAAACAGATTGAGACGAAATAGCAACGGATTGTTATTTAATATTCTAAATGAGGTTTGGATACAGAATTTTTTTCGTCAGCTCCATCTACATCCGTGGTGAAACCATGCCAATTATTTCAATAATTTTTTAGACACAATCATTTCGGATATCCGGCGGATATCTGGATATCCGGATATACGGATACACGTTTCATTCCGGATACATATGCGGATATTTTTCATATCCGGATATCCGGATATACGGATATCCGGTGCCCATCTATAGTTGACACTGCACAGTCAGCACAACCCATGTGCGAAGTTTTGCCCAAAGTTAGCCCTCTTACCCTTGAGCAAAGCATGCTATTACTGCACCATATTTTCATTGCAACAACTTCATATACCGGTATATGTGCACTTGTATTACAATCTTTTTGCATTACATACACTTGCCGTCCGACAAGGTGAAAGGAGCTGTCGGTGCGGCGTTGGTTACATCGATGATACTTGTGGCGTTGACACATAGAATTTTTGTGTCAGTGTTCTTAGAAAATTAGTTCATGTTTGTATTCCCAATCACTGCAACGCGCTTCACCTATTTGTAAAGTGGGTTCTTACATTAATTGCGAATAATTTGAGTATGTTAAAATAGTTTCAACATTTCATTGGAAAATCTCATCTCATCTCAGCTTCCAAAGTACTTACTCGTAGCCTGCAATCGCAAGTAAGAAATTAACAATATTTCGTAGACAAATCTCATGTAAACTTCAAAATTCAAACTTGTAGCCTGCAATCGGAACTAAGAAATTTGTATTTCCGCGGATGGAGCGTTGGTACCGGTCGAAAAATCCATAAGCGGACTTAACGTTTAGCAAATGTTTTCTAGGGACGCTGAGCCTTTAAGCCTTTGCTCTGGCTACAGGTTTGTTCAGCTTACCGGTCATAGGAGCAATAGCGTATGCCGTCTGCGCCATACCTTCAAATAATTAATCAAGGTCACTATAGAGAGTTGCACATCATAAAGAGAATGGAGGTTTTAATGGCCAATCCTATTTATCGTTTACTTAGCATAATTGATATACTTGTTGTTTGCATAATTTTTGACAGATACAGAGTGGAAATGGAAAGTAAAAATATTGAAGTATACCTGTTTCAAAGATGTGTTTTATTTTTCTGCGCCCATATATAAAACAGGGCCGGATCGTTTTTTGGCGGGGCTGTATAAATCGAGTCAGTTTAACTACTGTTTCGGCTCTGTTCTATACATTGGCCTTTTTTCTGACAACACAATTGTGAAACCCAAATATTTATTGGGCTCTCTAAAATTTTAAAAAATACATATAGCGGATGCAGCGAAATTTTTTAAATTTTGTATAAATTTCGTAATTTTTATTTTATATCCAGCCAATTGGAGCATGTCTGTATTGAAAAATTGCGAGAAACGTACGTGATTTGTAACTAATTTTGACCACAAAATAACAAAAATTCCGGTATTTTCATAACACGCAAACGAGTGTCGGTTTTGTACGGGAAATGGACATACGATTATACCATGACTGGATGCAATGTTTTGTATTAACTGCGAAAGCTTTTATAACTTTTGAATATAATTTGAACTATTGATAGCGTGTATATTTCGTTGTTTTCTTTATATTAGTTAATATATAATTTAAACTGCATTGAAATTGCGGAACTCGCAGACTGGCCCGCAGTCAAGAAATGTTACAAAAGAAGCATGGAGAGACTTATAAAGGGGAGAGGGGTGGTAAATTTTTTATTATATGGAATTCTTTTAATGCTGTAAATAAATCTTTTGAACGCGCGGGGGGGGCGAAGATGCTCTGCAGGTGGAAGATACCTCTGACCCACCGCGTCAGCATGATAAAATTTTGCGGTTAAAGCAATACCGATTCTTACCCAAAATTTCTATCACAATTAATACGCTCCATACAATGCTACACATGAATTTTGCCATAGCGACAATTATTTCCTTGTCGAATTCGAATTACTTCGTCATATATAGTATGTTTTGCGTAATATCTAAAAACAAGACTACAACAGGAAGACTACTGCATCCGGCTCTGGTGGAAAATTGATATTTGGCTACGGTTTCTGTGTAGAATTTTTTCTGAAAGTATATACTGGAACTTCAGTAGCTACATGGTTAAATCTGTAACGAAATTTGTTCGGTTCAATGATGATTTTTGTATCTGGGGCAATTATAAATATGTACTTGCCGACATTTTCTGAAAACATGTTACGAGTTTATATTATCAGAATGATAATATAAAGAACTTTTTCGAAGACTTACATAGCAGCAGAAGTTTAAAACTGATACGAGACACGGAATATTCAATCACAGCATATTTAACCGAAATCATTTCAAGGGTGGCACTATACTGTAGTGTCCCAAATAGAAGGGGTAGTAAGAGAGGATGCCTAATTTGAGTCCCAATAAATAGGAGTCCGCATTCCTAATAAGTGTCCGTATGCGGATATAGTCCCTAAACCCTACTTAGAGTCCATAAATGTCAATTATCCTTAATTGTAGTGCTTAACTAACTCTAGGTCTCATTAATAAGGTTGAGTTCGAAACTTTAAAGGATACTTAAGCTTTGAAAGTACATTCCTGAGTAAGCATTGCATTATCGCTCAAACTTTTGATACATATAGTAACGAATGGTGGTGAAGCTTGGATTAAAAATCAATAACAGTCCGTAATCGAATAGCATAGGGTACTCTCTGGAGATGGCAAATTACAGTACTTTCATAACACCCGGCGCCGCGCGACAAATATCGCGTCACCCTAACGCCCACACAGGGGCAGTTTGTCCTATCAAAAGAACTATATATTTGCTTAAAACAGAAACACTTTGGAGCTTACGAAGCACGTGTAGATACCTCTTAAGTGTGAAATTGAAAAAAGCGATATAGTTTCAAGAGGCCAAGAAGGATTTTGACGAAACACAAAACAATTTTAGTCAACCCACTTGAAAACATGTGACCAAATCGGGTCGCGTTATATGCTGGGCTAAGATTTGACCCAAAACAGTCAAAAAATAATCTATGGAATGCTAGATTACAACCAGCTGGGTATTCAATGTAAAATACTTTAAAAAAGCAAGTAACCTCAATCCACTAAGCTTTTGATTGGTTCTTTCAATTCAACAGCGAATCGCGAGCTTCGAAAGATGACACATGTTCGTGCATTTGATTTGCTTTTACTCACGAGTAGAAGCGGAGTTGGCGATTCGCACGATAACACAGTCATTGGATGGATACAGGCTTAATAGAAGAGTTGTACATCTCCATCCAATGAAATTTCTTGATAAGACGAGAAAAAGGTATTTTCAACAATTTAGACCATTAACCTACTAAATTCTAGAGGTCAAAAAGTGTTTGTTCGCGACGCATATAATATATTCGACAAACCGTTTGTAGGAGATTAGGCTAGCGCCGAAGTGAAACATTGGCCACACTGTTCGTAGATAACACACGGAACTACAGGCTCAAAGTGTAATCCAAAGCTTAACATCAAACTTTTGAGCACAAAACTATGTTTCAGAGCTTACAAAACTGACTTGTTCCAGTTTAAATTTTGTACATCTCGAGTAGTTTCTGACTACTTTGCGTATCGATCAATCGTAACCACTTGTGACGCTTTGACAGCAGCTTTTGTTATTTTTCTGAAATCAAAATCACCACACAAACCAAATACATATGCTTGTCCGCAAGTTTTTTCAATATTTCACAACAGTACTTCGTTGCTGTATTGGTCGTGCAGATGTTGCAGAAACAACGAAAACTTGTGTGTAAACTTTTAAGCTGAGTATTGGAGTCGATACAAAGAAGTTTGAAGATGCTAGCAAATGCAAAAAAAGTTCACTTAGGTCTTGTAAAGAGCAATTCAAAATAAACCTTCACAACTTAGAAAGTTTCAACAACAGCTAGCAACATGGGTATAGCTACGACTTTGGCTTGGTAGCTAAGATTTTGGCTTGGTAAAAGACCTAAAGCAGTGGTATAAGTTTTTGTGGTTTGCAACAGTAAGTCGATTGGTTTTTAAACAACAACTAAATATTAAGCGAAATAAAAGTTTTTGAAACCATTCGAGGGACTTCGGCGCCCCTTGTGCTCCGCATTTGACTACGCTTTTGGTCAACGATACTGAATATCATAATATCAAGATCTTATTCGCTGCTAACAGTATAGTTTCAAGATTAAAATCAAATAGAAGCACGTGTCGTATCAGTAGAAATTTGGCTTTTGGAAAACATAGAATGAAACGGTTAAAAAAGCCAAAAAAACTATAAAAAAGTCAATGCGACTACAGTTCGTGGGGTTGAAGCTTTAGTTTTTGAGTCTCAAGATACACTTTGTGAGGGTGAGAATTATACGAAAAACCTATGATCGAAACAATTTGTTTATAAATAAATTTGAAAAAACTGTTGCAAAAATCAGTCGGGAACACACGTATAAGGGCATATCAGAAGTTCCGAAACATCACAACACAGATTTAAAAAAAAACTAAAACAACGAAAAAAACTGTTGTATATTTCATTTGATTTCGTCACGAACCGAAAACATTTACGATTGACTCGCAAATAAATTTTGAAGCATCTTCATCGACGTTGGTTTTCATTCGGAAAACTTGAATCAACTGTTAAAAATGTTTCTTTTTCGTTAATTTCCGGAGAAAACGGAAAAAACGGAAAAATTGACAATCGTATACTAATGCTTCCGCAAGCGCAAAAACCATGACGTATGATAGTTTAAGATCATTCGCATAAATATTTTGAATTTCACATCAGATCCAGTTTCAAGCTACGATTTTGAAACGGGATTCTATAACGTATTGTAGGGACCTGAATAAGGGAGGGAGAATGATCTTTTTATTTGGCCTCTCCAGAGGGAACCCTCTGTTATTAGGTTACGGACTGTTATTTATTTTTAGCCCACGCTTCGTCACCCTTCGTTACTGATATAAATCAGGTATACTGTAACTTTATATCCGCTGAATTAAACGTTTATTTATCTTGCGTCAATAGCTTAAGCCATAATGCAAGGTTCAAAACCTAAGTACGCTTTAAAGTTTCGAACTCAACTTTATTTAATTGACATTTATGGACTCTAATTACGGTTTGGCACTCTATCTGCTTATGGACTCTTATTAAAAAAGGGATACGGATTCCTATTGATTGAAGCTTCTTATTACCCCCCCCCCCTTGTTCGGGTCATCACAGTAAGCCGCATGATCGAGCCCGATGAGATTTCACATGTTATACTGATTTAAACTCAGTGCGTGCTGCAAATAGTGGCAAGGTTACTGATTCGGGCGTTTAGTTCGGCGAGAAATTAGCATCAAATAGCTTCAAACTCAGGCTTAATTATCCGCTAAATATACTATTTGATATTCTGGCTTAACACCTTCTCACATTGAGTTGACTATGGGCAACTTGGCGCAGTGTATATACGTTAAATTCAAGCCCCTATAGCTGAGTGGTGATGGTAAACGCCTCCCGCTCCAGTCGCTAAAGTTCGAATCCTAGCATAAAATGTAGATCTCAGATGAAATAAAAAATATTCATATGATAAAGGGTTAAATACAGCACATTCTTATTGTAGTATCACTTGGTTCGATTTATTATTAACGTTGTAATTTTTTTAGCAAATACCTATCAATAACGTGTTAAATATTTTGGTTTTACGTTTATTTTTTACGAAATCTCGGCAATTCTTTCCTTAAAATTGTGCCAAAAGTTAAAATGAAACGCGTCAAACAGATAAAGCTTGTAAAACTATACAAAATGTCACTACCAAAATTGCCTGAACCTTCGGCAAAAATGCTGCCGGATCCGTAGCCGGAGGTCGGTTTTTGCCGCAACCAGAGCCGGAGGCAGATTTCCGGATGTACCCTGATATTTAACATACGTAGCACATCTCAGGTAAAAAGAGTAACATTAATATTGTGATGCTATTAAAGTTGGTTACATTTAGCGTATTTGCAGTGCAATACTGTTTGCATAAAATTTGGCGTCGTTGTGTAATACTCTTCTGGAAAAATTACATTTTTTGGTAAAAGTGTTTTTATCAAGTTTACCGTCTTTGTCAATTTTTCATCTTGCCCAAAATTAAGATATTTTTAACTAATTACCTGTGACGCCGAGAATAAAATTTAACTTCTTGTCAGCATTTTTATCTTAGCCTACAGTTGTTTTTTTCAAAAATACTTTCTGATTATAGCGAAAACAACCAAGGTGCAGCACTTGAGTTCAACGTATAGATGTCGTAGCTCAAGCCGTAATTCGAGTTTCTGTTTAAGCCTTTGCGCTTAGGTCCAGATATGCATATATGAATCCGTATAGCTATCACTCGCCAGGGAGAAGGTATATCCGAACAACTCGAACTGTTCGCTCCTGCGGTTCTCGTAATATGCGCAGGTTAATATTTTTAGTATTTTCAGCGAAGTGCGCTCACTTAATAAAACGGAGTTGGTAGCTGTGATAAAATAGACATGTCACATGCTCGAGTACATAATTTTCAGGCTCATAACCAGGTCAGCATGTCTCACGATAAAAGCGAGGCTAAAGCATTTCTAGGGAAATGCATAACTTTGATAGGTTTTTGATTTTCCTCTGCTCTCCCTTTAACTGCATGCCAGATTGTTCTGCCTTTAATTTTGCAGCATCAAATTTCTGCCATCGCGCGAGAAGCCAACTCGAATTGTAGTACAAAGTTTTGATCCAAAATCTTGGCTTTGAACTTTGCTTGGGGGTCTAGGCGTGGGTTACCCCCTTGCGTTAATCCGTCAGTGATAATAGAAATAATTTTTTTGCAAAATGTTTGATATTTTATATTGCTCAGCACCAGGAGCGTAACCAGCATCTCGTTTCTTGGATAAGCTAATGTAATAGTTCTTTGGCTTGTAGAATATATAAAAATTATAGAAAACGCTGTCAAAAACCCATTATTCGTTGTCTCTCCAGAAATTTTTGCCATGGTCGAATTGAATACGTACGTTCCTTTACTCTCCACAATATGAAGCGTTGATATATCTTAAATTTTGACTAATTCATCTCCCTAAGGTGTTATATTTTCTGTTGTTCTTACAGATTGTTGCAGCATGTTTGAACGTTGTATGAAAGATTTTTCGCTTCGTCTTTCTTATACTATCATGTATATATATTTTATGGATCAAAATATCGAGTGAGATTGAGGAGGCTTTTGTTGCTTCGGCTGATGTAAAGATTAGGAGCGGAACGTTTTTCTACAGGACTGCAATAGAGTAAAGCTGTAGCCTTTAGTCTAGTTTTTTTGGCTTGGACTTGGCTAAAGCTCAGATTTAGGCTCATTGTTGCGCTTAAACTTTAGGCTTAGGAATATGTTTATACTATACTCTTACGGCCCTGTTCTATATATTGTCCTTTGTCTCAATATTTTTGTTTCGCGTTTATAGGTCCCTGAATATTCCCCGCAACTTAAGCTTATAAGCTTAGCCGGAGCCTAACCGTAAGTTTAAACTTAAGCTTAGGTTATATGCAAAAAATCTGACGAATTAGGAAAACTATGGTGAAGTGTACGAAAGCGCTCGTTTAATATTTCCAAGCCACACAGATTTACAAGTAAAAAAATATTTCATTTGGTCACATGCATCGGAAGACATTGTTTACAATGCTTAATTATTATTAAAATATACTTCAACGCTCAAAGTTTGCGAGTATTACGCGTATGAGCGTACGGTAAATCATTATTTATCGATTTTTTAGTCATTGTTTTGCGTTTACAATCCAACCCAGCGACTATAAATTGCTACAGAGGGGCGCCAACAAATTTTCTAGAGAGAGTAAAGCCATTTTTTCAAAGCATATCGTTGTTTTATATCTGTCCAACAATTTTTCATTTAAGAAAACAACGAAAATGACTGCAGTTTTGTGGTGTAATGCCCATCGTCGCTATCCTGCAGTTGCGGCTCTTTTGCAAGTAAAATGTTTTTAACAACCACAGCGACATATAGGTGCACACGTTTGATGTCGGACGCAAGTTTTGTTATTTTCGTTCAAAATAATTGTTTTTCTTCATTAAACTTTAACTGCCTAAAAGTTCTGTAAATTTTTCAAGTAAAAGGTATTAATACGGGTTTAATAGTCGAACTTTTTATACTTATAGTTGCGTAAAGTTAAATCTAAATACAAACATAGTGCTGGATTCAACTGGAGTTTCCCCGACAGCTAATCTTTGGTACATGTCCTGACTAAGATTTGTGTGGAGACTAAACTTTTGTTTGGCCATTTATAAATCAAGAAAAATTTTAACAATCCGGCTTATGGTGCACTGCAAAAAATGGTGAGTCAAATTGACTCTCCCCGAAATAGGCTTTTCCGGACTCACAAACTGAGTCAAAATTCGACTCCGCCAGAGTCAAATTTGACTCACTGAGCCACTCATTAAGTCGAGTTTGACTGCGGCGGAGTCAAATTTTGACTCAGTTTGTGTAGTCCGGAAAAGCCTATTTCGGAGCGAGTCAATTTGACTCGCCATTTTTTGCAGTGTGCACTTTTTGGAAAACACAATTATTCAAGAGATCCTTGAACTGTTGGTCAAAAACAAACACACCGAATCCCAGGGATACTGCGAGAAAATACCTACGAAAGATATGCGAAGTGTTGTGAGTGTTCCTGGAAGAGACTCATTTATTATTTAAAGCCAAAATTTAACCTTAAAATATTTAATACAAAAGTGTTTCTGGTTTGTTGTTCCAATCGCTTCACTCAAGAGGTTTTTCATGATTATATATCGCTACACCCGTCACAAATTTGACGATTCACGCCTAACTCAAATCGATTTCGCATCTATATCGTTGCAAACTTGGCACAACTGAAGCTGAGTTTTACAAGAGTAAGGCGTTGAAATTTTGCATACTAAGACTCCATCGTACTTACATAACCTAAATCTTGTAAACAAATTCACGATAGGAGGTGCACCTCAAAGTTGGAACCGGGCACAAAACTAACGCCCGGGCCGGAAAGACCACTCTCTAAAAACTTAAACTAACTTGATTTAAGCTTAAGCTAATCCACCAGTATTAAACTAACTTTCAAGATTAACTAAACTAACTGGTAGGTTTAAGCTTAAACTCATTTAAAATGTTACTTATTTTCAGTTTAAGCTAAACTTAATGAACTCTTAAATACACTGCTGCACTTGTTAGTTAATCTAAAAATAAGTTTACTTAATCTCGCGTTAAACTTAAATCACGTTAGTTTAAGTAAAACTTAAAATTCTAGTTTAGTTAGTCCGTCCAGCCATTTAAGTTTTACTTAAACTGATATTCAAGTTTAGTTAAGCTATAATTTAAGCTCAAGTTTTTAGAGAGCAGACACCGCATATCGGCCGGGCCCGCCGCCGTTTATCAATTGTTTTTATACTATAATGCTTATTTAATGTTACAGCTGTTGCAGTTCGCGTAGCAAATTTCAAATGGTCAGCAAATTCTGAAATGCCACGAAGTGCTAAATCATTAACCGAACAACTATTTTTGCCGAAATTTGTTGGAGTTTAACTGATTGAATATGTTTGCGGCGCGGGATATACCTTTGTTGCTGTCATAGGCGAACGTACGAGCTCTAGATACCATTTAGGTTTTTTCAGCGTAGTTTGATTAGCTGCAAAATTTAACTGTCGGGTAATTGGTTTTAGCATTAAACTAGTAGGATATAGTTTTCGATGGCTTACAAACTAGGTTGAAAATTTTCTGGGGAGGTCGAAATTTCACAATGCGAGCTAATCATCTGTCCTCTCGTGTATGGGTCTGCGATATGTTTTAGGCTACCAGAATCTGATCTGTTGTAGGCCTTATTTTTAGAAATAATTACCACTGTATTGTCTGTGAGTTTTGTCCTATTACGTTCAGACGTCAAGGATAAGTAAGTTTACGCTAGCAAGAAACAAACCAAACTGCATTGCTGCATATTTTAATGACAAAACTTGTTGTTTTGGTAACTTGCAGTGAGTATAATTATAAATTTTTTATAAAGTCGTACTTAAGTTGTGCGTTTGAAAAACACTTAAAGCGATAAATCATCATAAATTATTTCAGATTGACGTGTATATTTATTGCAGTCAATCTAAAATCGGACCCGTCGCCAGAGGGTCTAGGGAGGCTCAGTTCTTTATGGAAGATTTTTGGCCTCCCTTAGAAAATTTTCAGCCTTGCTTCTAAGTCATCGAAAACTCTTGTGTGCCATTCTTCAAAATTTTTATCCACTTCTAGCAAATTGAGCTGGCTACAGGCCAGCCTAAAATGCGTGATTTTTCGGTGTCTGTGATATCTAGGTGGGGGTTACCGTAATAGTTTTACTATGTTGTTTTCAAAGTAAATGTGTTGTATTTAAGAAATCACTTGACAATTTATAAGACATAAATTTTTTCCTTTCAAGAAATAGTTGTCTTATGTTTAAGACTATTTTTTGATTTTCATGCATGTAAAAATTTGCTTCGTTTGTATTCTTAACAGGGTATTTAAATAATCAAATATCGAGGGTATTTTAGGTTAAGCTTAGGCTTTCCCCACCTAAGTTATTGGCTTAGTCGTATCTTGGGTTGAAAAATTAGTGTATATGGTTGAGGTTAAGCTTCCAATTTTAGAGTCGGTTCCCTGAAAAACATGTAGCTTTCATTTCAGAAATATTTGCCGTATATTTCAGAAATGTTTGTCTTAATCGTTCATGAGAAAATATCTTAAATTTTAGACTTTTAAGCCCGATAATTTAAAGACTATATTTCTAAAAAAATTTAAGAAATAAAAGTCTGGAATTCAAGGCATATATGCCTGGACTCCGCATCAAAACATTATTGTCTTAAATTTTACGCAATATTTCATGAATATAAGACAATTTATTTTGTGTATAGAATCTAGAAGGCCGCGGTAAACTTTATTGTTGCTTTAATATTACCTATTTTCAAGCAGATTTAGAAACTTTTTAATTTGTTCATTTAAGATTGAAATCTAAATTAGTTTTTAGTTAATGTCGACGCAAATTCAGTATAATTATCAAATAATGCAAAAAAACCCCGCTGTCAGTCTCCGATCCAAAAATGCATTGATGTACTAGGAATACTTTTTCTTAAGCTAAACTGCAAATATCAAAATTTACATATAGCATATATTTTGCAAAGTGTTTTTAGATATCCTCTTATTTTAGTGTTCAAACTAAACGTTGTAAATATTTTATTAGAAATAAGGCATTAGTAAATGCGTGAAAGACAAATTTTGTCATCAAATGCAAGATGCTTGCAGTGTACGTATTCTAGCGCACTCACACTTGAGCTTTCACTGATTAACCTTTTCCTTTATAGGTAGCATTATAAGCAACTAATTGCGTAGTATATTTATTTGCAATAAATACAGAAATCACTGTGCAAAACAGTTCATAAAACACCATCGTTCAAATCACAGCTGTAAAATAAAGGTCTGAAGAAATAGAAAATATTCATGCAGGAAATGGTCAATTTCTAAAAGGTCTCATTCATTTGGGTTCCAGAAAACGTTTAGCGACGTAGTATTGTTAATAATAGTAAATAATTTTGGTTATCAAAATGTGGTCAGGCCGTGGGGCGGATAAGGAGAAAGATACCTATTTTTGCCACGTTCCACAAATATTTTAAGCGCAAATGAATAGCAAATGCAATATAATTCACGTTAGAGATAATAACGTTATTACCTGTGTTGCATCAAGTGTCAATCTGTATTCATAAAACGGAAGATGAGCGAATGTTGTTGGTTTTTTTTATTTTTAAAATATATAACAATTGTTCAGTCTAATTTTACATTTTTGTCATTTTCTAATAAACATTTGCAAAAGTTTTTTTTGCGGTGGCTGTTAGTTGCCATGCGCATCTGTGCGACAGTTTTGCTGAAGAAAATTACGAAAAATATAATGACACGTTAATATATCCACTAGAATTTACGAAAAGACGTTAATATACGACGATAAAGCAGTAATGGATTTCACGTGCAATTTTTACTTAAATACATGGTGTATTCACTAGCGAATCCAGAGGGCCGCGTACTCTAACCCGCTACTTTACAAATTTCTCCCCTCAGAAATTTTTTTGTAAAAAAATACAATTTTTAACCTCAAAAATTATTTTGTGATACAAAACCTTTCAATTTTTCGCCTTTAGAAAATTTTTTGGTGATAAAATGATAAGGTCCCTCTGTACCTTACAATTTTCCACCTAAAAAATTTTTTGGTGTTAAAATAATAAGGTTCCAGTTTTACAATTTTTGGTCTCATAACATTTGCAAGCGCGACCCCCCGTCAGAACTTTTTGCATCCACCTCTGGCTGTATCGCCTTTTTCGGCAAACCTAAGATGAGCTCAGATTATCGCTGACAATTTCAGAGTAGCAGAATAGTTGCTGTGAGTTAAATTTTCACGCAAAACGTTTTCAAAACACTGAACTTGCATAATGTTAGAAAATTTCAAGCACGTAGCGGGCTGAGGTTCCCACCCAATTTTGTCTAAATCTTGCCGGAATTGGAACAGCACACAGGAACTTAATTTCTTCACAGGAACCGGAACAGGAACAGGATCCGGAATTTGAAATAATTTTCATACCGAATTACTGTTGGATTTTTTAGAAAACTTGCCAAAAACGGCTAAAAGAATTTTCCTGCTATTTGAACATCAAGTTTTGCTAAAACACATCAGGAACAATTTAGTAACAAAGTGAACTTATTGCAAGAAGATTACTTTCGACATAAAATTTTTATATATATGTATATATATATACATATATATATATATATATATATATATAAATATATATAAATATATATATATTTATATATATATATAAATATATATATAGATATATACATATATATATTTATATATATATTTATATATATATATATATTTATATATATATATTTATATATATATTCCAGTTTTACGTTAGGTCACGCGGCGTTGCAGTTAGAATGACCACAACTTTGTCTAATTTTATGCTGGTTCTGAACTTTTGAATCATTATTGGTTTGGTTTTATGCCTGAGTATCAAATTTACCAAGGTTGTCGACTACGGATAAATTAGCAGGAAACGTAAAATTGGCCGGAACAATGACCCACACTAACTGAATTTCCGTCCATTTTTTAAATCCACTACCACAACAATGCTTAAACGAAATAAATGTTAGCTTAACCTGGTGTTATAACATTTTTTGTGGAACCTTGTGATATCTTATTGTGAAAGGCGCATTAAACGCTTAACGATTACTATTGTTGCACTTGATAAAGTTGGCATGTTGTATAATAAGTGACAAAAAAGATAAAAAACATTCTAGTATAAAAATTACTAGTAATCGCAGTTGCAAACCTGTGCCATTTTCGTAATGGTCATTGACTCGGCATGCTTAACAAGTTAGCCGAAAAATCATGTCTAATCCTTTCTAAACAATAGTAAAATCCTGCGTAGTCGAATACCTGTCATGTCGCTAAAAAGTGCATAGTACAAATTAAGTAGCGAGTAACATCAATCCACCATAAAATTACATAAATTGTGTTGAACGCAGAAGAAAAAGTAAGGGCGGCGAAAGGCGGGTAACGGTAAAGGAGTTTTGTGCTGATCAAGGTGGGTGACGGGTAAAGCCGAGCGCGGGTAAAAAACTTTTAACCGGCATCCATCTCACCTATGCACTCTGATATACGACTTTGACAATTTATAGCCCGACAACTTGTCGCCGAACTGTGTCCTGAAGCCTATGAATAAATCGAAGTATAATCAAAAGCGAAATGCTAAGTCTAAGCCTAAGCCTAAGCATAATGATGATTCTAAATATAGGGCCCGTATTCTCAAATGTCTGTAGGACCTATCATCAGTTAGTAATAGGTTTTCAAACAAGCAAACAACGGCAGCTGCAATGGTCAGACTCGGGTCACAAGTAAGTACGATTAAATCCAGATAATGTGCCAAATTTTAATGTTGACAATTTTCGGGTTCAAAATTTATTAGTCCTATTGCCAATTGTGTTGTTTTATGCATTTAAGAATATGGGTCCAGAGATTAAATGAACGGTACATGAAAATACATCAATGCTGAAATGCTGCCCTAATTACGTATGTGAGGCGTTCGAGATTTATTTAGGTAGGATATTTTGATGAAAAAACCGTCAACAAACATGTAAAACACACAAACACGTAGGGTAGTGTTTAGTATCTAAACAGTAAACAGCCGTTTTAAACACAACCCTGGCATTTGGGGCGAAGTTTGGAAATTAGAAAAATATGATACTTTCAAAACACCGTTCAAGTAGTATTGGTCTGCATTCAGCGAATGTTGATATATACATTAGCTTTTGTTGTCAATATCAAAATACCAGTTTGAAAATAATTATTATGCTTAACATTGAAAAGCCTCACACACTGGTGTTTCAGGTTCAAAAGCTAAGTTGTTCCGGGTAAAAATAAATTTAGAAGATCAGAAAAAAATGAGATTTAAGTGGCGATGATTCAAGACCACCCAGCTGATGCAATATTTATTTTATAAAAAAACAGTACACCGTTTTTATATTTTTAGGTAAAATCAAATCAATAATTTGATACATAAACTAATTAATCATGGGTGCATGCATAGTATGTGTCAGGGTGTAAAGGGATGGTAAAAATAACGGAAACGGATAGTGATCAAAATAACGGAAACGAACAAAGAAAACGTATATTTAGGTATAAAAGTTTAAAAGATGTTATTTGTCTGCCGACACAATAAAGGCAAAAATAGTGGATTCATCGAAATTTCTTAAGATTTTGAATGAATTTCGTTATTTTAGTATATTTTGCTGGTTTCCAATTTTTAGTACTAAATCTTAATACGAAATTTTGGTTTGGTTCCCTATTGAAAGAGCCATTCCCTGGCTGCTAGCCAGCATCTGACAGTCTTTAAACAAATCATCGGTCATTTTAGGGCACCTAATTGTTCTCTACGCGTGTATTATACGTTATAATTATTATTAAATACACATTTTTAAAATAACAACCTAATAATGGGTATCGACGATGCAATTGAAGAGATTGAAGAAGTGTTTGATGAGGCGCAGGAAAAATTTAAATCTCGTGACCCGTGCCGAAGAGTGCCATTTTTGAAAGAATTTTGTACCGAAACCAGTATGCACGGATGGAAATACTTGTTACCGATTTACAAGCCGTTGTTGCTCAGGTGCGCTATACTGGTTTTGTTTCGTTGTTCATTTAGACTCACCGGATTTAACATTTTAAATATGTGCAGACCCGTAGCCAGCTCATCTTGCTAGGAGACGGCTAAAAGTTTCTTCAGCAGAGGCATACAAGAGTTTTGAACAACTTACAAGGCAGGTTGAAAATTTTATAATTTCTAAGAGAAACCAAAACTTTTTCAGGATGGACGCTGCGCGTCTCTGGCCCTCCTCTGGTTACCGGGCCTAATAGGTTTTGTTCTTCTTTATGGTAAAATTTGACAATGTCACCGATACCGCTATGTAAGGCAAGGTTTGTGTTTTTCAGTGCGAAGTGCGGTACAGAACAGCGCCCTAATCAAAAAAGTTTAAATTATAAATTAGTTTGCGGTACTGTCCTGGTCAGTTGAGAAATTCTCCCACGATGCTGCATGGCGGCGTGCCGTAGGCCCCTAACGGCACCTTAGCAATGGGCACAGCTAGGATTTCATTTCGAGAAGAGATAACCATGTATAATAGTTTGTTTCAAACGAGCAAGACACTCTGAATTCTAGAGGTTAGTCTGCAGCCCACAAAAGTATACGTTATTTCTCATGTCCCTGACAAGAATGAATTAAAGTAGTCAGAAAGCGGACATTAATTTACCGCCCCCTCAGCACCGAAGGTAGGCTAGAATGAGGGCCCCCAATATTTCAAGGTGTGGGGCTCTTTGCGATGATCAAAATATATTTTAAATTCTCATGAATATTAACCCTTTCTCACATGAATATTTTCTATTTCCACTGAGACCTACTTTTATGCTAGGATTCTAACTCCAGTGACTGGAGTGGGAGGCGTATACCATCACCACTCAGCTATAGGAGCTTGACGCTCGAGCCCGAGGGGGCTTTCACGTCTTGTGGTGGTAGTACTATGTATACGTGTTGCAATTGTTAAACACGGTGCGATATATACTATTTAACGTATATACACTGCGCTGAGTTGCCTACAGGCAACTCAATGTGAGAAAGGGTTAACGGCTATTTTTTGTTTCAATTCTTGTTAGGGTGGGGACCCACGTTAGGATGGGGCCTCCCAGTTGGGGCTATGGAAGGCGGCTGCACACCGCCCTGCCACTATTATCATCAATCGATTTAAAAATTGTACCCTTTATTTCACTCAAGCTACATGTTATACCTCCGTCAATTCTGGTAAAATATTTACAACAGCAACTGTATTCAAACGTTAAATGTGACCATATGTTTCCAGGTTCATTTGGCTTCTGATCATGATCACAGTAACGGGAATCGCCATATTTCAAGTTATCGAGCTGATCAAAACATTTTCTGAAAAACCGTTAGCTGTTAATATTGCGAAAGAATATCCTGAAGAGCTACCGTTTCCGGTTGTTGTATTGTGTAACAGTATGCCTTTCAGGTACCGGGTCTTTATGTACCTACACTATGAACAGCGTAACATTCACGCTATACTCTACGAGTATGCGTAGTGCAAAATCTCCGCAAGACATGCGAGCGCCAGTGGCGGATCCAGGATCTCAAAATGGGGAGGGGCAAAATATCACAGGTAATAAACTTATTTTTGACCCATACTGTAGTGACCCAAATAAGAGGGGGGTCCCCAATTTGAGTCCCAATTAATAGGATTCCGTATCCCTAATAAGATACCGTAGCGGGTAGAGTCCATAAACCCTAATTAGAGTTCATAAATGTCTATTATCCCTAATTGTAGCGCATAAATGACTCTAGGGCCAAGAAACTTTAAAGCGTGCTTATACTATTGTGCATAAAACAGAGAAATAAACAGCGTAGAACAGCAATTGACACTATACAATTTTTGTCGAGATGCAGTTGGGGGGCCACGGCCGGGGTTGCCCCCCGTGGAACCGCCATTGGCGAGCGCGTCGGTGCTCTAGAGTTATAAATTACAATATCACAGTTAGTGGTGAAGGTAAACGCCTCTCACGCGAGAAACCATGGTTTCGGAAATATATATTTGTCTGATGAAATAAAAAATATTCATGCATGGAAGCAAGGCCGGTGTTAATACACTGCAAAAAATGGTGAGTCAAATTGACTCTTTTCGAAATAGGCTCTATGGAACTACACAAACTGAGTCAAATTCGACTCCACCAGGGTCAAACGTGCGACTTACTAAATCGAATTTGACTCTGGCGGAGTCAAATATGACTCAGTTTGTGTAGTCCCATAGAGTTTATTTCGGAGAGAGTCAATTTGACTCACCATTTTTTGCAGCGTAGAGTTAATAGAATATTCGAGTCCCGCTAAACTGGTCCGGCGGGGCCCGCACCAATAAAATGTTTTAAAATTCTATAACTTCGTGGCCGCTGGAAAATTTTTTAGTTTGACAAGAAGAGGCCCCAAGGGTAGAAATCCCCCAATTGGAGGGTTTACGGGACGCTTCAGGCGTCACCGGCAGGAAGGGTTAGATAGAATGTCAGAGGTTTGTTTTTTAGACGTCATAAAATTCCTTCGAGAACGCTTTTGATTAATTAGTTATTTAGGATATTTCTTTTTGAACACAACACCCATCGCAGCTGTGGAATATTTGTCCATCGCAATGAAACTTAAACACCCAATAACTTTTTTGAAACCGTTTGCGCTAATCCAGTATTGAAAGTTTGCAATTTGCGCTCAATGGTTAAATTCGTTTGAATTCCTCCACCCCATATTACACGTTTAGAGCTTCAAATGAACCATATGCATCGGAACATTTTCAGCAATCCAATGCTGATGTATGGACCCAAATCCCACCAGAACTAAAGTTTCCGGTTGGAATTGAACACATCTGCCTGACGTTTGACTTTTGGGTATTTACCAAGTATAGGATTCGTTATCATATTTGGTGGCCGCTCCATTTAAGCGTTAACTGTAAACCTAGTATTTGACGCCATTGAAAAAAGAGTTCCCTCATTCCTGACCGTTAATAAAATTTTTGGAAACTTACATAAAAGGTTATTGAAAATTTTTTAGAGCGTCTGCCGTTCCGCCATTATCGTTGATGCATCATGTGTTAACTGACATTTACGATACTCCGGTGCTCAATTTGAATAACACACTTCGCCACGAAGAAGCATTGCGACAAGTCACTGAAACTGGCGAATATTTAAAATCAGCCGCGTTCACAGTACAAGACATGGTTGTTGCGTAAGTTTTTAAATACCGATCCAGGCTCAAAGCCTAAGCGCCTAAGCCTAAGCCTAAGCCTAAGCCTAAGCGCCTAAGCCTAAGCCTAAGCCTAAGCCTAAGCCTAGTGAATTTAAGAGTGTAATAGGTTTAATAAGTAGTTTTAACGGAATGCTAAATGAAAAGAAGTCCTCTGAAATATTTTGCACAACGCGAAGATGTTTCGCTGACTGGCATATCCAATCAGAAACCGTAAATCGTGAGCGCCCCAACAGGGACAAAAATGAAAATTTGGGGGTTAAGACTTGATATTGAAATTGCGTTTGGCTTCTTGATAGTTTCGCTTGTGAGCTTTTTCACTATTGTAAATCACGCGACCCCCGTTCGTCAAGAAATCTCAGATCGGTCACTGGTTCGGCTGAGTACGGTTTCAATACATACTGAAATTATCAAATAACCCCAGCACTTATCTCTAATTCGAGCCCGGAGCGATCTTTTAATCCATTTGTGGCAAAACAAGGTTAAAATTTTTTATTTTATGACATCTTTATTACAGTTGCGAATGGAAGAAACAGTATCCGTGCAGCTATCGAGATTTTATTGAAGTAGTCGCCGATTATGGTGTATGCTACGCGTTCAATTCTGGTCTTCACGGAACGGTTGTTCGCAATGTTTCACTTCCAGGTAATCTCTATTATTAAAGCTGGAACGTCCCACATACACTGCAAGAAATGTTGTGTCAAATTGACTCCTTCCGAAATAGGCTCTACTGGACTACACAAACAGAGTCAATATCGACTCCGCCAGAATCAAATGTGCGACTATAAGTGAGTCAAATTTGACACTGCGGAGTCGCATTTGACTCAGTTTTTGTTGTCCCTTAGAGCCTATTTCGGAGAGAATTAATTTGACTCACCAGTTTTTGTAGTGTAACGTATTTTGGGCATTGTTCCAGCACAGAAGTCAACAAACTTCTTGGCAATACATGTATGCATAAATTTAAACATAATTGTTCTGCAAAACATTTTGTGGGTACAGAGTCACTGATATTAAGTTTTTGTCAGTGTAACCTATGCTGTAGAAAACTGATTAAAGCAGTTTTATTTCCGCTTTAATTTCAGTGGTTTTTTTGTTTTAACTGGGATTTTGGGCTGTCACTCAGTTTGCAAGTCTCAAGTTTCAAAGTTTTGTGGTATTAATGGTACGTTCGACTTGCTTATAAAGAACTTTGGAAAACACTCAAAGTACCGATAGCTTGTGTGTTGCACAGGCGTGCAACTACGCTTATTAGTAAACGTTAAGCATGGACACTTTTAGAATCAATTTTCAGCTTCAATATTACAAATGGTTGTGATAAGTAACGTATAATCTATTGGCTGGTGTTAGGGCCAAGTACCACCCCCATACCCCCATTTGGGGACCCCAAACCTAAAGGGGCCCCCACCCTAACCAGTGAAAACAAAAACCGCTTCTGGCATTTTCAAAGCAATATATTTGTTCCACAACCCATTAAAACCCAACTCATCAAATAAACTGCTTCAAAATAAAAATGAATGTGTTTTCTTTAGATTTTAGTGCAGTTTTTGATAATGTTCGGTAAAAAAATTGTTGTGTTTACGCCATTGGTTCAAGAAATAACGTGGATTTTGTATATTTTTCAGGCGAAGCAAACGGATTAAGACTTGTGCTTAATGCCGAAACGTATGAACAAATGGCAGGACCGTACACAACGTTTGGACTGCAAGTAATATTTAAATCGAACAAACTGTGTCCTATATTTCCAATAATTGAGCACCTATTACCATATTTGGTGATAGGTCTTGAAAATTTTAGCCAATGTGTAGAACAAGGCCAAAACAGTAGTATAAGCATATCTCTCAGCCTATGCATAAGAATGAGCTTATATACCTAAGCCTAAGCCTAACCAAAAAATATAGTCTAAAGCATAAGCTTACTCTGTTGCAATCCCACAGATAGCCGTTTCTTCCCGGATTTTAACGTGGCACAGAACCTATTCAATTTTTGCACTTACCTGTGTATTATGCACGCTAACATCTGCAACAGAGCCGAATTATAAGGTTTAGCCAGTTCATATACTTTAAAGCCGCACCTGTGGCGTTCTGTTTGAAAATTGATACCATTTTAAGTATAAAAAATAACAAATTTCAGGTTAATCTTATGGACCAAAATCATCACATTCAAACCGAAAACGCGATCAACGTTTTACTTGGGAGCGATACAAAAATTGTGATCGAGAGAAAACAAGTAAACTATTTAACCCTTTCTCACATGAATATTTTCTATTTCCCCTGAGACCTACTTTTATGCTTGGATTCGAACTCCGGTGACTGGAGTGGGAGGCGTATACCATCACCACTCAGCTATAGGAGCTTGACGCTCGAGCCCGAGGGGGCTCTCACGTCTTGTGGTGATTTAGTACCATGTATACGTGTTGCAATTATTAAACACGGTGCGATATATATTATTTAACGCATATACACTGCGCTGAGTTGCCTATAGGCAACTCAATGTGAGAAGGGGATAAGTAGTAAACACCCGTACGCCCACCGCGCAAATGTCATTATCAGATAGTTTAAGGTGTGATTTTTATCCGATGCCTTTATAGAAAATTTGCAAGCTGGTTGCAAAACAAACCGTTCACAATCAAAACCTTCCTCTTCGAAGCCCATACGGCTACACTGTAAAAAATGGGGAGTCAAATTGACTCTCTCGGAAACAGGCTTTTCCTGACTACACAAACTGAGTCAAATTTGACTCCGCCAGAGTCAAATTCGATTCACTGTTGACTCTACCGGAGTCAAATTTGACTCAGTTTGTGTAGTCAGGAAAAGCCTGTTTCCGACAGAGTCAATTTGACTCCCCATTTTTTACAGTGTATGTTTCTGTTATTAGCCAGGTAGCGTATAACTCACTGTTATTAGCAATTTTTTAGTCGTTCTTGACTTGGAAAATGTATAATTTCGTAGGTTTCGCTTTGTGCGCGCCGAATTCGTGTAAAATCATTTGAAGAGCGAAACCAGAGATAAAAGTATATCGGCCGCAACAACCCGCCCCGGTTCACGATTGGGTGGTCCAAGCCGCCCTGTGACGCGTGGCCGACTTGCCCGACGGTTGGTTCCCCATCCAAATAAACTGTGCCCCACTTGCAGGACGAATGTGTCTCGGAGGAAAATAAGTTTCGTACAAAATTTGATTCATTACTCAAAATATAATGCCACCGATATTCACAGCTGCATACTCAAGTGTTAATGGTACATTCCTAAAGTGATGAACTTAACCGCAAAAATATGGCTGGTTTAAGTTAAAGGTGTATGGTCTTAATAAATCTGGATCTTGATTAAAAAGTAAGTAGCAGCCCGAAACCCAATCGCAAAGGAGGTACCCTGTGGAGGGAAGAAATAAATATCAGTCACCACTATCTTATTCGTGTCACTATGGTAGTCCCTGTTAACAATTTGCCGCTGGTGTGTATTAGTTTTGATGTGCCATATCATGGTCTTTATAAGGTTTTTGGTCGTTTGAGTAGTACGAAAAAATTTAATATATGGGTTCGAAAACGCAAGTGGCGCAACCTATCCCACTACGGCAGTATGACCTAAGGTACTTGGAGCAAACGCGCCACCTGACCTTCCATTTTGGTGTCTCCTACCAAAAATTTCAAAGGAAATCACGGACGCCGGCGTTTTATGAGACAATTTGCCATGCTGCCTCCGGAAGCGTACCTTTTTTCCGCTACAATAGACTAAACTTAAGCTGGTTTTGCCTAGGTGAAGATTTAGGCATAAGCTTATTTTTACGCAAGACAGTTGGACTTTGGAAGACGAAATTGTTTTACCAACCGGACCAATTTTTCTGAGGCGGACCAACTTTCCTACGATACTTGGTCCGTTTGGGGGAGCAATTTTTCAGAGAATTAGTCAGCGGACCAATTTGCCTCGGGGTCGAAACCGATTTTTCTGTAACACCGGCAGATATGTGCAGCGAGTTTTACAGTCCGCTCTTGAAAAGAAAAAACTAAAGTTAAGTGCTATACCTTACTATTTGTAACTACATTGCCAAAAAGGGTGTGTCAAATTGACTCTCTCCGAAAGAGGATTTTCGAGGACTACACAAATGGAGTCAAAATTCAGCTCCTCCAGTGTTAAAGTCGATTCACTGAGTCGCACGTTTGACTCGAGCGGAACCGAATTTGACTCATTTTGTGAAGTCCCGAAAAGCCTATTTCGGAGCGAGTCAATTTGATTCGCCATTTTTTGCAGTGTAATTATCTATGATATTTAAAACTTGCAGCTACATAATGCTCTACAAAATTTTCTCCGCCGTCTCCCAGTTTGCGCACCCCACTTGAAATTCTGGTGCCCATATAACGGAAATCATATTGAGGTATTTTCAGTTTTATTTTACTTTTTCAGTTTTGGAAGTTTTAAAATATTTCCATTTGCATTTTTTTTCAGAATTTGTACTATAAAGGAATTTATTGCGATTCGAAAACGCTCAAGTACTACGACAAATATACTAAACAATCGTGTATCGCAGAATATCGGTTTGATTCTATATTGAACCGATGCAATTGTTTTCCGTACACCGCGAACAGTACATTCCTTGACAATGACGAATTTAAAAGTATGTTGTAGTAAAATGACGTACCCAGGGTGTCATGATAGTTTGTCGGCCGACAACTTTGTATCCAAAACTTCAGAAACTCGACAATTCGTCGCCGAACATTGTGCTTAGGGTTCGGCGTAGGCTTAGGATTACACTTAGCATTATGCTTAGATTTATTCATAGGGTTTAGGAGACTGTTGCACGGCAAGGTGTCAGCGACAAATTGTCGTAAATTCCGTACCCAGATATGAAACCAGGACCGCCAAACCCAACTCAGATTAAAAGCTTAGAAACGGCGATTTTTATTACACTGTGAGATCGGGCTCATGTCAATTATTGGTTATTACTTCAAACCGTACTTACACTTTTGCCTACCATTATCTTTTCTTTTAAGTTAAATACAATTGTGTAATATTACAGTGCATTATTGATGTTAGTCGCTTGATTTTAGAGTTTACAAATATGACTATCTGTTAGTATTAACTTTCAGAACAAAAAATGTAACACAGTACCGTTGTACTACTTACCAGTGCATAAAATTATCCCAGGCTGAGAGCAAGACTGATCATTTTTAAACAATTCGATTTTAGAATTATTGCATAATAATACATTTTGAATCGTTGTAGTTGTTTCGCATGTCGCTGTCATGTTCTCATGACCGTACAAATATAAACTAGGACCATAATATTAAAAGTTGTACTCTGAAAATTTCTAGACTAGGATTCCTGCGTGCATGGGCCTAATGCAGAGCTTTGTATACATATTTGCTAACAACATAGGTATAACTGAGATGGCTACTGTAATATGAAACTAGGTCATAGATTATAACTTTGGTAAAGCATCCTTTCCAGAACCATAATCTCAACAACCTGCTTTATTTGCGAACAATACTATCGACTTTAAAGAATTTAGGTGGGTAAAGATTTACAATTTTGTACCGGTAGTTTGAAATTCCTTACTCGCGTGTATACCCGTGTCAAAATTTTGTTGCCCTAATTATCAAGGTAATTTCTAGAATTGTTCGTTGCCAAATCGATGCTCTGTGATACGGAAACATTGCAAATGATTAACTTGTTATATATTGGTGTTTCAGGAAAGAAGTGCAACTTATTTGAACATTTCAACTGTGTACTTCCAAATTTCGGTAAGAATAAATTTAATAGTGGTGCGTATGCAATCCATTTGGCATACGGATGAGGTACTTTAAAACTATGTATCCGCACTAACTTGCCGATACAAGGATGACATCCACGATTCGACTTTACCATAGGAGCGAAACAAAAATTATTGTGCTATTTATAACTAAAATTGTGTTAGACGTTTCGCTCGGGAACTTTTCTACTATATATCGTGGTGTCTCGCTAAATGACTTTTCTGCGTTCGTAACGTTTATAAGAGTGCGTTACGTTTAGAATGTAATATAAATTTCAGGAAACATTGGATTTTCTAAAATTTTCTGGGTGTTCTATTATATATGGTATAAAATTTGATAAAATCAAAAATTAATATACAGAATTTTTGAATTCTGTGTACTTGAATAAAATCTTGAAACTAAGGTTTTCTTGCGTTAGCAATTTTATGTTTCAATCCAATTTGTTATTTTTATCCAGAGAATTTAAGAACTTTTTGAGTTGATAACGCAGGACACCACGTATGTAAAAAAATTCTATGGAACATACACAGCAAAAAATAGTGAGTCAAATTGAGTCTCTCCGAAATAGACTCTACGGGACTACACAAATTGAGTCAAAATTGTTTTTCTCCGGCGGTTTGTTCTGTGCATTTTTGACTGCGGAAACGTTTGACTCAGTTTCTGTAGTCCCGTAGAGCCTATTTCGGAGAGAGTCAATTTGACTCACCATTTTTTGCAGTGTACTCGTTTTTCCAAAATCCAAGCTTCACCCTTACCGTGAACGATGAGTATCGCATATCTTATGATACCACATGGATCTCAGGTTTACTAAGGCGTTAAGGCAAAAAGCGGGGCTAGGATTTTGGAAATGCTGATTACGTTTTAGACAAAATTTTGAAAAGAATATTTTTATATTTACCATCTGAAAATTTTTCCAAAACCGCTATAAAACAGTTGTTAACGGGGTTTGACCCTTGTTTCACCTGACTTTATCCTTGGGTACCTCGAAAAGCTTTGAATAGAAGTAAGAAATGCAGCGCTATACAGAGTTTCGAGTTAATCCCCCGCCTCGGCTGCAAGGCAAAACTCATTCTTGGCAACGTCCCCTGGTCCGTACGCCATGCATGGGATCCTAGGCAAAACTAATTCTTCCATGGTTTGTAAGCCGCAAACCCAGAACTAAACCGTACCTCTGTTCGTTTGTTATTGGGTATTACAGATACGCAAAGTGCGCATATCAACGAAATCTGCCCCAACCATTGCGACCAAATTTACTATCAACCTGTAATTTCGCAGTCAAAGATTGCACTCAGACAGTCTGCAGCGAATTATTACTCAACTGATCGGTTAAAGGTTGGTTTATAAAACTGCTGGCTGTTGTACACTTTCTTCCACACAAGCTAAAACGTTAGGTTAAGCCTAAACCTAAGTGTAAGCATAAGACGATGCTTAAGGGTAGTTGTAACCGATATATCAGTATCGTTATTGTAAAATTAGTGTATTGGTACCGGCAAGGGCAGACCTAATATGTAGGCCCACTAGGCTATAGCCCAAGAGACTCTGCACGGGGGGAGGGCATTAGGGGGCCCCAGAGTTTCAATTAGGGCCGAAACACCCACCCCAATAGCTACCATTTGCGAGGGCGGGGCAAACCGGAATTGTGCCCCAGAAGTTTTGCTACTTTTGCACAAAATGTCAATAAATTTCAGCACTTCGCGTGAATTTCAGTTTCTTTTAAGGGTTGTTAAATCGTTCGCTGTTTTGTAACTTGCTGAAATTCACTTTTTTTCGCAGCATTTTCTCACAGCTCTACGTGAAACACCTAAACCCGACACTGTTTTGGGGCCTCAATCCTGGCCCTTAGACAGAACCTCTTCCTAACCCTGTCTGCTTTTGGCACTGGTTCCAACCTTAATAAAAAATTTTGTCGGAATCGGAGTCGGATTTTGAGTTTTGCCCCGAATGACCTTTACCATTTATTGAACCGTAAAAATCTTCTTGTTTCGTAACACAGATTAAGCTTGATTATTTTTAACCCATAAAAACCACCGTCAATACAGTTTTATATTTCTATTTCAAGCTTATATATTTTGCACAAAAAGGTGTAAAGAAGATGCAAATTACTAAAATTGATTTTCGCTCATTTAAGAAAATATTTTTGATGATAAAATGATAATGTGTGTCTACCTTACAATTTTTGCATTTTGTAACAATTGTCAGCCAAGCCTTTTGTCAGAAATTGTCAGATCCGCCTCTGAGTAAAACTGTAGGGAAACTATACTAAACCAGCCTTTTAGAACCGAGTACTCAATGCAACCGAAGACCGGTACCGGTACGCGCCGTCTCAAAACCGGACATTTGTTAATATATTCGCCAAAATCTACAATCAAACCGACAAACTAAGCGTTGTCATTGACTCAGTGAACAGTATCAACTGCTCGAATTATGCAGTTGGAGCAGCACCGATTGCTGGAAACAGTGAACAACGCGACATCACGAAACAATTTGCAGATTTCAAAGAACAGGTATTTTTAAACAAACCCATCGTCAGCTCCAAGAGTTACACGTGACCTGCACGTATTGGTGGGTACTCGCGATGAACGCGGGCAATGTTAGAAATTTCTGACTTAGATATGTATACCCCCGGATAAAACATTCTCTGCGCAGTGCGGCTAAAAGTTTGTTAATCTTCACCCACCTAAAATTTACAACAGCAAACACATGTTTAAGAAAAAATTGAGTTTTTAAACTTTTTTGGCGAAAAATAATTATTATTCTGTGGAAATTGTGTATTTTTAATCGGGCATTTTTCTATATTCGCGGAGTGAAATTAAATTTTGACAAAATTACGCTATATTTTCTGAACACAAACGAAAAAATAACGGCGTGTAACGGCTAGTCGTATGGACTGGGGCAAAAACGTTGTAGAAAGGGCTTACGAGGGTATCACGTAGATTCTCTTAGGGTACGAATCTCGCATTTCGCATTTCGCATAACATGAATAATGATGACTGATTGTAGTAGCGTTCTTAAAAACTTGAATGAGTTAGGGTCAATAAGGAATCGACTGAAACATTAACTTTTAAAAACAACTGACTGATTGTTAACGATTATTCGATATGCCAATGCAATTAACTGAGAATAAAAACTTGTGTTCGACTATTGTGACCGAAGCGGTGGGTCTGGAATTTTTCGACGGTGGACGATACTGTTTGTGTTTCGAAATTTAACCGATTCAAAGGGTGTTTTAGCAATTTTTATATTTGAAAGTTGAATACGCATTGTAACTCGTCATATTTTTTTGCGTATTTGGCTATAAAACACACTGTATGAGGTTCAGGTGAATCATTTGCATGGCAAAATTTTCAACACGACATTCCACCAAATCATGTTCATTAATGCCGCAAAAATGCTAATTTTCAATTGTCTCCGTCATTTTTCATTTTTATTGGTATTTGGTTTTGAAAATGTTGAATTAGACTTGCACGTATGAACAGGGCCATACCATCGTAATAACCATGGCCAGTGTTTCTTTGAGGCGCGGCAGAGTAGTACAAGCATATTCCTAAGCCTAAGTCCAAGCCTCAGCGTTAGAATAAGCCTACATCGAAGCCTAACCGCAGCGTGCGCATAAGTCTAGGCAAAAATTAGTCTAAAGCTGACGCTTACTCTGTTGCGGTGCTATAAAAATATTTGGTACGCCTTCAAAGTATTACTTGGACCACGACTATTAACACAACACTTTTCAGTACACAGTTGGCGATCGTGGAACATTAGAGTCAGTGAATTCGTCTTGGTACGCAATCGCGAATAGTATTAAAGAATTTGTTCAACTGTTTGAAACGTCCACGCTGCGTGACCGTTTATTGGACGACAGTAAACGAAAAGTTGACCAAAAATCACGGCAAACGCGACAATTTGTTCGAAAAAATAAAGGATTGGTTGCGTACGACAATTACTTGTATTTGGATTTGTTACGGCCGCTGATTGGATCGTTGGTTCGGATTGATGTAAGTTGATAAATGGATTTCGCCGTCGGTGTACAATAACCGAAAGGTTAAGCTTAAGCCTAAGCCTATAGCAAGTTTTAAATCAATGCCAGAGAACAACAATTTATACGACGGTTTTCGTTGCGTTCGTATTTAATGTAGTGACTCGGATAAGAGGGTGTAATAAGATGGGGGTCCCCATTTTGAGTCCCAACAAAAAGAGTCCGTATCCCTAACAAGAGTCCGTACGCGGATAGAGTCCCTAAACCCAAATTAGAGATCACAAATGTCAATTATCCCTTATTATAGCGTATAAATGACTCCAGGACCAAATAAAGTTGAGTTCGAAACTTTGAAGCGAGTAACATTCTAAAGTATAAACCTTGCATTATCGCTCAAGTTTTTGATGCGAGGCAAAAAACGTTTATTCAACAGGTAGTTGCAATACCGGATATTTACCAGTAACGATGGGTGGCGGAGGGCGGGTTGAAAATAAATAACAGTCCGTAACCGAATGACAGGGGGTACCATGTATCAGTCCCCCTTATTATTCGGGTCACTACAGTATGTAAGTTGACAATTGAGTTTCAGGTTAGTGTTTACACCATTCACCGTAGTATGAAAGCTATTGTATCTTACAGACCAGTGAAAGTTAATCTTCGAAATTCAGCACATTTTTGCACTATTTTTGTTGTACCTTTGTGCCAATTTTTAGATCTGCAGTTGTAGGAGTTTGTGAGTTTGAAAACATATCCCCAGCTGGTGATAGGTGCTATGCTGTACGAATTTGAGTATACAGGCCTAGGTCCTGATTAAAAAGCAAAACACGGAAACCTAAGTCTACAACTGAGTCCGACTTTTACTTTAAAGTCTATGCTTGATCTGTACGACTTTGGCGTCGATGTTATGCATTTGAATTAGCAGCAGCCACACTTTGCAGCGCAAGTTTGCATTGATCTGAGTCAACTATTGAGTACAAAGTACAAGCGTGGAGTAGCATTTAGAACAGATAACTTCAAACTTTCTTCGATCGGAACTGCACGAAGCGACAAGAAAGGAAAGTACCGCTATTGCCAATTTAAGGGCAGTTCGAGGCTTAGTACTTGTGCAAATGACGAGGTGTTGATGTAGAATTGAAATTGGTTAGCTACATGTCTCAGCGTAAAGTGCAAGTTGTGCAGTAACAGACAATTACAAATTCTGCACTGCAGATTGCAGTGAGTTGACTTTAGCTCAGACTGAGTTGAATATATACGCTCAGAAGCCTGCGCTTCGAATGAAGTCTTTTAGAACTCAACATTCTGAATTGTATGAACTCATTCTGAGTTTATAAGTTAACTCACCCGGAATTGAATCAGTTCAGAGTAAGTTATTATCTACTGTTTTAAACACTGAAATTACAAGAAATAACCACTTATCTCACTAAGTTGATTGATCAACTCATTGGAATTTAAAGTGTGCACGCTATCGTATAGTCTTTGCAGTTATTGCATGAATCATGTTGTTAACTGATTTGAGCTGATTTAATTCCGAGTGAGTTGATTAATTAACTCAGAATAGGTTCAATCTGGCATACTCCAACCGTTACACAGAGCAGCAAAATGATTTTGTAATTTTTCGACCCCTCTCATTGACATCAGACATCTTCAGAGATGTCATGGGGTGAGAAATTCAGCCACACCCTACCTCGCGGATAATTTTTATGGGGATTCACACAATATCAGATATATGGACAAAACCCCAAGTAATAATGCTACAAGGATTTGAATATTTCTGCGAGTATGGCTCATCAACAACATCCTGAGCTGGCCGATTCTCAGTAAATTTGTCACTTTCAGATTCGGATTGTGTACGGCCAAAAACAGAATGGCGTGTATTTTGTTTTTTCGGATAATGTAACATCATAGTGAGAGGCTAATAACTAGTGTCGAGTTCAGTACAATCAAATCCTACAAATGTTTTTGATTTTCGCATTCTAAAACGAACCTTCTTCGGCTTCTAATCTGCAAAAGATTTCTGTACAAAAATTACTTCGTAGCAGTCAATCGTTTAAAACGCTAAATCGATTCCACCAGAAAATATATTAAACAAACGTAATTTTGGAACATAATCTTGGATTAAACAATGACTTATAATAAGTTTGAAACTATTATTTCAGGAGATTCACAGTCAGGAAGTAAGATAAATATATTTATCGGCAAAATATTTTTCAATTTTATTTTAAACTATATTTTTATTTTTCGATTTGTTTCTAATTTTTATTATCCCACAAGCACGTCTTGTTTATTTGTCAAAATATGCACTGTAACACGCCCATATATATTATTTTGGTGGGGTTAACTTGACGTTCCTTTTAAATGTTCCAAAGTCTACATAAAGTTTGAAACGCTTTAAAAGAGGGTATGAAATGTTTATGCTGAAAACGTGTCGAATTTTCATTGGATCCTTCTGGCTTAATAATATATATTTATCTTCATTCAAGCTTCGAATATATAAATGCTCTTCGCATATTTAATGTTAAGACATAGGTTTACGCTTGGTAAGCTTTTATCTGGACCATCGGCTATGCCTAGGTCTGGGCTTGAATCTAAGCCTAAGCCTAAACCTAAGCATATGCCTAGGTCTGAGCTTGAATCTCAGCCTAGTCCTAAACCTACATCTATGCCTAGGTGTGAGCTTGAATCTAAGGTTAAGCCTAAGCCTCCTGTAGACGGGAAGTGTACAAGAGCTCAGACATCTGTGGTATCTTACTTTGAAGCATGCATTTTTAGTTTTTTATCGTATAGTATTTACTTATTCTAAATTTTACAAATATTTCTTTTCAACTATATAATACGTAAATATGAATATTGCCAAGTTCACATCAAGTTTGAAAGAGAACATGCTTAATTTCTGTATCAGTATTGCTCTTTGACACAATAAGTCGTCGTACTTTGCTTCAAGGCCTACAGTGATAGAGCAACGTTGAACTTTAAGTTTAATATACCATGCTGAACGGCTATCCAACTTTTGATATGCATGATTTTCTTCCAATTCTAACACTTGTTTTTCCTATCCTTCAATATTCTTTTTTCATTATTTTCCAATTTTGGCCAATTTGTATTCATTTAGATATACGTCTCATAGCTGTAAAACACGGCTTAAAGTTCACATTTCTGGTATATATGCATATAAAAACAACAAGTTTACGTAAATGTCAGAATCCATAGTGACTCGGGCCAATGCATAGAACAGGGCCGGAACAGTAGTGTAAGCATATTCCTAAATCTAAGCCTAAAGCCTAAGCCAAAAAACTAGTCTAAAGCTTAAACTGACTCTATTATATGCCCTCCGGAAAACGATCCGGTCCTGTTCTATACATGAGCCGTTACTCGAATACATGCTTTTCATCTGTTATATAACCACTCAAGAAACTTAGTTTTTATCGTTAACTATTCGATTTTAGCTTCCAAATTTAAAACTTATCATCGAAATTTTGCATCTTAAGCCCGAAAGTTACTAAATAATCTAATAATTGTTCAGTTAACGAGATATTTGGGGATAACCTAGCAGCTTTAAAGTTCTGAGATACAGATCAGTTTATATTTCTTTATCAGTTCAGCACTTGCACTACCATATAGAAAAACCCTTCACAAACATTTTGCTACGGATGCGGTGGTGCTTAAACCTACTACGTATGGATTACCGGTCCGATACTCTGGCCACTGAGGTACTCTCTGAAAACTTAAACTTAAATTATAGTTTCACGAAACTTAAACATTAGTTTTAGCAACACTTATATCCCTGGACGAACGAACTAAACTAGAATTATAAGTTTAACAATTGATTTACATTTGTTAAAGTTTAACAGAGTTTACGTTCCACGCAAATTTGGTTTAACAAACAAGTGCATCCCACAAATTATTTGTGTCTAAGAATTCATTAAGTTTAGCTTAATATGTAAGGTTTTAAACTGGTTTGAGCCCAAAACTAGCTGTTAGTTTACTTAATCTAAAGTTAGTTTATTGCTGCTGGATTAGCTTCAGTTAAATCAAGGTAGTTTAAGTTTTTAGAGAGTACGCAGCCTTGGCAACTTTTCGCTACTATGGCTCGGTGTACGGTGAGTTTGGTACTGAGATACGTACTTAAATGTGTTCGATGCGAGAACGAATAAGCTGGAGAGTGTGAGGTAATAGTTAGAGCTTTAAATTTAAACATCAAACGTTATTTTCTAAACTTTTAATAATAATAATAATAACAATAATAATAATAATAATTATTTTATTAATATTATTTGCAGGACATTCAAGAAAAACTGAAGCATAAAGTAGATGAGTCAATCAAGAATACACCGCTATGGCTGGACGTTCTTGAAGAAAACGAGTTAGAAATGTTTACCAGCAGCCTGGATATATTCCGAAGTGCCGATTTCATTGGAAATACATCGTGTCTATCTGAGGTAAGCAATAAGATTGCTCGCTTTAGCTGAATATTTTTTCGCAGATTCTGAACACAATTTCATAACGCTTGCTTACTTCAGACTTTCAGATCACTTTTAAACCTTTCGAAATATGCGTTCTTTCGAAGCCGCGACGTCGAACATTTTAATGACTAATGTGTAGAACAGGGCCGTTACAGTAGTAAGTTATAAGCATATTTGTAAGCATAAGCCTAAGCCTATGCATAGGAATGAGCTTATACCTAATCCGAAAAGCCTAAACTTAAGCCTAAGTAAAAAATAAGGCTAAAGCTTAAGCTTACTTTACTCTATTGCAGTCCCGCAGAAAAACGTTTCGCCTCGTATCTTTACTTGGGCCCTGGAATTCGGGTGAACTTGCATTTGATTTTCTGGTTTCGGTGTTGCGGGCCCTGGAATTCGGGTGAACTTGCATTTGATTTTCTGGTTTCGGTGTTGCATAATATTGTAAACGATTTGACTACTACTAGCTTAAGCTACTTCTATTCGCGGTAGTCTGCTATTAATATATGGTATAAAGCAAAAAAATTAGTCTAAGGCATAAGCTTGCAGTCTCTGAGAAAAACGTTCCGCCCCTGATCTTTACATGGGTGTTTCAGATATATTATTCAACAGAAAAAGAAGCAGATAGCAAAGAAAATATAGCAGATCTAATAGATAATCCAGAAGGTAAACTCATTACAGTAAATTGTAAGTAATGGCGGTTTCTGATTGTTATATTTTAAGTTGAAAATAATTCAACTTTCGAAACACTGCAAGCAGTGGCGGATCCAGGATCTCTAAATGGGGGGCCAAAATTTCACAGGTAATAAACTTATTTCTGACCCATACTGTAGTGACCCAAATAATGGGGGGTCCCCATTTTGAGTCCCAAATAATAGGAATCCATACCCCTAATAAGAGTCCTAAGCGGGTAGAGTCCTTAAACCCTTGTTAGAGTCCATAAATGTCTATTATCCATAATGGTAGCGCATAAATGACTCCAGGGCAAAATAAAGCTGACTAAGAAACTTTAAACCGTACTTATACTATTGTGTATAAAACAGAGAAATAAACAGCGTAGAACAACAATTGACACAATATAATTTTTGTCGAGATGCTGCTGGAGGGGCCACGGCCGGGGTGGCTCCCCCCATGGATCCGCCATTGACTGCATGCTAAAGGTTTGATATTTAGTCATTTATTTTGTAACTACATCTGTGCCAATTGTGAGATCTGCAATTGTAGTAATTCGTCATTTTGAAAACTTATCGCTAACTGGTGATAGGTGCGATAACGCATATTAAAATATTGGCTTCGTTTGGCCGATCCAATGTTTTTTACACAAAATCATACCAGCTTAAAACGAGTTTTCTGTAATTCATTATTGACAGCCCTGCAACCATAAAATGGTTTTAGACAAGATGTTTTTGAGGGGGACATAAACATTTATCTAACATCCGTTTGTTATAAATACTATTATCAAAAAATATCTTCACCACGACGAGATTGTCCAAATGAAGGGGCCAGAAGGGGGGTTGGGCATCCAACTGGTTTTTTCATCATTAGTGCCGTGAGTATTGAAAATAGTCATCAGATGTAGATTTAACTTTTACATATTAGTCCTGTTTTTAGAAGGCAAAGACGCACCGACGCTGTTGTACGTTGAAAAAGTGCCGCTTATTGACGCATACATTTGCATTAATGTCCGTTTTGCAAGCATACCACTTATTCAATCTCTTGGTACTGAAATTGTAACGGTATTGCAACGATTTGCACCTGTTGAGCTTTCACCGGACGATCCTGATTTGTTGTGGGATTACTGTAGTGTTATGCTTTGCGCCATTGCTCAAGGTACCTTTCACAAAATAGTGTAATGCGCCGTTCACAATAATTTGGTCAACGGTGCCACAAAATATTCTATAACCCAAGGCTATTACGAGGTCATTTTCAAAAGATAGACTGTATTCTTAAATATTGTGCAGTGTCTATTAAATGTTTTTAAACGGTTCTGTATTTTTGAACCGGGGCATGGTTAGGTTTGAAATTTAGCACATTTTTGTATTTGATGCATGTCTTTTAGTTCTGTGCAAATTTTTAGATCTACAGTCGCGTTTGCTACTTTATATTGAGTGATGACATTTTTTTAACAATTAACTCTTTCCCGCATGAATATTTTCGATTTCATCAGAGATCAAACATCCGCCTGGGATTTGAATTCGAAACTTACGCGAATGCAATTGTGCTTTTACCTTTTCACAGCTCGAACTCGGGCTCGACTATTATATACGATCGGATTTAAAACGTTTTCATGTCTCACTGTGGGTTTTCTAGAGCAATATTATATTGCGTGCTGCTTATCATATGCTCACCAAAACTTCACACGAGAAAATTCTTTTTATTTTGAGCAGGAACAATTTAGGTTTGTCGGTGTCTACCATAAATAACCTGTTTATGAGGCAGTGGCGGATCCAGGATCTCAAAATGGGGGGGGGCAAAATTTCACAGGTAATAAACTTATTTTTGACCCATACTGTAGTGACCCAAATAAGAGAGGGTCCGCATTTTGAGTCCCAATTAATAGGCGTCCGTATCCCTAATAAGAATCCGTAAGCGGACAGAGTCATTAAACCCTTGTTTAGAGTCCATAAATGTCTATTATCCCTAATTGTAGCGCATAAATGACTCCAGGCCCAAGAAACTTTAAAGCGTGCTTATACTATTGTGTATAAAACAGAGAAATAAACAGCGTAGAACAGCAATTGACACTATATAATTTTTGTCGAGATGCTGTTGGGGGGGCACGGCCGGGGTGGGCCCCTCCGTGTATCCGCCACTGCTATGAGGTTCCAAATTAAATTTTCATTTAGCATGCTTAACGGAAAAAATGCTGCTATGGAAAAGCTGTGTTCGTTTAAGTTGCGATTTCAACCCGTTCCCTTGCATCTTTCGCGTTAATCTTCTTCCAGTGTGAAGTTGTTTGCAGATGAACAAGAGATTAATTGCACAATATCAAACGATAGAATAATATCGATTATTGACGATGTGAAATCGAAAATATCTAATCGTGTCGACCATTGCATTGATATGCTCAACGAGTCTGGCAACAAATTTGTGACATTCTTCGATTATTATGAAACCGATGTTATTGAGCGGTACAATCAGATGACAAGTATGTGACACCCGTTGTTTGTTTATGCTGTGTAATGTTTATCTTTTCTCACATGAATATTCTGTGTTTCATCTCAGATTTAACTTCAAGCTTTGATTTGAGCCTGGTTATCAATTACTAAGCCAAAATAATTGCACCGTATAACCAGATGACAAGTGCGTGGAAGTACTTACATTTCTGTAATCTGTATCAGATTAACGTTTTATCACGCAATATTTTCTGCTTCATCTGAGATCTAATTTCAAGCTAGGATTTGGGCATGGTTATCATTATTAAACCGGAGTAATTGAGCGGTATAATCAAATGATAAGTATGTGGTAGTATCTCGGATGGGAGCACCACCTCACAGTATAGGATGACCTTGACGCTCGAAACCAAGAGGGTCTCACCGTCTTGTGCATATTTTATAGTGCATACACGAGTAATAATTGTTAATCACTATGCGTGTGTGGTGCATTAAGCTTGTAGTATACCGCTTGAACCCAGGGGGCCAGTGGCGGATCCAGGATCTCACAATAAGGGGGGCCAAAGTTTTACAGGTAATAAACTTACTTTTGACCCATACACATGTGGAACTTGCTTTAGTTTTTTTGTTGAGATGGTGTTGTGGGGGGGGGGGGGGGGGGGGGGGGGGCGCGGGTGGGCCCGCCGTGGGGGGGGGTGTGTGGTGTGGTTGTTGTGGTGGTTTGCGGGTTCGGGTTTGTGGTGGTTTTTGTAGGGTGGGGGGGGGGGGGGGTAAGATTAATAAAGGGGAATAGGTGGGGTAAAGACGGGCGTGGTGTATCTTTTAGGGGAAAGGGGTGGGTGCAGAGAGGAGAGGGGGGTGTTGTAGGAGGCGGGGAGAAGAAGGAAGAATAAAAATATCTCCTTCTCACGTATAATATACAATCTAATCGGATTAAGAAAGCGGATTTCTGATTTAGAAGTTAGAGGTAAAGAGAAAATGAATGAAAGAATGGGTAGAATGGGAGAATGGGGGGTATAATTAATGTGGTGAAAAAAAAAAAAGGCGGGAAAAAAAAAAAAAGGGGAGAAAATATGTAATAAAAAAAAAAAAATGGGGCAGGGGGGAAGAGCAGAGCAAGTAGCGCGCGCGAATCTTAGGACAAAAGGGGGGTGGGGGCGGGGTTGTGGGGGAGAAAACACTTTCATGTGTGAACGGGTATTAACAAAGTTTTTTTTTGTGAGTTTTAATCTCCCACATTTTATGGTTTACACAATTGTGTCAAACAGTTGTAAATGTAAAAACATATTCCAACTAGAATGAAAAGTGCCCCGATGTGGCCATAGAAAACGATATGTTTCGGTAGTAAGATTTTTAGTTCAATACCGCTAGTATTACAATTTCCATGCATGCGTATAAAGTTTAAAAACTAGATTAATTTGATGCCAATCAGCGTCCTCCCGAAACACGACACAACAATACTATAGAATTAATAAAAGTTAAATCATTGAGTTTGATTGACTGCGTAACGGAAACATATCCGCAACTTTCTCTGACAGCGGCCAAATAGACATGTGATCCACTGTTTCGAAATATTAAAACAAGAAATAAATACTAGAATATAAATGACGAATTATGGTTGATGGAAAAAGTTTGAGTACACACTCGTGACATTAGTTTCTTGCACTTAGTACACTGAAGTTTCGAATATATGCAGAAAAATTTTGGGTTTTAAAAAGAGTATATAAGTAGAAATTAAGCGTAAAATGCTGGTGACTCAATATTAAAAACGTGTTTGTTCGTCAATTGGCTCAATGTAAAGAACAGGAGCGGATCAGTATTATAAGCATATTCCTAATCCTAAGCCTAAGCATAAGCGTTAGCATGAGCATATTCCTAAGCCTAAACCTAAGCGTAAGAATGAGCATAATCCTAAGCCTAAGCCAAGCAAAAAATTAATCTAAACCTTAAGCTTATTCCATTCTAGTCCCGCAGAAAAACGTTCCGCCCCTGATCTTTACATTGGCCGTCATTGGAATACAACGCAGATTTCGTCAGCAAAGTTGCAAATATTGTTTCGCTACGTACTCACTCAAATATTTTAATGTTTTAAAAGTTTAAAATCTGGGTACCGTTTAGCCAAGTATGGAGAGGGCACTGTACGGTACAAAATTTATACAGCTCCAAAACTTGATGCGTTATCGTTTTCTATAGCCTCGTCGGGACACTTTACTATCTATTGTGACTTTTCTCCGAAAAAGTTGCGGATATGTTTCCGTTACGCAGTCAATCAAACTCAATGATTTAACTTTTATTAATTCTATAGTATTGTTGTGTCGTGTTTCGGGAGGACGCTGATTGGCATCAAATTAATCTAGTTTTTAAACTTTATACGCATGCATGGAAATTGTAATACTAGCGGTATTGAACTAAAAATCTTACTACCGAAACATATCGTTTTCTATGGCCACATCGGGGCACTTTTCATTCTAGTTTCTAAGCTTTAGGAAGAAATTTGATGTAAATTTACCTTAAGTGCGAAAAAGTCAAATTTAAAGTCATATATACTCACGTTATAATTGTTTTAGAACTGTTAAGCTATATTTCCATGAAAATTAAAAACTACATTTTCACAATCACAAAAGTCGCGCTTTCCTAATTTCATTTTTATTTATTAGGTAACTCGCTCAATTTATAATGCTAATATATTTTAATTCATATAAATTGTTTGAATTCAAATAGAAAATCAATACAATTGATAAGTACTTGCTCTAGTGAAAACTGATTTTATGCTGCATAGTAGTGTAGAACCAATACATCGGTATCGGTATTGTAATCGGTATTTTGGAAGAATACTGATTCCGATACTTTCAATTTTGTATTGCACACATGAATTGCGTTAAATATATAATTGGAATGCGCAGCATTTAAAATTATGGCTGCAACAAATATTTTGTGAAAGATGCTGAATACGCATTTGCATCAACATGCGGACGTGGAAAATTGTTTTAAACACACTTTTGTTCGTTTCCTCTTAATTGTGCAAGAAATTCTAATAATGCAATTCCATCCCCAGTCAAAACTGCGAATCCGCAACTATAAGGTTTGCTTTGTAACTTATTCTTGTTTTCTTTTCGAAAACAAAAAACTAAGGCGGCCGGGCGTGGGCCTGAAAAATCTGGGCCGGTTCATACTATAATGAGAGCCCGCTGTGTTCGAGCGTCACGTTTTTGAAAGAGACTGCTTGCTTTGGGAACCTTATTAAATTAATGGTGTTAATTTTGCACGTCAAAATTTCTTCAAATATTCTAAACCGAGTTTTGGACATTTCAGTGCTCAACTTGGTGCTACCAATAATACATCGAGCAGTAAATCAAAACTGACATCTGTACTTTACGCGTAAACTTTGAGCTTAAATGTAAATCTAGGTTTAGAAAAAAAACCCACGCGAATGTAAAATCTAGGCACCTACTACGAATTAAATAAAAAGTGTCTCTCATACCACTGGCGGATGCAGTGGGTGCCACTCCGGAATGAACCACCACAACTTGAATCAAGAGAAAGGTTTTGCATTATAAAGATTCAGCATTAAATTAGCGTTCGACTTCGCTCTCAAACAGTTTTCGACAGCTTGATGTTACGTCTACGTTTTCAAAAACGCGCCTTGGTAAAAATACACATAAAATTTCAATTTTTAGTTCCCCCAGTACGACTTGAACCCGCGACCCAAAAGCTGAAAAAACGCCGTGGTATGTGAACATCATACCACTCAGCCACAGGCGCACTTGACCGGTGTTTTTGTTTACATTGTATATACTACATATAAGATGGGCTGAAACTTTGAAAGCGCATATTTTTTTAACCAACGGACCTGCAAGGATATAAATAACAGATTTGAAATCAGCTGCCTCAAATACGTCGGAAAATCACATAAAATACACATAAAGTTTCAATTTTTAGTTCCCCCAGTTGGACTTGAACCCGCGACCCAAAAGCTGAAAAAACGCCGTGGTATGTGAACATCATACCACTCAGCCACAGGTGCACTTGACCGGTGTTTTTGTTTACAAAATGGGCTGAGACTTTGAAAGCGCATATTTTTTTAACCAGCGGCCCTACAAGAATATAAATAACAGATTTGAAATCAGCTGCCTCAAATACGTCGGAAAATCACATAATCTTACAGTTTCTAGGGGGGTCGATCTACCGTACCTTCACCAAAACTAGCTATGTTATTACTAATTTGTAATCATATAAGCCAATGTTTTTCGTAATTGTTCACTCAACATGTTTCGCATATATACGTACTAAACAATAGTATTTTCGTTAAATAAATAGCTTAACGTATTTGGTTGAGGTAACTTATGTAGCACATAAGAAATTGGATTGTTACAATATACGACTCTGTAGAACACCTTGCGACAAGATTTTAATCCAAATACCAATGCGAAATTTTGCGGTTCCGATCTTATGAAAACGTTTACGTTTAATACTTCGACAAAGTTTCTTTAAATATAGCGAATGAACACCGGTTACCATGATCTTGAATGACATACGTTTGTATATATAATAGTAGAAATAATAGACTTTTGATCGAAACATAAGAGAGACGTGAACACTTTTGGAAGAAACATATAATAGTGACACTACCGTGTCCCTATGATAATTTTGGTTAGCAATCAGAGATGTTGCTTCTCTTCATGCACACGTTTTTTTTATTTTTTCTTTTTTCCTCCTCTTTTTTTTTTTTTTGTATAGAACACAGTTTTTTTATTTTTTTTTTGTGTGTGTGTGTTGTGATATTTTATAATTTTTTTTTTATTTTTTGTATTTTTTAGAAACACTCTCATCTGAACACGCATGCTCCGTATCCCCCCCCTCCTCTTTCTTGTGCTTTTTTTTTTTTTTTTTTTTTTTTTTATATATTATTTTTATCTGCCGGCGGAGACGCCCCCATTGGGGGTTTGCCCCCCCCCTCGCGGGCCCATCCTTGCTTATCTGTTTTTTTTTTCCGGCCCCCCAGGTTTTTAGGCTTTGAAACATTTTATTGGGCACCCTCGGACCTGTTTGGAGAACCCCGACTAGCCTAACGCCGACCCTGTTAATTATTTTAGTTTCATTCAAACAGTGTAGAAGAGCTAACACGAACGCTGATTGAAAAATATGAATTTCTGTTGGACTCTGAACAGACGATGAAATCGCTGAGTAATGCATCGAACAGTACATCACGAATGCTCAATGTGCTGACAAAGGAGTATTTGTGGCAAAATGGCAGTACAGAAGATATAACACGGGTAATATTCAAGTTGTTGTTTGGCCCAAGCTTAACTACTGTTTGCTCTGACCAGCAAATTAGCTTACGCCAATTTTTTAATTGCAGATTTAGCTGCAATATATGTATCTATTTGAATGTTTTGCAATAAATATAGTTCATCTGAAGCCTACAGTATGTTTTCAAGCCATTATAGCTGAAAAGCGTTGCAGAATGCAATATTAGATGAAATCATTTGCTATTTTAGCACAATTTGCAACTTTTAACATATTAAATTTATTTGCTAACTGAACACGCTTAGGCACTGCCAAATTTTGAAACCTAAAAAGTGTCGTCTCCACCGAAATGTCTTGAATCTGCAACTGGTTATTCCTTTCAGAAGCCATCGGATTGCGTCTACAACTGTGCCGTCCCAATTTTGCAACTTTGGCCCATGTTAGACGAGGGTCTGACGATTTTTCGAGAGAGTTAAACTGAAGCTTTGACTATTTTTTACTTAGGCTTAGGCTTAATAATCGCACATTGTGTTCTTAACGCAAATTTTTAGACAGCATCAAAATAAGTACATGTAAACATAGTTTTCGTTCGCTGCGTCTATGAATTTTAGCTAGCGGCACTCTAAAAAGTAACATTTCCCAGTTTGTTGCATCAGTATATTTTAGGGTCGATAAATATGTTACCGTAAAAGTGAGAGCGCAATTTTGCATTATTATCAGGTTTCTGAATGCATTCGTGATTTGGGCAATAGTACAAAAGAAATTTCAAAGCAAATCGAACCAGTCACAACGCATTATATTCGCTCAGTACAAGATTTGATTGATCAAGCTCAAACGTTCCTGATAAGGGTTGAATTGAGCGACAATTTTTTTGAGTAAGTGACATAATACCATGTATGGGCGCGAGTCCCGAGGAGAGTGGGGGGGTCACAGATCCACCAGATTTCGAGTATAAATGTTGATAGGCGTTTTAGATCCCACTCTTTTGAAAGAAAAAAAACATGACGGGCTTATTGGTACCCAAATCATAATGATAGGATCATTGCCCGATATAAATTAGATTAATACTTAAAATTGATCTGGCAAATTTTTGTCAAGGTGAAGTCAAAACTTAGCAAAATGCAGACGTGGTTTTTGCATATTTTACTTTTCACTTTTAAGCTTTAATCACTTCTAATAGTTTTGTATTGTTCGCTTTGGCATATTATGATTTGATCAACCATCGTTCCTTGGAAAGTATGAACATGTCTAAATTACTGAATTGACACCCGCACATTTGAAAACAGATAGGCGCCCATGATAACATGGCGGAAACGTTTCTGTTATAATATATTTGCACTTAATAAAGCATTTTTAGAAGAAAAGGCAACAGGCATTAATGTTGAACAGAAAAAGATGTTATGTAGTGCTAAGATCAGTTACATTATGACTAAATAACGCAATGTAAAATTGTCACCTTAAAATTTCGCTTAAAATTTAAGTACGACTTTACTGAAGTAACGTGGTAAAGTAAGACTTTACTAAAGTAACGTGGTAAAGTAACTGCTCAACGTTTTTTCTCGTTTTAAAAGCATACTTGATTTAAGTAAATACCTAAGTCGCTTTATCAAATGCGGTATATTACAAATTAACAGTTCTGGCATACTAACCTTGGTCTTACTGACATTGTAGACTCATGGTGCCTCCGTAATATTATGCAAAATTATTACTTTCTTATTATAACAATAGCTCACATTTGACGTTTATTGTTTTTGTTCGAACCTTTAAGTATTTACTTTAGTCAGCGACTTAAGTAATTACTTAAGAATAACTTTAAGTAAATACTTAAGATTTTATTAAATAAAGCCAATGTTTAATTTTTTTCAGCTCAAATTTCATAGTTGTGTCCATTAGTTACAACGAACTTTCAACCGAAGTTACAGAACAAGTTATTGCCTATGACTTTTGGAGCTTTTTGGGTACGTCATTTATATGTTTCCCAATTTTCGGTGAAAATCGTGTTGCAATTGTACCGCGCAATGTAAAGTCGGAAAATGATTGTCTTTGGCTGATCAAACCGTTGAATCTCAGTTGTTTTTTATAGTATGCGCTACTTTAAAAAATTTAAATTGGGAATTTGTAAATGTCAAAATTTTTAAACTCAAAAATGAATTATAAATAATTGATTGACCGCCATGCGATATCAAACACATTTGTTTTATGGCTGTAGTAAAGGTGTATCCAGGATTTTATTTCGGGAGGGTATAAAACACCTGCTAAAGCTGTCGATTTTCTTGTGAGTCGGAAAATTTGGGATGATATATTTCCGTTGTTGCGCATGCCATAGGGTGGTACTGACATTTCTAATTTAATTTCAGCAAACCTTGGTGGCACAATGGGTCTGTGGCTTGGATTTTCAATTATCAGCGCTATTGAATTCTTCAGTATGCTCTATCGTCACTTCATGCTTCCATGCTTCAATATAATCTACTACACCGCGACAGGAAAAGTAGACCCAGACGAGCTCGAAAAAGCAAACGGCGCAGCGTCTAAAGCAAAATCTGCCAAGGGCTCTGGATTACCGGAACCTCAATTTACTTCCGCATCGAACATTGCAAACGTTGAGGCTGGAAATTCGCAACCCGAAAATGACTCAAAAGATTCGCAATCGGAACCAGAAGACAAATGGAAAGAGTCGGACCCGTTGCCAGATGAATTTGTTGACAAATGGAAAGAATCTGAGCCTATCGAAGATGAATTTGTTGACAAATGGAAAGAATCTGAGGACGACGTCGGTAAAAAGGAACCAGAAAATGACAAACAATCTGAGGAATCAAAACCTATTAAAGTTGGCGAAGAATCAAAACAACCAGCGACAAGTGGAAGGTCGTCAAACGGTAATGGAAGCACTGACCATCGGATTGTGCTGAATGTGGGAAATTTGGAGTAAACGTTACAATTGCCTGGTTACAAAATACAGGGCGGTAAAGTGTCAGAGTTAAGGCTCAACATTGTGATATTAAAGGCGAAATATACTGTTTAGTTGGGTGCTTTCGGTCGAGAAAAGAAAATTACTTAATTTAGTGTATGATATGATGGATTTTGAATTTGAAACTACGGGCCAATGTATAGTACAGAGGCGGAACAGTAGTATAAGCATATTCTTACGGCTAAGCCTATACCTAAGCGTAAGAATGAGCTTATACCTAAACCTACGCAAAATAATCAGTCTAAAGCTGAGCTTACTCTATTCTAGTCCCACAACAGTGAATCTTTACATGGGTCAAACTTTTGCTTCTGGTTGACTATTGTACAACGATTAATTTCAATGGCCCTTCTTAGTAGGGAGTTGCCCACTAGAAGACTGGGTAATTGGGGACATGAAGACTGATAGAAGTCAGAGGCGGATCCAAAAATTTCTGACGAGGAGGCTGGCAATTGACGTAACACGCAAGAATTGTAAGGTTGGGATCTTATCATTTTGCCACCAAAAACTTTCTAAGGGTAAAAATTGTATTGTTTACAAAAAAGTTTCTGAAGGGAAAAATTTACCATTTTATCGACAAAAAAATTCTGACGGGGGAACGTACGCCCCAATTATAGATCTGCTAGCGATAGAAGTAGGTTTCTGTTTAGGCTTGCGCTGTTAACGCTTAGGCTAAGTAAACACGTCTCTATCGTTAATACGGGCCAAATTTATAACATGAAATTAACATTATTGCACATGTTACTTTGAGGGGCGTCCCATTTACCGACGGGACAGCAATGTACCCGGAGTGAAATGTTTTTGCTGGGTTGATCGGGACAGCTTCAAGCATGTTTGTTCTGGGTCGGTCGGGGCAGCCGGGACAGCTTCGAGCCCATATTTTGCTGAGTTGGTCGGGCCATCCGAGATAGCTTCGAACCAATGTTTTGTTGGGGCGGTCGGGACAGGCGGGACAGCTTCGAGTCTATGTATTAGCTGGGTAGGTCGGGACATCTAGGACAGCTCCAAACCTATGTTTTGCTGGGTCGGTTGGGACAGCCGGGACAGCGTGGACCGGGCCCATGTATAGAACACTGACATAAAAACATTTTCTTTTATTTTGTTTTCAAGGGGCTGTCGACCCCAAACCCCCACACAATGCAATTCCTTGTTTGAACAAATTTTTTTTACTTTGTCTTTGTAGCTTAAATGTGAGAACCGGTTAGTGCGAGGGGTTTAGGGGGCGGTAGCCCCCTATCCTGGTTAGGGTCCATCAATGTGGCGCGGGGCTCAGGGGGGCGGCAGCCCCGCTCAGAACGTAATTTAAAAAGTTGTCTATGTAGAGGATGGAAGGTTTTATCTCGGGAAGTTGTCTTTTATTGTATTCTCAAAGGGGTTGTGCCCCTCCACCCACCCACACACATTAGGCAATTAACGTATATATATGTTGAAATTGTACTAAAGACTGTTACTGTGTTTCAAATACATTTTCAAGCAACTAAGCCTTAAAATTGTAGTACCACATATAGTGCATTCCGACCAGGAATAACAAATTTACTCAGCCTGAAAAAATTACAAACCAGTTACTGCGTAAGGCTTCTGCAGAAAATTGACCTACAGCTGCTGGTCCGGGAAAATTTTAGCCGCAGGTTCAGGCAATTTGGGTATATGCTTCAAAACGAATTTGTGGTGAAACGATAACACCAATTTAACATATTTTTATTGACTAGCATTTTACGAAATGCAGTGCCGGCTTCGATTTCTTAAATTCCGCTTGCGCAATGCTTACCGCTTACCTTCGCTACATCGTTACAAACAGGAATGATAGATCACTGTTATTTATATTTTTAAAAATATATCTAAAAGAAGCGGACGACGACTTGATCACAAATATTTCATTATCTCTACACTACTTACAGGTTCAGATACAATGTGTAACGCAAGAGTGAACTGCAAGCTGTCCCGGTTGTCCCGATCGACCCAATAAAAGCATAAGTTCAGAGTTGTCCCTACTGTCCTGACCCAACGAAATCGCACGCTCGAAGTTGTCCAGTCCGATCCCTCAAAAACATAGGCTCGAAGCTGTCCCGACCGACTGAACGAAAACACACGCTCGAAGCTGTCCCGGCTGTCCCGTCCGACCCAACGAAAACACGCTCGAAGCTGTCCCGGCTGTCTCGCCCGATAAGCAAAAACATAGGCTCGAAGCTCTCCCGCCTGTCCCGCCCGACCCAGCAAAACATAGGCTCGAAGCCGTCCCGGCTGTCCCGCCCGACCCAACGAAAACACACGCTCGAAGCAGTGTCGGTTGTCCCGACAACACATGCTCGAAGCTGTCCCATCTGTCCCGCCCGACCCTGCAAAACATTGGCTCGAAGCTGTCCCTCCGTCCCAGCACAAATATGTGGGCAGGAGTGCTGGCCCGTTGCTGTCCCGCGGGAAAACGGGACGCCCCTCAGAGTAACATTGGCCAACATCATAATGTAAAATATATGATTTTGACATGTTTGCACGAGCAACGTTAATAGAACAGTTGTATGCGCTTAGAAACGTTAATTTCAATCCATCAAAGAACGAACTCTCATGTAGAACAGTGCCGTATCGGTCCATAAAGATCAGGGGTGAAACGTTTTTCTGCGGAATTGCGGTAAAGTAAGCTTAAAGCTGTAGTTTTTGCTTTAGGTTAGGCTTGCGCTTTCTTTCACACCCAGGGAGTCCGTCACAAAATTTTAAAATAAGTATTTTTGTCATGAAACGTTTAACTTGTAACAATAATTATCGCCTGGTTTTTTGCTCACAAAGTTCTTTCACTCTTCTCTCCTGTAGTATTTCCAGTTGCTCATACATGCTATTTTAATTGTGCAGCGACCCGAATAAAAGGAGGGTAATGAGAAATGGTCCTCATTTTGAGTTCCAATCAATAGGAGTCCGTATCCCGAATGAGAGTCCGGGCCTTTGTTTCGCTGAGGGCCGTCCCGCTGTCCCGGAACAACAGCAAACAAGTGGGACAACCGGGACAGTGGGACAGCCGGGACAACGACATAGTTAGAAAAACGCAGCTGGGACAGCGGAGACATCTGGGACAGCGGGGACAGCTGGGACAGCTGGGACAACTGGACAGCTGGTACAACGCAGCCGGGACAGCGGACACAGCTGGGACACCGGGACAGCCAGGACAACTGGTATAGTCTGGACAACGGGACAGCTGGGACAACGGGGACAGCGGGGAACGCGGAACAGCCAGGACAGCTGGGACAGTCTGCACAAAGGGACAGCTGGGACAACGGGGACAGCTGAGACAGCGAGTACAGTGGGACAGCTGAGACAGCGGGGACAGCGGATACAGCTGGGACAGCGGGGACAGCTGGGACAGTGGAACAGCCGTGAACACCGGGACAGGAGGACAGCCGAGACAGCGGGACAAGGGAGATAAACTTAAACGTAAGCCTAACCCTAAACCTAAGCCTTAGCCTAATTTTAAGCCTAATCCTAATCCTAAGCATAAGTCTAATCCTAATCCTAAGCATAAGCCTAAGCCTAAGCCTAATCCTAAGCCTAAGCTTAATCCTAAGCCTTAACCGAAGTCCTTAAGAATAGCCTAAGGCTAGCTAGCCTGCACCTAAACGTGCAGACCCAACCCCTTTATTGTGTATTATACAGATATGTATATATACTGTAGTGACCCGAATAAGAGGGGGGACTGATATTTATTTGGCCTCTCCAGAGGGTACCCCCCTTGTTATTCGCTTACGGACTGTTATTTAGTTGTTACGTTAAAATTAAATTTGTGTTTGAGACTTGACGAAAATATATAAAATGAATCGTTGCCGATTGCGCAAAGTATTAATAAAGCTCGGAACAAACGCGCAACGGCGACATTTAGAGCTTTACATGCAGCAGCTGCTTTTTAAATGCTCAAAATACTAGCTTTCTATACCCCCAGGCTCGATTCTCAGATGTATGACCTAAATGTATTTTTGTGTAGACCGACAGCCACATTTCACGGAAACGCCCTCCAATTGCCCCGTGTGGACCCTCTTGTAACAATATACTTGCTTTGGGAAACGGAGAAATGGGAGAGCTATATATTCTCGCAGGAAATACAGAAAAAAGGGGCAACAATGTTTTTGTTAAGATTCATTTTAGGCTCTATCCCAGCTGTACCCACTGTGCCAACTGTCCCAGCTGTCCGCGCTATCTCAGTTGTCCCCGCTATCCCAGCTGTCCTCGCTGTCCCCGCTGGCCCAGCTGTTCCCAATGTCCCATCTGTCCCCGCTGTCCCAGCTGTTCCCAATGTCCCATCTGTCCCCGCTGTCCTAGCTGTCTCTGCCATCCCAGTTGTCCCCGTTGCCGTCCGCTGTCCCAGCTGTCCCCGCTGCCCCCCGCTGTCCCAGCTGTTCCCGCTGTCCCAGCTGTCCCCGCTGCCCATGGCCCTGTGCATGTACAGCAAATATGCCTGATTGTTGTTTGTTCTGTTTTGACGCGCATATTCTATGCGATCGAAACTCGCTGAAACTTCAAATCACAAAACTGTTCATCAAAGGCGACAAAACTGCCTCTACGACAATTTTCTACAGGTCCTTTGCTCGCACGAAAGCTGAAGGAAATATAAAACTGATGTTGTGCCCGTGTTTTGTGCGATTCTATAGCCAGTTACGGCACTTTGCTACCCACTAGGTAGAGAGCACTCACTATAGACCACATCAAGGACCAGTTTTGAGGCTAGGGAGGCATACAAGACAAAATGTAGCCTGTTTGTAGCAGTTTTTGTCAGCTTATTATGCAAGCGAATTTATTATAAAAGTATTCAGTACAACGCCTGTATATTATTGCGGGATTTAATAAAATTCGAGCACTCATATCGGGTGAACAGACAAAACTCCAATGTCATATGACATTTACTTACAAACCACCGCCATCATTAGATCAATGTGTACAAGAGTCAGTATGTCACGTGACACTAAGGAACATTTATACGAATATCATATTATATTCCAAAATTACAACGAATATCATATGATATTCAGCGGGACAGTGTAATCTTCAAATGCTAATAAATTGATGGAAAGTCGAACGGTAGAGGTACACATGTGCGTAAAATACACAAATAACGTCTGCAAATCCATTTCCGACACAACATCGCTTTGAAAAATATTGGCATAATTCAAAAATTCAAATTTCAAATTCTAGTATCATATGATATTCTACAGGACAATTTGGGTATGTTACCTCAAGTATGCGCACATTTGAAAATATATCATACGATATTACATATAATGATTGCAGACAAATATGACTTTTTGAAAATGATATGTTGTCTGTTAACGGACAAAATGTAACCCAATAGGCTATTATGGACAAAACGCGTTTCAAGCTGCCCCGGTTAACGTGAACCCCGCATTAGTGAACACACTACTTTTGTCATTTCTTAAATATAAAACGCAAATACTACAAACAAAAACATTAACCCAGACCCACCCAAGTCGGATCCTTTGAATGTAAGTGCAATAGATTCGTTCCTTGTATGTCAAGTGAAATAAGCATACTTTTCAGAATTGTGCAATATGGACCATTTTAAATTGACTTTTTATACCGTCAGTTTAAACTGACGACATCAGGAGGATCTTAGACCGTGTTGTAGTGAAACATTAATAGGAACTGCTGCGATCGGAAACACAAGAAACAATGTTAAAAGGCATAGTTTCTCGCGATTTTTGTGCTTCGCTGGATTTTGCACAACGTTAAAATCTTAAGTTGGCTTCTAGATGCTGCTCAACAACGCATTTTCGTAATAAATACAGGATGTTTGTTATGGCAAATTCTGCGCATCGCATTTGGTCTTTTAGCAGTCAAATTGGGCTTCTAATCCACTCTAAATGATGCAAAGATCATATTTTGGCAAGCTTTCCGCGGAACATTAGATTCATTGCCCTGTGAAATACCACTGACAGCGTGGTGAATTTTTGATCGTAGTTCAAAAGTGTGTAACCTGTCATACGTAATTACTATGGCATTTTCCAGCAGCTCAGTTCAACTCTTGTGTACTTGTCGACTTACAGTAAATATGATACTGAACCAAAAGTAATTTTTAATCCCGTGTTCAGCCGCTTATTTTAAAACTTTTCAATTTCAAAGGTAGAAACATGTTGTCCATAGGACATCTAGGCAATTGTTTTGTCTTTCAAGGTGTACTATCGATAATAGATTAAAGTTTACGTCAGCGCATATCCTAATTGCTTTATTTTAATAGTGGGCGCCAGGGTGCAACCGGAGGTGAAAACTACCGGAGCCGGAGCCGAAGCCGAAGGTTAGGCAAAATTTGGTAGTAAAAAATGACTGTTAATTAGTTAATTTTAGCCAATATCTGCAAAATTCTGTTAAGTTGTTTGGGTTTTATGCTAATTTCCTGCAAAAATTCGTAAATTCTTTCCTGAAAATTGCGGCAGAAGTAAAACAAGACGCGTTAAACAGACAAATTTTGCAAAACCATGCAAAGTTTTGCTACCGAGATTGCCGGAATTTCCGGCAAAAAATCTATCGGAGCCGGAGCCGGAGCCGAAGGCCAATTTTCTGCCGGAGCCGGAGCCGGAGGTAGATCTACGGTTGTACCCTGGTGGGCGCATGCTAAAAATGTGTTTGCACGTGAAATTTATTTCTGTTGATGGAAAAACCTGTACCCACATTCAAAGCGAACTCACTCTACAGCTGTAAAATTTGGTTATTAGATCTTAAGAACAGCTTTTAGTACTATTTTTAAGTAATGTTGGTGTCGATATTAACGTTACAGTTCCTACTAGTGGCTTTCGAACATATTTTATGCCAAAGAAGCACGATGCTGGTGTAGGAAAGCAAATATCAAATGCGCAGATGCAGCTAGCAACACTAAACCCGTGTGTCGGTATATGTGCACGTAAGTGTATGTAAAGCAAATGTTGCCATGCCTGTGCACATATACCGGTATAAGAAGTTGTTGCAACGGCCGCGTGGTGTAGTGGTTGCATGCTTGGCTCGAGCGCAAAAGGGCCGAGTTCGATTCCCGGCGTGGTCATTAACTTTGGGCAGAACTTCAAACAGGGGTCGTGCAGACCGTATAGTACCAACACCGTGCATAAAAACAAGAACATAGCACAGTGAAAATGATCATGTAAATATAGTTTGGACAAGTTTTACAACTTCAAAAATATAGACCTTGTTTACCGTTAGTTTAAACTGACATCAGCAAGATATGAATTAATTTCCTATTTATTGAATTTTCACACTAAAAATTCCAGTAGAAGCAAAAATTATTTCGCGTATACTAGTTACTTACATTGCTAGGTTGAGCGAATTGGAAAGATCCGAACGTGTTAGCTATGTAGAAACTTTTGGCGTAACTAGAAAGTTACATTGGTTTGCTCGTTTTTAACAGGCAAAGCTGTGATGCCATTTGCTAAAATATTAAAAAGTCTGCGGTTTTGTTTATATACCTTCCATTTTTTGTTACCGATTAAACATAGAATTACACGGTCTAGTCTACACGCGCACGAACCCTGTTCGAAGCTTTTCAAGTGTAAGGACCACGCCAGGAATCGCAAGTCCAACTCCTCGAATACTTGGGCTCGCTGTTTGCAGTGTCCGTCTCGGTGGGACCTCATGTTGGATCAATACGGTGTGCACGACCCCTGTTGAAAGTTAAGCTCAAAGTTAAGGACCACGACGGGAATCGAACCTCGGTCCTCTTGCACTCGAGTCAAGTATGCTACCACTACGTACCGGTATATGTTGTGCACATGAATAGCAATCGCTTATGGTGCCGACAAACCACATTTGAATTCAAGGTGGTAGGGATAGCAGTGTAGTAACAGTAGTAGCTAGCAGTGTTGTCTACGCGTGCGCCTATTGTGGCGTCATATCCTTTTCTGTCATCTATCTATCTTGCTAGCAGTGTTCCACCTGAATCTCGGTTCCGGCCAAAATTCCTGCAAAAATGAGTTCCTCTGTTCCCGTATTGAAGGCTGCAGGAACCGGAATTTTTTACTTTGTTATGGCAAAATTATTGGACGCTTTGTCAGTGACAAATTGTTATTTCAAAACTAAATATTTTTGCATTTGTCAGTGACAAATTGTTATTTCAAAAATAAATATTTTTGCATTTGTCAGTGACAAATTGTTATTTCAAAAATAACTATTTTTGCAATTTGTTCAGTTTTGTTAATAAACTGTTAGATTAAACTTGTGACGTGTTTCGCAAGACGTGAGAAGTAGTTTCAACACTAGAAACGTCTTGAATGCAATCATTGTGAAATCCATTGTTTTCCAACTAAAATTTTTCTCGGTTTTAAGTATGGAACATTGCGAATACCTAAGCCCGTTTATAATACAAAGGACGCCATTTATTAGCTCATATTACATATAATTTATGTGGGTACCAGGCCAAAACATGTTGAAATTCACAACAGATCATTTGAGAATTCAAATGAAGGTATCTCGACAACCCGCCATCCGCGTATTAAATTCTTGGTAGCAATTTCGGGTTAGTATTTGAGTTGACTTTGTATAACTTGTGCTATAAGTTAGCATCGGTGTGCCTTGCTGAATGTACTTTCTAAACCCGTGTCGGCTCTATTGAGCTGTAGCTAGCCCATCGGGTGGTCTAAGAAGATTTTTACGGAGAATCGAGTTCACTTCCGTCCGGTGGTAAGCTGTCCATATTTTATAACGTCTTTAATGCAATCGTTGTCAAATCCAGTGTTTTCCAACCAAAATTTTCATCAGTTTTAAGTGTGGTACATTGCGAATCCGTAAGCTCGGTTATAATACATGGCGCCATTTATTAGCTCATATTATAATTTATGTCATCACCAGCACAATATTTCATAGTTAAAAATGAAACAATGAATAAACGTAGAAAAAAGAGGCAAAAACATGTTGAGATTCACAACAAATCGTTTGAGAATTCAAATGAAGCTAATCACGACAAGCCGCCATCTAACGACATGATTAGCAAAGCAAAGCCTGCAGAACACTCAGAATTTCTGCTAAAACATCAGGTTGGAGTCGAAAAACCGCAGTTGATAGAAAGGAGTCTTCGTGTGAAAAATAACGTGCCATGTTTAGCGACGGAGCTTCAAGCAGAACGTGAACATACTTTTGCAATTCATAACCCGAGTGAAACTTGTGCTCGTGTGCGACCGGTTCAAACAAAGTTGCTAATGAAACGCGCTTACAGTGATCTGTGAGTAACTAATATTTAACAGTAATGCGATAGTTATAGTTATATACGTAATTTTTAGATTTTTTGTTCTAGGTGTTCGTTTTCGGAGTACATACAGTCTGCAAAAAGTGCTTTAAGACAAAACCGTCATTTGTTGTGACATTGCAATTCGTTGTTTCTGTGTATAAGCGGGAAAATTGTAATGTTCATTTGCTTAATCTAAAGCTAATGGTTCTTTGATTGCTGAATTGATTTTTAAAGTGCCGCAAGATGCATTCCGTACGATAGCAATCGGTTCCGGCATAATTTCAATTGGTTTTACCCTTTGGCGAAGCGGAAACATAGAACGATTGAGCGTGTGACGCTTCCACCGCTGTAAGTTTTTCACATTCCTTGTTGGACGGCACAGAGTTCGAAATTCAGTTTTTCTTGCTTTTAAAACGTTGTAATCTACTTGTTGACAATTTGTTCGAGTTGTTGGCAACGATGTGTAGTTTGGGTTTTGCTGACCGCCTTACAGGGCTCAACCGGAATTCCTGTTCTGACCGGAATTCCTACAGAAATTCAATTTCTGTTCCTGTTTCTGAATTGAAAGATGCAAGGACAGGAATTTTTACGGTTCTGGAGCAAATTATTTATAATCGTTTTAATATGGAACACTTTGTCTTTGAAAAATTGTATTTCGAAATGAGTGTTTTTGTAATTAGTTCAATTTTGTTAATAAGCTGTTCCCGATGTGTTTTCGCAAAACTTAATGACGAAATAACTGAAAATTTGCATAACCTATTTTGGAACAGTTTTCTGAAAAGTTCAGCTGTAATTCAGTGATGAAAATTGTTTCAAATTCCGGTTCCTGCAAAGAAATTGCACGCAAAATATAGTTCCAATTGCAACCCTGCCGCCTTGATGATATGTTTTTCATTAAACGTTGAACGTATTCTTAGAACAGAAGAAGAGAAGGAGAAACTCGTTTGTCACTCTGGATCGGTTGAACTGAGAAGGCATGTTTTAAGATTTGTTCGGTTGAAGTGTTTGATAAAATAATTCATGTTAAATCGGTCAAGGTTTGCAATAGCTTGATCATATTTTATGCATTGCTCTAGCGTAACAACAGTTATCTATTTCGGGTTTGTATCCAGTTAAGCTGTTTTTGTCATTCAGCATGTAAACAATTTTAGTTTCCTGGTGTCTTTCGAGAGGTCAAGTAAGGTTGGTTATCTTTATGGTCCCGAATAAGGATGTGCCGATACCAAAATTTTTTCCGATGCCGATTTTATTCTGAAAATATGCCGAATCCAAGTTTAATGTACAGGGTCTTCATTCGAAAACTTAACCTAACATGCCAATGCCTATACTTACGAAAAATGCCAATTATTATCGATGCCGATGCTTGTTTTGGCACACTTCTGGTTTTAAAAGTTGCATATATAAATGTTTCATTTTTGTATTTTATAGATCGAAGATTCACGGCGTTGGATTATTCGCTACGAGAATAATTAGAAAAGGACGCTTCATCTTGGAGTATTTAGGAGAAGTTATACGTCAGTCTGTTGCCGATGTTCGCGAACGCCGGTATCAAAGCAAGGTATAGGTCATTTTAATATTTTCTATATAATCCAAATTGTGTAAGATTTTTAGCATTTAAATAACCTCAGGATACCACTTTCTACATGCTCAAAAATTTACGGTATTAAGGTAGGGTGCAACCGGATCCCGCACTATATATTACTAGATTACATAACCGCGGTTACATAAAACGTAACAATGTTGGACTATGAATGTGAGAATTGCATAAATAGTTTCCATGCAAAGTACAAAAATAACTGTTTTGGAGTTTGACTGCGTAAGCAAATTTACTGTGTTCCAGGTGTCTGATAATTGATAAGTGCGAAAAATAATCGGCAAAGAATCGGCGATTTTTTGCAGTGCCGATGCACATCTCACAAAAAGTACCAATTATCAGCGATGCCGATGCCTATTCATCGTCACATCAATTCTTCGTAAAGCGTCCGCACTTTGGTTTTCTTTTCTGGCGCATATCAGTGTGTCTGATCAGGGAAACTGTTATCTCTTGCGTTTGGGTGTGAAAAATTAATTGAAATTAATCGTTCTCATAAAGTTATAATTATTTATGGTGGTTAGCGTTTAAGTCTTCGCATGGAGTCCGCATCGGTTCGGCATCGGCATTCTTTTAAAATGAGAATCGACATACTTTTAAAATGAAAATCGGCTTGGGCAAAGATTTTAGTATCGACACATCCCTATTATTTACGGTTTCAGAAACTCCGGTTTTCTCAATGCTACGTCAATATGTTTAGTCTAGGTGATAAAGACAACCGCGTTATTGATGCAACATTATGTGGTGGTCTAGCGAGATTCATTAACCATTCCTGTGATGTAAGTTTAGTAATTTATTATTTTTTGAAATTCAAATCTGAGGGAACTTTTCGAAGTTTGCAATCTGTGGAAGCTTAAGACTAGCAGAATTCCGGATTGTTAACATGGAAATTCCTGTTGCATTGAGTTACCTAAAATTTTATGAGTGAGGATAAGATCAGTTGGTTTGTGACCTATCTTTGTATTCTGAATTGCCGGTAGCTCCTATGACCAGTAAACAAGTGTTCAACTAGGAAATTTGCAAGTGTGACGTTATAGTTGCGTTAAGAAAATTGTGATATACAGTTTCCCACTGGTAAAAGGTTTACACGTTTTAGAATACAGGTCATAGTTGCTGTTATTGACGTGTCAACTAAGTTCTGTCTAAAATTCAGTCACTGTTTTTAAGCCTAACTGTAAATCATCTAAAGTCAAAGATTCAGACACCGGTCGTGAACGTCTGGTTTTCGTTGCTTGTAAAGAGTAAGTTTGTTTTCATTTTTTATTATTGTACAAGGCGTGAATCGCTAATGAAGAATGTAGTCTCTCCTAGATAAAAATACACAACTCGGTGCATTTTGTGTAGGAAAGAATGTACGATGCGCGTGTTGCGTTTTCCTTTATGCCCATTATTCGCTTCACGTGCAGTAAGCGATTAAATTTACATAATCCTTCACGTCTTTTCTGTTGACAGGTAACGTGTGAATGCAGAATTCTGCTTTACTTTCGTTTACAAAAGTGCTACGTTAATTTCTGATTGGTCGACAAACGTGTCGTAATTCAGTGTTAACGATTATTTTAAAAATTTATATGCGCTAACCATATCGCAACTGGAATATTTTATTCGTTGCGCGAATTTCTGTTGAGGTAGGCTACGTGTTTAGCCGGTCTCGGTTTTTTAGTTTCGGTGGTTTGGAACTAAGACTAGAGGTCGAGTGTTCGGCAAACATTTCTGTTAAGTAACTGATGCTTGAGGAATAAAATTTCGCTGTGAAGCTATGAATTTTGATAGTTACGCAATAATTATGAGCAGATATTCTGAAAAAACGCAAAAAAACTATGGAAAAAGACAAATAGTACGCAAACTGCTTTAAAAACAATTCATTTTGAAAATTTTTTCCGGTGATGACCAAAAATTGACCGAGACTGAGATTTTTCGTGGCCGGTCTCCTGCAATTAGGTCTCTGCCTCGATTTTCAACCGAGACCGCCCATCCTTGCTAAGCTGCAGCATAGTTGCAGTGATTTAGCATTATGTGTCAATAAATGAATACAAGTGATTATGCTTATTGCCTGAGTATTTAAGCATATTTCCTGGTGAAGAACTCTGCTATAAATACAATCTTCCGCGCGAAAAAGATAACAAGATCAAATGTAATTGTCTGAAACGGTCGTGTAAACGTTTCATCAACTGATTTATTGTAATGTTCATCGACGACAACCTCAAAATTTATAGTTCTGTAAACATTGCGGAGTTCAATTTTATACCATTAGCTCAGTGTATAGCTCCTATCGTCAATATTTTGAGCAAGCGAACTACGACAGCTACAGATATCAAAACGAGCAATAAATTAGAACATGAGAAGTTCCTAAACTCTGCATTTACCAGTTTGGAGCTTACAAGACCTATCGCCAACTGGTGATAATTGCTACACAAAGTTTAAAATACGGGGGCATATTTAATGTGCCCGTTTTCCCAAATATGTTCAGCACCTATTAACCAGTTCGTATTAGTTCCTGTAAATGTCGAACCAGCAAATGGATATGCTCGGATCGCGTTTGATTGCTCTTACTAGCTGAGTTTGACAACTGTAGCAGACGCAGTTCGCATGTTTGGAAACTTACTAATAACTGGTGATACTTACTGCACAGATTAATACTGGCCAGGTGTAAAACAAGGTGTTTCTGCTGAATTGTGAGCGTTGTCGTGTGCAAAAAATGGCTAATTTTGTAAGCTCTGCAGTCGCTTATGCAAAAATTACAACTTTGTTCAAAAACAATATTAAGTTTGAGAGTACTTACAACATGCTTTGTAATATTTCCTACTGTAGAGCACCGGCTGGCCGACCAGTATATAGCTCGTATTGTGAAATAAAGCGCTTCAGATTATCTGGGTTTCAATGCTTTTTATAAAAAATAATGAAAAATGTTCTCAGGAATATTTTGACAATAATAAAGAGAATAGTAATTAATCGGATTAAATCCCCTCAGATTTCCTCGCCGATCAATGATGTTTTCGAAAAGTAAAAATTTCATCTCCAACTTCAGAAGCTTGCCGCAATTTACAGACATGTTTAGGTGTAACGCAAACAGCGCCACATGCAGCATTTTAGGTGTAGGTCAGTTTATAAAACGAATTCTGGTTCCGGTAGGGAAATCTAATGTTTTTCACTCCGGTTCCGGTAATAAGTCCGGTATTATTTCACCGGAATTTTGTGGTATTTTGTTGGCGCATTTTCCTAATTATTTTTCTAAAATTGTCTGAGCGTATATTGCCAAAATCTTTTCAATTTGTGTCATACTCCATAATTTTTAATACGTTTCCCAGATGTTACAATTGTTTCAAGATTTTGAATGGTGTGTTTTCACATAGACTTCACGCCCCGGTTTCTACAAATGCTTCAACCGTGTCTTCAAAAGATATAATTCACATTTTCCCGTTAAAAGCGATATAGCTTTAAAAGAATTGTTCGGTAACAAGTATTTTTCGTTTACTGGTTCAGGTATTTTTTAACCTCCCGGTTCCGGTATTTAATAACTGGTTCCACCTGGTGTAGGTAACCTGACACTTTATATTAACTAAATTTCTAAGAGTCTCAAAATTCTGCCCCCCACTGAATCGGCTAGTGTCTATGTTTCAAACACAATTGCTGTTTTTCTTCTTTTTTGTCATTTATCACATCAATATTTAGTTTGTTCATTAAACTTGTAGTCGTAATTGTCTTGAGGATGATCGGCAATATTTTGGGGCCCATGTTACGGTGAGGCCGTCCCGGGACGACAAACATGCTGCTTTAATGTGTATATATTTTTGTATGGTTATGTCAAATTTCCGTTCTAAAATTATATACGTATTTATATTTCTTTGTTTTTAAACTTTTTCGATCACCTATTTTCCAAAAATTTCTTTCAACACACTCTTAAGGTGACACAGAATCCACTATTCAACCGAATACGAATCCGAATCCATTGCTAATTAGCCGAATCAATCGGAATCCTGCGTGTTGTGAATTTCAGATATATCTCTAGAATTACTTTCAGAATATCAACGCAATGCCAACAGCATAACTTTAAACGTTTATAAATATTTCGAGCTAGACCTCAGTTCTGAGATTTATGACCTGCAATAAAAATATTGATTTATGTCACAATTTACACTTGAATTTTATTGCTTAAAAATAAAAAAAACATTGCAAACACTGTTGGATTCGGTTTTTTTGTCAGAACCAAAACCGGATGCAAATCTGAACCGCAATTTTTTTCCGAATCCGAACCTTTGTTATCACCCTGGTGTAGAGTTGTCACCCTACTTCGGTGGACGGAGGTTTTGTCCAGGAGCAGGTATGCGAGAGGGTATGAGTCTCCTAGTGTTGTGCACCGGCCAATAACCAGTCGGCCAGCCACTGACTATAACTTTAACCAGTCGTAGTGGGACTACATTTATTGAGCGAAGCTCGAACGCACGTAAGCAATTAAGCTAATATGCAAATTACCTATTAGCTAACTATTCAATTATCGGTTTCGGATGTTTGTAAACTATTTATTTAAATTCCTCGCACCCAAAAACTCTTCAGCCACTGTAATAATTTTTGGAATTATTTAAAAAGTCCTAATTTTGTTCTGTCAATTAAGCTAATATGCAAATTAGTTATTAGCTAACTATTAAATTATCGGTTTTGGATGTTTGTAAACAATTTATTCAGATTCTTCGCACCCAAAAACCTTCAGTAAACCCTAATAATTATGGAAATAATTTAAAAAGTCCTAGTTTTGTCTGTCAATTAAGCTAATATGCAAATTAGCTATTAGCTAACTATTCAATTATTCGTTTTGGTTGTTTGTAAACTATTTATTCAAATTCCTCGCACCAAAAAACCCTTTAGTGCTGAAATTATATTGCTTTTAACCTTAATAATTAGCGAAATATTGTAAAAAGTCTTAATTTAGGCTTATGAACTATGCTAATATGCAAATTATCTATTAGCTAACTGCTCAGTTATCGGTTTTGGAGGTTTGTAAACAGTCTACACAGATTCCTCGCACCCAAAAACCCTTTAATGCTAAAATTAGATTGCTTCTAACTGTAATAATTAGTGAAATATTGTGGAAAGTCCTAATCTAGGCTTAAATAATTATGCAAATTAGCATGTAGCTAATAAACGGCTTAAAATTTTAAAACCCTAATGCGAGGTTAACACCCCAGGATAATTGGCTTTCAAACAAAAAAGTTTATCAAAATCGGTTCAGCCGTTCCTGATATTCTTTTCGGACGGACAGACGGACGGACGGACATCCACCTTTCGACCCCCAAGTACAAAACATAAAACGCTTCGCGAAACTCCGAGCTTCGCTCGGAGTTTCGCTTCGCTCAATGAGTTAATAATTAATCAACTCAGACGAAATGTTTAGTTATGTCTGAATTATAATATCAATAAACTTTAACTCGTTCTGAATTGAACTGATTTTTATTCTGACTAGGTGATTCCGGTGGAGTTGATTGAATTGAATCAGAATGAGTTGAATCAACTCGGAATTATGAGTTTTGATAGTCCTATCTCAGACTGAGTGATTCAACAAAATTAACTCACTGCGAAGTTGCAAAATGTAGGAACATGTGTTTTTATTTTTACTTTTGGTCTCCAGATCATTATAAAAATGTTTGATAAATTTAAAATTTGTATATTGGCCGGCCGGCGGCCAATGACCGGCCGGCCAGTAGAAAAAGTGGCCGTTGCACAACAGTACTCTTATAGTCACGAAACTTGTGGTAGTGTAGTCCAGCCGTGATTCGGCAGAGCGAATTACAGCCGGTTAGATGTTGCCAGTCTGGTATTGCCTGTCTACTTAACAAAAAGCAATCTAAAATAGTTAACTTATGACGGTTGATTGTTAATGCAAGGGCACCATAGGTCGGAAAGCGAAGTTCCTGTACTGAATACTGCATTGACCCGAATAAGAGGGGGGCTGATACTTATTTGGCTTCTCCAGAGGGTACCCCCTTGTTATGCGGTTGCGGACTGTTATTTATTTTTAACTTACGCTCCGCCGCCCTTCGTTACTGATATATATCCGGTACTGCAATTATCCGTTGAATTAAACGTTTATTTGTCTTGTGTCAATAACTTGAACGATAATTCAAGGATATACTTACGAATGTACTTTCAAAATTTATGTACGCTTTAAAGTTTCGAACTCAAATTATTTGGTTCTGGAGTTATTTATGCGCAACAGTTAGGGTTAATTGAGATTATGGACTCTAATTAGGGTTTAGGGACTCTATACGCTTACGGACTCTTATTAGGGACACGGACTCCCATTGATTCGGACCCAAAATCGGGAATCCCTCTTATTCGGGTCAATACAGTACAGCTAATTTGACTATGTAATAAATCTGAAAAACTCAACATTTGGGAAAGTATTTTGTACACCCTTGTGTATAACCCTGCTGAAGGCCGAAGAACGCAATCAGTACTCCCCAATAGTCGGCCGCCCCAAACAGGTCATAGAGGGCTCCCCTATGGAATGTTTCACAGCTTGTAGAACTTCGTGGTCCGCGAAAATTTTTTTGGCTTGTTATCAATTGAAACATATAGTCGGTTTTCGGTTGGTGGGAGGCTCCTTTTGGTAGGAGGCCCGGGTCCCCTTTAATCTGGCGCTGTCCTTTACACCGGATAATCCTGGATTCGCCATTGCCTGCAAAAACTACTAGAGGTCTCAATTTCCCGAAGGTGCCAGACGAAGCTATTTTATACCGAAATAATTATTTTCGAATCGGTTGGTAAAATTATACGAGAGAAAATCTGCTGATATATAATTGACAAACATTTATTAAACCAGTTAAGTATGAAATTAAAAATAGAAAAACAATATTAACGTTCCTACTATTGGTAATTAATACAAACTTTACTCCGGCAGAAATTTGGCCTCCGGTTCCGGCAGAATTTTTGCGGAAGTTCCGGCAATTTCGGCAGTAAAATTATGCATAATTTTGCAAAATTTATCTTTTAGTACGTTTCGTTTTACTTTTGTCACAATTTTCAGGAAAGAATTTCCGAAATTTTGCAGAAAATTAGCGCAAAAGCAAACTAAACAGCATATTGCAGATATTGGATAAAATTAGCTAATTAACCATCAATTTTGCTGCCTAATTTCGACTCACCTCCGGCTCCGGTAAGTTTCGTTGACCTCCGGCTCCAGTTGTACCCTGCTGTCTAGTATTCTATAAAAAAGCACATCCTACGCTTTATTTATGAATTTTTATATCACTCAAACGATAATGCAAAACAGCAGCATTATAAACATCAAATACAATTCAATTCTTGAACTTTACTGCTGGTCACGGAAACACGCCAAGGAGATGTCAGAGACATTTACTTAGCATATTCCTAAGCCTAAGCCAAAGCGTAGAATGAGCTATACCTAAGCCCACCTAAGCAAAAAAATAGTCTAAAACTTAAGCTTGGTCCACCATGTTCGTAAAAAGTCCAGGCTCTTATTCCTTCCTATTGCCTTGTTTTGGAGATTAGGTTCCACCTTAGAAAGAAAATGTAATTTTGTATAGACATTAGATTTTTTTATAACAATGATCACGCAAACAATAAAATAGAATAACAAAATTATAAGTCGTGAAATATGATTCCATCGCTTACAGATTTAGTATTCGCGTGGCAGTAAAAAAATCCAAATTAGTTTAAAGGCTTCCATTAACCATTTCGTACGATATCATCAGCTGAAGATCGAATACACGTTTTCCGGACAATGTTAGGGTGTAAATTCGATCCTTAACAATTTCTGTATACAGCTGAAAACAGCTGTTACCTTAGAAAAAACACTACAATTTGGGCCCATGCAAAGATCATGGGTGGAACGTTTTTAGCGACACTGCAATAGAGTAAACTTAAGCTTTAGACTATTTTTTTGCTTAGGCTTAGGTATAAGCTTATTCTTATGCTTAGCTTCATGCATAGAAATGTGCTTATATCACTGTTGCGGCACTGTTCTATACATTGGCCATAATTTGTTGTAGCTCTTGAAATTTTCAGCCCTTAAACTTTCATAGAGCATGACCCAGATTCTTGTAAACCGAGTTAAACTTTGTCTTGCACAGAAGAAGTGCAGGCATGGAACTGTGGCGATTTCGCCGGCAATAGACGAATAGTGGCTACTAAAGTGCTTTTTGTGTTTTGAAGTTTTATAATTTGTAGAGTGCATTTTTCTGGTATATAAGATAGAAGCGTTTGAGAGTTTTAGTTCAACAATTTACATCGCAAACCCTTTTACACGACAGGGCTGAAAACATGGTTTTGATACTTCACACTTCGTAAATGCGCTAATAACATGGTCCCACAACCCAACAATTTTTATAGATACTGGCTGCATTAGGGGCGTATACAAGAAGAGATACGATGAATACATCCCTTGTCAATTTCTGGCAAAAGAAACACATAAGGTTATAACTTCCTGAACTGAGCTAATGCAAGACCGTACCGGTAGGATAAGCATATTCCTGAGCAAAAAAAATATTACGCTTAAGCTCATTCTATATTGCAGTCCTGCAGAAACACGGTCAGCCCATGCTTTCTACATTTGCATAAACGAAAACACTGGCTACATACGCCCTCTCAATTACTTTACGCAAACCAACGTTCAGTTTAACCAAGAGTGCATGATACCATTTAACAAGAGTATGCAACTGGGTACATTCTATGTAGAAAAAATGTACCCAGCGCGCGTTGCATTTTTGGCTTCCCCCTATTTGGGGGGTCAAAATCTCCATCGATGTTGAAATTCATGTGCTAATGCATAAATGTGGTTCGATTATATTTTCTGTGTTGGCTGGCGGATACACGTGTAAAATGAACGTAAAATTGACCAACCCTAAAATGAGGGGGGTAGGCGAAAAACGTAACGCGTGCCGGGTACATTCTTTAATACACAGATGTATGCAGTTGCACACTCTTGTTAGAGTGATCATCCACTCTTGGTTTAACTGACTGACATTACAATCGTTCAATGTTAGCAAGCGAAATAAATGCAAATTCCCGTTCAACTCTTGTACTGTTGTTTCGGCTTTGAATTAAGCTGCGTATTGGCCAAGCGATTAAGTCAACCAGTTGATCTCGATATGTGCCTTCTACGCGACGAATTAAACTTTGTAAGACATAATTTGCGTATCGATGTTTTGCCATTCCGATAATATTGTTGACGCCTTGCTCGCATAGCTGTTTCGGAATTCCGTTGCTTGAATTTGCCAGAATCTGCAAATATTGTCTATATACCACCGCGTTGAAATTAGTACTTACGAATTATAAATTTGACAATATTTGAAATTGAAAATAAATATTTTATTTACAACTGCTGATCACTTTTTAGTTGAGAACGTTTCTGGTTTTATGAGAATAAATAAAATTAAATTCCGAAGCTTCCATAAATAGATGGAAAAACATATGAGTTCTATTTAATAAAACTCGAAACGCATGCGCATTTTTAAAGCCCAATTCACATGTGCAAGTTTTTACAGTGCGAACTCACAGCTGCAATTTGACGTGCAAATTTTGGACACATAACAATTGTTGTTGCAATTTGCACATGCAATTTTATGACCAAGAAATGGCAGCAGGTTAGGTGGATTAGTTATTGCCAACAACTTTACCTCATTAACGATTTGTTTCAAATTTTCAAAACTGACATGATTTACAAGTTTTTCCATCACATTTGATCCAAACTTATCTTTCGATAACTCCACAATCTAAAATGATAAAGATTACAGAGTATAAACATAACGTTAGCACAACAGCAGGTGCTCAGCCATGATTTCATTTCGGAATATGATAACCACGTTAAGGAAGCTTTTTTGAGCTCGGTGCAGCGAGCGACAAATTTTTTTGACCTTTCAGGAATTGACGGTTATCACGACAACTCGTTGCCCGACAACTTGTAATCCGAAATTTCATCGGCTCGGCAATTCTTCGCCACTCGTTATGCTTAGGCTTAGGTTTAGAATTATGCTCAGATTTACTCATATGTTTTAGGATAGTCGGGCGACCAATTGTAGCAGGTTCGGTAATATCAAAGCTGAGCGTTATACGGAAGTTAAGCCTAAGGCGAATTGTTGAACCTATCGACGAAGATTTCGCACAGGTGAGTTAGAACTTAAGCTCCTCTGAGCTTGCTCAATCAACTCGTATATCCTAGTGGGCTTGAGCAAGTTTGCACAACTTACCTTAGTTTTGCAATTGTCTAGTATCCTTGACTGTAACTCATCTGATCCGTTTTCAATCAACGACTGCACTGGAAAATTTGCATATTGGTGCTTGCTGTACTCCGGCACAACTTCGATGATATTGTTCAACAGCATTTCGAGTTCATTATCTTGCGTTATAAATTGCAAGGCGACCTCTGAAATAGTAAGGACACAAATTGTAATTTTAAAAATTTGAGCATAAAAAATTCAACGATGATAGTAAGCATCGTTAAATGTAGCTTCCCGTGTAAAGATCATGAGTGGAACGTTTTTCTGTTTGACTGCAATAGAGTAAGCTTAAACTTTACACTATTTTTTGCTTAGGCTAAAGCATAAAGTCAAACAATCGCTTAATTTTGCTGCGATTTATGGGTGTCACTGTACTTGTAGTAGCGCGACGCCGTCTGACACCGCATCGAGCCCAATGGCACAATATGGTACTTATATTATCAAAATGTACCCATCAAACCGCCGCTCCATTATTAAACGGTACAGTTTGAGTTAATTTAGCATTAGCCAGACATGCAAAACAGTATTTAAAACCAAAAAGCTGTAGATATTTTAAAAGGTAAGCCTTAGTCTCCTACGCCTATGCCTACGCTCAAAGGTGTCGCAACCGACCCAAGGAAAATATAAGCTCGAAGCTGTTCCGACCGACTCAATGAAAAAATAGGCTTTTGCATACGCAAAATTGTTAATACCATGTGGCAACTACTCAACTGCTTAAATTGAACCGCCACCAGTCCCGTAGCAAGCTCACCTTGCTAGCAGGGTCTTAAAATTTTTCAATAGGGGCATTCAAGGGTTTTTAAAGCCTTGCAAGCAAGGTTGAAAATTTTCTAGGGCGGGCCACGGGCCAAAATTTTTCATGGGGAGCCTGAGCCCCCCTGGCCCCAGGACCGAGCTCCAAACGGTAATTCTCACGAAATTTCATGAAACTTATTCCGATAGCGTCCTGCGCCTAGTGATTACCTTGCAAATAAAATAAAAAAAGTTTAACTTAGCTTTTAAAACACAAAAATTATGAACACCGAGAATACAGCAATAGGCTGCGAACAGATATCGGAACTGGATGATGAAAAATGTCACATTGCTCAGCCAGAACCGGAATTCCAGTTTAAACCTTTTTCTATTTGCCTTGACTAATGTAGGATTGACTACTTATTGACCGGAAGCTGCCTCGTAATCTCCTGCGTTGGTAACCAAAACCCGCATTAAGACTGGTGTGGGTCGTCACCGAAAGGACTAAAATATTAATCTCCAAGATAAAATTGACAAAATGTTAACGATGATTCAATGAGTTAGCGCCTTCATCAAATTAAAATTATTGCCGTTGGGCGTCGTACTTCTTATAGAAGGTACTTACCAAAAACTGTTTTGACTACTCGATATGCGCGATAATGAGTTATCAGCTGCGTTATTTCATTGCAGATTTTGTACAGAATATAGCGAAACTCAAACGGTTTTGTTGAAGTTTTAATGAACACTGACAAAACGGAATCAGCACAATCGTCCTAAAATAATATATTAGGATTCCACCGGGATTTCTGTTCCTGTTCCTGCAATTAATGATGCTGGAACCGGAATTTTTATGGTTTGTAGCAAGTTACGCACAGTCAACTAAGTATTTTAAATTTAGTGTTTGAAAAATTATTTCGAAATAAGTGTTTTTGCAATTAGTTCAATTTTGTTAATAAACAATTTCTGATGGATTATCACAAAAGTTGATGATGAAATAGCTGAAAATTCGCTTAATGTATTTTTTGGTAGGACCCCATCTTATTCGAGTCACTGCCGTATACAGTTGACTATATATATATCACGAAAATAGGCAAATAAATATAAAAAGTTTCCTAACATAAAAATAATGCAAACAATTCAAACGTCTTTTATTAACCTTCGCCATTTCCAACGCAAATCGTTGAAATATTTGAGCTAACGCTGTGCGCTGTTCCAAATTTGCAATTTCAATAGCACTGCGTACTACATGACAACCATACAGATTGAAACTGAGCTCAACGGCGTATTGATGTATGCAGTCAAACAGCAATGTGCGATCCGATATGTTGCATGCAGAGAGCAGAAATGAAACAACATAGTTCCCGTACTTGGATGATGCGACTTCTTGAAATCGATCGCAAATCTAATATATATATATATAATATATAATATACATATATATTATATATATGTGGGAAATAATTCCACATTTAACTAACAGTAATAAATAATTTGGGTTGTAGGATAGACCCTCATTTCTCGTTACCTAGGCAATCATGTTCTAGAAAACGGGCGCATGAATGTCACGTGAAGTGGGGTATATAAACCACTTGCAATTAGCATTTTGTGTCAGTTTGCTTCTAGTTAAGTTGCAGCAAGGTGCTCATGAGCAGCCTTGAAATAGCTTAAGACTTGCAAGGTGCTTAGTAGCAGCCTTCAGTAATTGACGAGGTAGCTCTAAGCTAGCCTCGAGTGTTCTCTGTTGTTCACAGTTTGCGCTGCTGTTTCATAATAAACGACTTCCGTGTATCAGACTTTACTTGATTGTGCCTTGTGCGTGGTCCCCAATATAAACGGTAACAGGCTGAGAGTAAGGGTAGGTGCGGACCTAGAATACGCAAGTTAGTCCGCAGCCGACAATTTCCTTACATTTGGCGCACTGAGTAGGATTCGAAATTAGAGCCTGCTTAGTCTAGTTAGGCGGTTCTTGTAAATTTTTCAGCCTGGTACTGTAAGATATTATTTTATTGAACGGCGTAAAAATATAAAGAATCGTAGAGCATTTTATGCTCAGTGTATTTCTGTATTGTACACGGCACGAGTTGTATTTCTGTATTGTACACGGCACGAGTCATACGGTTGTTTTTACACAGGCAAATCGTGTCTACTGTTTGATTGTTTCATAGCATTTTTTTCCTATAGTTTGTGTTTAATGGCTATGCAGCATACACCTCCGAGTCATAATCCCATGGAGCGTGCTGATCGCGCAAAACAGCGGGATATTTTGAAGGAGTGGGACGAGTTTAAAGTAGAATGGCAGGCTAAAGCCGCTTCAGACAGTGCCCCAACTAGAGACTGTAGCGCAATATCGTCCACTCCTCAGCTAAATATACCGTTTTTCTGGGCAAAACAGCACGAGGATATTGAAAGCTGGCTAGACAGGTTTGAGCTCGCTGCAAGGGCATGTAATTGGGGTGACGAGCGTAGGCTCGAAATTCTACCTTTTTACTTACAAGGAGCTGCCCAAGAAGTTTACAGAAATATACCTGTGGGAGCTAAAAATTCTTATGCAACTTTGAAAAAACATTTGCTTGAAAAATTGCAAATGGCTGAAAATGAACGAATTTTTTCTGCAGAACTTCACGCTAAAGTACGGAAACCGGACGAAACTATAGTTGATTATGCTCAAGGTGTTAAAAAATTAGTACGCCGAGCGTACCCTAATGCAGGGGCTGCGGCAGATCAAATTGTTTTAGATTTCTTTCTTCGTGGCCTTGATCAGGAACTTCTGTCAGTTTTGCTGCTAACAGATCCTCAAACGTTTGATGATGCTGTTGAAAAGGCACGAAAACACGAAGCAAGACTTAGTTATTTACCAAAAATCAGAATCAGTAAGGACAACGGTTTAGTAACAACGCAATCAGTATGCAGCGGTCAGATAACTGGTTCTGTTAACAATAATGTAGAGAACGCAGTTGCTGAACTTTTAAATAAAATTTCAAGTTCTATTGATTCGAAACTTAGTACAGATCGGGTGAACGTTGTTTCTGAAGAGGCTGATAATGTTCTATTACCATCATGGAAACGTTATAACTTGACAGATCCAAACGTTGAAAAAATTTTGTCGGATTTTATCGATCGCAAATTTAATGCAATGGGCCTGCATGCGCAGGCGTTAGGAAGAAATAATGGAGGTCCAAAGGGTAGGCAGCAAATACGCACCCGATTTTCATGGACCGCAGACGGGAAACCTATTTGTGGGTATTGTGAAAAAATTGGGCACATCATGGCTCGTTGTCAGAAAAGAATAAGTGATAAAAAGCATATTTCCACAAATAATTCGAATTTCAGAAATTTTAAATTTTCTAACGCAAGTCAGACGTCGACTGCGCGTCGGGTGAATTTTTTGGAAGGTGATCGTGATGAAAATGCTGTTCGTATTTCCGAGTTAGAACAAGAAGTTAGCACACTGCGTTCACAAAATGAAATGTTGCTAAAAGATCAGTTCCCAGAATTTGTTAATTGCGTTATCGCCGACACTGAACCTCTGCTTAATGCTGATCAAAAAAATCGGAAGCTTTAATCTATCCGGTTACTGTTACAGATATTTATATCAAAAGTAACCATAAATATAATTACATCAACGGTGGCGGCATTAAAGATATTTTTGTTGGTCACAATTTTGTTAAACGCGGACGTGCTATTATTACTTCGTCATTGTCAGAGGACGAATTTAAATCAAGTGTTGGTATGTTACATACAAACGCCGGTTTTTATAAGTCATATTGGTTGAAATTTTTACTGCTTTTGTTGCTCGTTGTTCCTGTAACATCTCAGCCTATGGTTTGCCAAACTGAGGCTGGAGGTAAATTTTACAAAATACCATCCAATTTTCGATGTGATATACCAAGCACTACCGCAAGAGATGAAATTTTTGACTCATCACTTAATTTTAATAAAAGAAAACATATACAATATGTTTCTGCAGCTGTTAAATGTCACATTGTATCTGAAACAGTAGAAACATTCACATGGTTTTTTAATGACGAAAGGTTAAAACGAAGCAAATAGGAAATTCTACCTGTTACGGTAGACGAATGCAAGCGTATGCACAAGTTCCATGTATGTTCTCATGGTCCATTGGTTGGAGAGAATGGAATGAGGCAAACCCATAATAAGGTGGATTGGAAATATCTAGGTGGTGGCTTAGGTGATTGTTGTCATTGGGCTTCTTGGTCCGCCACGAATTGTTTTCTGATAAACACACACGTGTACAAACGTCACGGTGTTTCCGAAATGGAAAGCACCAGTGGTGATGTTAGCCATTGCAATTATTTAGGGGGATCTTGCAGTCTGCAAGATGGGTCTGTTCTCATCTGGGAAGCAGACAAAAACGAAAAATGTGAATTTTTAAATTGGAAAGTAATGGAAGGGGACATGATGGGAGTTAACTGGTTAGCAAAGGATGGCAGTCTTGCGCTTACATTTCTGAATCGTAACCACGTAAAAGACTGTCCAAGTGGAGATAACTTGCAGATGTCAGATCAAGGCATTGCAGTGAAATTTAAGCATTCTAACACTATACATAGTACTCGTACACGGCGAGATTTGACTGACAACACTGCCGTGCTTTCAACAGAACAAAAGTTTCGCAAGATAGATACTAAGTCACAAGGTTTATTGGAATGAATGACATGTGGCGTGATATGTCGCATGTGCATAGAGTATTTGAGGCACTTGGAGCTCACAGATCTGATACGGTGTCTGATAATAAAAATCAAATAATTGACCATATAATAACAAATGGATTCTTCGGGTTTTTGCGAGGACTGTCGCTAGAACCGTATCAGATCTGGGTGTTCTGTGTTTGTGTCTACGTTAGCATTTGTGCGCTAATTTTTCATTGTTGTCATAAGTCAAAATTTCCGTTAATGCGTGTAAATGTTATTAAGACGTTCGGGTCAGGAGTGTTAAAGTCTTTACGCCTTTCGAGTGCTGGATATCAATTAGTGAGAAAGCGCCTCAGTGGTACAGTTGACCAGTTGCCGCGTGATACAACCGATGCTCATGCAGAACCGGCACACAACATAGAGTTAGGGGCTAATGGTGATTACACCTGTGAGTTGCACAATACTAGGAGCTCTGACGCCGCAGTTGAAATTTTAGTGTAGGGTAATCCTGCCACTTGTTTGTTTGATTCGGGTTCTTCGATATCCTTGATTAATAAAAGTTTTAGACAGACTTTAGACGTTGTTAAAACGTACCCTGCGCACGTTAGCGCAAAATCAGTAACGGGGGAATTGGTGCCCTGGGCACGCGAACCTTTTACCAAATACTCCATGTATTAGATGGTATGGCATACGATATAATTTTGGGGCGGGATGCCATGAAACTTTTTGGGAAGGTGAAAATGGATTTTCGAAATAATGAAGTTATTTTGGACTCAAATATTGGATCAAATAGTTTGAACAATAATAATTCGGAAACAGTTTCGTTAGCCGAAACAATTGTTGTACCACCAAGGGTAGAAATTGCATTTTCAATTCTTTCAAATTTAGAACCAACATGCAGAAATTGGGTATTTGAACCCTACCGTGAGAAACTGGTTAAACTTGGGCTACTGTCTGCTTGTGCCCTTGTGGACTCATCAGACGAAATTTCTGTTCGTATCCTGAATTTCACTAGCAGTCCCGTTAAATTATACAAAGGGACCAGGGTGGGCTCAATTTCTCCTGCAGCTATCAACAATATCAACACATTTGTAGGAAACAATACTGCAAACGCTAAAAAAGAAATTGGTGAAAACGAAAAGTCGGTGAGACAAATGATCATCAGACGAAATTTCTGTTCGTATCCTGAATTTCACTAGCAGTCCCGTTAAATTATACAAAGGGACCAGGGTGGGCTTATCCTCATTTTGGGGGACGTGCAGCAAAAAAGAAATTGGTGAAAACGAAAAGTCGGTGAGACAAATGATCGAGTCTTTAGATTTTTCTGAATCAAATTTGACAACAGATCAGAAAATGCAACTGCGTAAATTGCTTTTTGACTATAGTGATATTTTTGCAAAAGATAGTATGGATTTAGGTCGAACAAAAATTGTTCAACATAAAATTGACGTGGGTAATAGTCCACCGATTAGGATGCCTCCTTATCGGCTGCCTGTCGCCCAGCGTCAGGATGTCAAAGAGCAGTTGAATGAGATGGAGTCAAAAGGTATTATACGGAGATCGACAAGTCCTTGGGCAGCACCAATGATTATGGTGCCAAAGAAGGATGGAACAAAACGGATGTGTATAGATTATAGAAAGCTAAATGCAGTTACTAAACGGGATGTGTATCCGTTACCGCGAATAGATGACATTTTAAGTTCTTTAGGTGGGGCGAAATACTGGTCAAGTATTGATTTAGCCAGTGGCTATTACCAAGTTGAGTTGTATCCTCCGGATAAAGAGAAAACAGCATTTACTACATTCTTTGGTCTATATGAGTATAACGTGCTCCCAATGGGACTTAGTAATAGTCCAGCAACCTTTGAACGATTAATGGAATACATCCTGGCGGGTTTACAATGGGTTAGTGCGATGGTGTATTTAGACGATGTTCTTTACTTTTCTAAAAGTTTCGAGGACCATCTTAAAAATCTTAGTGAAATTTTTGACCGATTTCGTCAAGCAGGTTTGAAATTGAAGTTGAGCAAATGTAATTTCGGGAAATCAGAAGTTCAATTTTTAGGATTTGTCGTTTCCAGCCGGGGCATCATGACGGATGCCAGTAAAGTATCTAGGATTAAAAATTTTCCCGCACCTCAGTCACAAAAATCTTTAAAACGATTTCTGGGTATGGCAAGTTTTTATAGACGATTTGTGCAAAGGTTTTCTGAAACCTGCGAGCCGCTACATCGGCTATTGAAAAAGGGAGTCAAATTTGAACGGGATAATGCATGCCAGACATCTTTTGAAAATCTAAAACTTCAATTAGCATCTGCTCCAATATTACAGTTTCCTGATTTTCAGAAACCATTTTTAATTTCTACGGATGCTTCTGGGTGCGCACTAGGTGCGGTGCTTGCTCAAAGTGATAACCAAGGAAACGAAAGGCCCATAACTTTTATAAGTCGAAGCTTAAATAAAGCAGAGCGAAATTATTCCACGTGTGAACGTGAAGCGTTAGCTTTGACTTGGGCTATCAAAGAGTTGCGACCTTATGTGTATGGCCGCAATTTCGTTGTTTATACAGACCATCAGCCGTTAAAATTTTTGATGACTAGTGCACTTGGATCAGACAGACTAGCCAAATGGGTTTGGTCAGTGCAGGAATATAGACCGTTTATGGAAATAAAATATAGGCCAGGAAATCAAAACAATAACGCTGATTTCTTATCGCGGTTGGACCACGGTTCTGAAGCTTTGGAGAAACAAGTTTGCGCTACGGTGTCTTTGGAAACCATAGCGGAGGATGCCAACGCGTTAAGAAAGTTGCAAATGACGGACCCTGATGTGGCTAGTCTAATGTCTTGTATTGAGCTTAACAAGCTTCCAAGTGACAAGAAATTAGCAGATAAGATTAAACGATTTGCGCCTAAGTATTGCTTAGATAACGGTTGTTTATACTATTTAGACAAAATAAGACCAGACGAACCGGATAAGAAAAAACTTGTGGTTCCACTAGCCCTTAGAGAAGAGCTTATGGAAGCATATCATGATGACATTTTAGGAGGCCACCTAGGCATAGAGAAAACTTATTTTAAATTAAATAGATTTTATTTTTGGCCTGGCATGCATGAAGATATTAAACGTTGGTGTAAAGCATGTGAGGGGTGCGCTTCAAGAAAATTACCAAACACAATAAATCGCGCAAAATTAAAGCCAATGCCGTTGGTATCTTATTGTGGCTTTAACGTCTTCAATACGTTTCAACCAGCGTTTATCGGGACGGGATCATGTTACTTTTTGAGGCGCGCCGTTTTTCATCGTTTTTCACAGATCAGTAATGGAGTATATACACTAAGACCACTAAACGATTAAAAATTGTGAATTATTGCATATACAAGAAATTTGATGAGCGTAAACCGTTTGTCTTATAATTAAGTCCTTGGTCCATATTCTCAAATGTGTATAACATCTATGTTCAGTTAGCGATAGATTTTCAAACTCGCCAATGCAGTTGCTGAACTTGAAATTAGTACAGGAGTAGAGCAAATCAAATGCAAAAAATATGTCAAATTTTGAGCCTCAGCAGTCACTGGTTCAAAAGTTATAAGACCTAACACCAACTGGTGATAAGTGCGGAACACATTTGAGAATATGACCCCTTGTGTTAAGTCTTCATTTACCAATTGTTAACAGACTACACATACCTTTGATACTATCGACCTTTGTTGTTCTTGAGATGCAGACAAGAATGCAACCTGGATTTGCTTTGATCCGTGCAACGTTTGAGCCAATGACACGACCTGAAACACGGCATTCAAATTATCAAAGAACAAATCATTTTTAGTTTTTTTTGGAGAAATATGAAATATTACAAATTCGTTAGTGTCGATATATAAAGGGACACTGTTATGTTTAACCGCTTGATCCGCAGTTGAAAACATCGCAAGTTAATGGTATCACGACATTTCGTCAACCGAAAAACTCGTTCATCGATATTTCGTTACCCGATATCTTAATACAGACCTACATTGGCTTGCGCTTAGGCTCTGGCTTCAGTAGCTGTCGAGCTACGAGTCGTCGACGATCGCAATTCAATGCTGCGTTTACCTTTTTGTCAATTTCATCAAATGCGTTCAACTTCAAAATGTTGACTTTAGTGAAATTTTTGTTATTTCCAATAGTCGATAAATTTTCTTTTGAAAAGTTATTACTCTGACCAATAATATTGGTAAACTGTTCAATGAAATGCCAGGTTGAAGTCGTGGTTGTTGCGTGGATACGAGGAAATCCTATAATCGGAAAAACACAGTAAATATTTTCGCTACTTTTCTGGCTTCGTTTTTCCTGTGGAGTCTTTGTTTGGAAGGAAACGATGAAGCGATAAACGTTGCTTAAAGACAACATATTTGCTTGCTGAAAACATAAGTCCGCAGTAGATTTAAGTCATGTATATTTGAACGCGACAATATTTTAATGAATAAAATGTACAAATTGCCAAACCAAGTATTACGGATTGAGACGTGTGGGTCATTCTATCATTGGAGGTAAAGATTCAACAGTAGGTAAGAACTGCATTTGGCGTACATATGTTGTTTAAAAGAACATTTACTTAACTTGTTCGTTGATTATACCAAGAGTGAATGATCACTTTTAACAAACGTGTCAAACTACCGAAATTACTTTGCTACAAAATGTACCACCGGGCGGCGCATTTTAAGCTGACCCCCTTGTGTAGGGGATGAATTCTATCGTAATACCTGTCGCCCTCCTTTAAACAAGGAAAATTATGACTCCTTTTTCGGGGGGTCGACCAACAGCGTACAGTGCGCTGGGTGCACTCTTTGTACCAGAATATACCCAGTTGTACACTTGTGAAAAGAGGCATTATCCACTCTTCATTATACGCAGCAGAAAGCGGATTAGTGAGATACTTCTAAAATTGCAGATTTTAAGGTTAAGCCTAATTTTGGTTCACTTTATATTTTCTATTATCTGAGAATTATTTAAAATCATCTCTAAAAATTTCTGCCAAACTTTACTCTGCCCTGATTCATTGAAATAAAACAACATGAGTTGAAATTAGACTTTCTGCAACCTGACGTTCATGTGCTTCAAAATAAATTAGCCTTTGACCTGGCGGCCCAAATAAAGATCAGGGGCGGAACGTTTTTCTGTGGGACTGCATAAGAGTAAGCTTAAGCTTTAGACTAATTTTTTGCTTGGCTTAGGCTTAGGCTTAAGAATATGCTCATTGTTACGCTTAGGCTTAAGCTTATGCTTAGGCTTACGAATATGCTTATAGTTCCGCCCTTGTTCTTTACATTGGCCGACCTGGTTTACTTTGACTCTTGTAGATGTTCCCCCACATTGAAGAATAATAAAGCGTAGGCATTTGTAGGAATTTTCCTAAATTTAGCCTTAAACGTATAGAGGAATATATACAACAACGCTTACTGTTTATAATCTTCTCAATGACCGCCAACGAAGATTTGTTTGCTGCTAATTGTTCAAGGTTGCCGCTGTTAAGCTCGTTCGCTATCCAACCAATTTTTTCGGAGCATTCAGCAATTTCAATCAACTTTAACAATACAGCAGAACCATATTTATCCTAAAAAGCAACACACGATAACGTATATTTGTATATACTCTAAAAAACTTAAACTTAAATTATAGCTTAACTAAGATAGGTTATTAGTTTAGGTAAAACTTACATAGCTGCACTGACCAACTACACTAGAATTGTAAGTTTATCATATACTAACATATTTTTAAGTTTAACACGAGGCTAAGTTAAACTTAAGTTTAGCTTAAACAAAAAATATACAAGATTCTAAATGCGTTTATGCGTACGCCTACGTGATAGTTTAATTAATTCCGTTTTTCGCTGATGGCAAAACCATGTAATACCAAAAATCGACTGCTGGAACACATTTAAAAATATTTGCCTGGATTAAGACGAAAAACCCTAGGCGCTTAAACCTTTTTAAAGTTAAAATAACAAAAATTTGCGTTTTGATTAAACGGTATATTTCCCTTTAAATCATCAAATCCTGTTGCGAAGAGTCGATGGAATGTTGGACATGACAATGCCACTTGCACAGAATCTGCGTAACACAAATCAACACACGGTGATAGCGACGTGTGCATAATTTTCTGATGAATGCGCGGGATATATAATACTGAAAAAAGCTTGATGTAAGCGACCGAGAAGCCAAATGCAATTTTGAAACTAAATCTTAATAAAATTTTGTTTTTCAATTCTGTTGATGGCGGCAGGCTATGCTCTGAGTGAGTGCTGCCTTTGGATAAAAGCCAGTGCATACTGGGTACATTGATTTGTACACAGAATGTGCCTAGTTACATACTCATTTCAAAGTCAAAATTATCCACTCTTGTTATTTCTAACCATTGCCATTTCGAGCGCAAATCCGTAAAATTTTTCCACGAACACCTGACGTTGTTTGCTCGATGCAATTGCTAGTGCTTCTCTGACAACTTCACTTGCATTCACGTTAAATGATAACTTGAGCAACGCGTCAGATAATGCGTTACGTATAAGCTGCCACTCGCTTGTTGCGGCGTTATTTATTACCATTTTTATTACATTTTTTCCGTAAAAATTTGTGACGACCTTACGAAAGTGCACAATTATCTGAAAAATAATAAGTTTTTGTATCGTGGCATCCGAAAAATAACAAAGACAACAATCGAATTTTCCGCGTTTTTTCAATCAAAAATGAGCTTAAAACTTGCGTTTTAAATCTTGTTGATATCCGGAGCGTGTATTTTTAAACTTTGGTTGCAAAACATGACGACCAATCAGAATTTTGGTTAAATTCTACATTATTATACCGTACATCTTCATTAACTCATGTACAATTAAAATTGAAGAACCATTTTCGTTGCACTTTGCCAAAGATTCATTCCATTAGCTTCCAAATTTTCGCATTACTAATATATTTTGTCGCCGGGCCCGTAGCTAAGGAGGGCCAGAAGGACTCACTACCGGATCCAGAGGGAGGCAGGGGGGTGTACGCCTCCCTGTCACAAATTTTTGTGTTAAAAAGATTCCTACCTTATAATTTTTTACATTTTTCCGAAGAATTTTTTTGTGATAAAATGGTATGTAAGGTCCTTACTTTACAATTTTTGCGTTTCATAACACTTGTGAGCCTGCTCCCCCCCGTCAAAAACTTTTGGATCCGCCAGTGGGGACTCATGGCAAAATTTTGGCCCCCTAGAATATTGTCGACCGAGCTTGTAAGTCAACGATGCCTCTCCTGAAAAGCTTGCCCCTTATAGCACGATGAGCTGGCTAAGGACCTGATCGTCGCAAATAATGGTCGCCAAAATTAATATTTTACCACTGATAAAATCTTTGATTCGTTTCTAAATATGTTTCCTACCTCATCGAGTACAAAACTGCGTGCTTCAGGTGCTACTTTAACAAACGCAGCTTGAACGAACTTTGACCCGTCGAGACTAAGACAATAGACGACTACGTGGCCTTGAATTTCTTGCAGCGAAAACGATGAATCGTAGCAATTCGATAACCAAGCGTGAACTTTTTTGTGTTTCGGTAACTCTGGAGCTGCTGACGGAGCAGAAATTTTGCAGTCCGCAAAAATTTCTTTTATGTCACGCTCTTCATATCCTGCAAAAGTCAACGGCTCTTGGCTACACTTTTTACGCACATTTAAAATTATTGCGTAAGGCATAGGTATAAGCTTGAAGGGAGAGTGTGCAAAAGTTGAGATAATTTAATTATAATTGTTTCGCTGAATAAGGGCTGCGCTCTACTTTACTGTGTCCGACGCCGTTGCGCTAACAAAAACAAGGCAAAATTTCGTTTTTGAATATCAAATACTCCGTAGAGAATGTAATAGTTCGGCATTTATGTTTTATATAGGTACACTGAATAGGCGGCAATCTAAAATTCTAAAATTGCTTAGAAATTTAAAATTTTTAAACCAATATATATTTGTTCAATATTTATGTAATTTTAAATTCTACATTATTGTACATATTTAAATTTTCAAACCAACTCACTTGTGGTAATTGGCCCGTACACTAACACCGCTTACTTATTTCAATCCAATCGTCTTCAACATCTGATATATCCGTATTGTTTTGTGAACAATTGTTATCCTAAAAAGTATGCAAAAGGTATCACGATTAGGTTTAACCCTTTCTCACATGAATATTTTCTATTTCCCCCGAGACCTACATTTATGCTAGGATTCGAACTACAGCGACTGGAGTGGGAGGCGTATACCATCACCACTCAGCTATAGGAGCTTGACGCTCGAGCCCGAGGTGGCTCTCACGTCTTGTGGTCATTTAGTACTATGTATACGTGTTGCAATTGTTAAACACGGTGCGATATATACTATTTAACGTATATACACTGCGCTGAGTTGCCTACAGGCAACTCAACGTGAGAAGCGGTTAAGCTTAGTAACGCCATATCCTTTTCAAAAACTTTACTACAATCCGGCGCTGTCTATTGCCGTACGTCCACACAAGTATGATATAGCGTTACTGTGAAGTATTTACAGGAATGAAATATATCAAAAACAACTCAGGGTTGAAAGTTAAACCACAAAATTGAAAATAATGAACCGTTTATTTCACTACCGTCTGTACCATTTCCAGTCAAACAAAGTGAGAGCCGATTCAAAGTATAGCTAACTAAGCTACAATTGATATAATTATGCAAAATAATTTTTTCAGGTTCCTGGTATTTTAGAATTGATCCAGTTTTACCAATAGTTTATGTATCCTTCTGCAACGAAAAATGGCCAATCTTGCATAAGCATAGCTTAATACCTTTATGGATGAGATTATGGTAAAGATTACACTTAGGCTTCGGCAGCTGTAGAGCGACAAATTGTTGAGCGACGAGTTGTCGCAGATTCTATGCAAGTAAAACACAAAGATTTGAGGTTAACGGCAAAAACGTATATGCAGCAGTATGCTCCTAACTCCCCTACCTCTGACCAGGGTTAAGGCAATTATATATATGAGATTCAATCTGGCTTCCGATTAAGTTTGAAAGAAAGAAATGCTATCTCACTGTTCCACGTGTGGGTGTTTGAGAATTGTTTAAGAATATCAACATTTTCAGTAGGGGCACCGATAGCAGTAGACGGTGCTGGAGCAGACAGGGGTGGGGGCTCCCTCTGAACTCGATGGTGGGCCCTCAAACTCGCGAGCGAGCAGTCATACGCATTTTAAAACTGCGGCGGTTTTTGTTTCAGCCGGATAGGGTATGCCGTCTGCTTAGGGGTGGAGGCCCCAAAGGTTGGTGGCTGCTCCAGCCCTGGAAATAGGTTGTTCTTAGCAGATGACTAGAGTCTACACTAAAGTGTGCATTAGAAAATAGTAAAATACAATAGTTGTAAAACGGCAAACTAAAAATGCTGACTTACCATTCGATTTTTGGATATTTTACACGGCTTAATACATAAATTAATAAGATAGTAGTACAATTGAAACCTAAAAACAATCATAAAACGTAGAGGCAAAAAAATTTATGAGGGCATGCAAGGGTTTCTGATAACTAGCCACAAGTAGAAACTTTCGAGGGGGCTTAACCATCCCCCGGAATCCCGTCTGTCCACGGGACCGGATTTGTTGGGAATGTATTTGCACGATATAATTTTACGGATAACAGAAACAACAAGGAGGTATTTAGGGGGTGGGATATTGGCATCGATACCCTCCCAAAGTCGGCATTAATATTTGTCAAATAAAATATCGCAGAAATGTAACATTGTATTTGGTATTTGTTTATTGAGCAGTTAAATATATCAGAAGGATGTAAAAGTTACAAATACATAAAAAGAAACAATAGCATTGATGCTGAATAAAATTAAGGCTGGAAAGGGATCGAAATCCACTAAACGTTTAACTTTTCATGCGTTTCACGGACTATGTTTAATTTTACTACCAATTGCCTAAAAATCTAGTATTCGCCAAAATATTTAAAGAATCGCAGGTCGCGCTTATATAAACAACATTTGTGGCTTAGGACTAATTCCAAATGGTACTATCATCAATAGGGTACTGAACGCCACCTCCGTTTGGCTAATTGGCCTGAAAATCCGATTGCAAGCAATATATACACACGTTCGTTTCCAAGGGTATAAAACCGAATCGATAGTGGGTTACGTTCTGTTTTTGCAAATTTTGAAACTGGGATTAGGTGTTGCGATTGAATAACGGTTGGTAGAAACCTTCCCACGAAAACACAAAGCGGATAAAATTTACACCGAAATCTTTCTCGGTCAAACATCGTATAAACTACACATTTAGTTCACATTGAACTTAGATTATATTGCGTGAGAAAGAGATATGTTGATCTGATTTAATCTAACAAGCGAAATTATCAAACAACCCGCTTTTACCGTTCGGGAGGTAATATAACGTCGAAAATATTATTTAACTGTAAGAGCTTGTTTTAGAATTAAGTTTTATTAGGTGTGGATGACATTCACTTTGCAAAATAGTGTGCATCTGGCGCGCTAATCCATTACACAAAATGTACCACCGCGCGTTGCAATTTATACCGACCCCCTGATTCGGGAGGGGGGTGTTTGTCACACTCAATACGTATGCATTTTTTGAAAATACACATAAATTGATCAAAAATATTGCTAATGTTAGTTTTAGGGGTGTAAACAGTACATTAGTCAATTAAGTAAACTTGATACCATATCTAAAAAACGGGAGATCGGCCAAAACGCAATGTGGGGTCAGTTGATGTCCGGCGTCGTCCATCACCCGTCCGGCGCCGTCTGCCACCCGTCCGACGCAGTGCGTCACCCGTCCGGCGTCGTCGATTATACCTGTATAATTTGCGTACGCTAACGCACGGTGACGAACGCCGCCGCATACCCTTAGTTTACCTAAAAAATTTTGCCTGTCCCATCCGCTATTTCTACAGTAAGTGCAATCCCAAATATATTAAGGTTACGGTAGATTTAGAACATCTACTGATCGATTTCCTCCATTGAGAGATGAACGACCCAATTTTTTGCATTTGTAGTTAAAAATTAAGGCGAGTTCCATCACTGAATTACCACTATTTGGAATTTTTGACCCCAAAACCAACCAATCAACGGTAAAATTCTCTGTCAGCATACATTTTATAAAAATACGTCTGTACTTCTCGCTTACTTCGCACGCGAGTTTTCGTTGCCAATACTGTTTGTTTAAATGTCGGCTTTTGGTTACTTATGGCTTATATATACGGTTTATATGGCTAGGGCCTAAAAAGCTCAAAAAGGCATATTTAACGGACCAAACCGACAGAAAACCAAAATTTTGTATTAGTAATTATCGCAAAAGCGATGACGTTTGGCTTCTCGCTCGCTTCGATCTCGGGTTTGGTTCATCATACATTACGAGCCGCCCAACCAGAAATTCCTGTACCCAATCTATCTGTACTATAATGAATTTATTCCGCTTGTTTTCTAGGTCTGGCCTTAATTCATTTCTGTAATTACTCCATGTATTTACGTGTTGAAAACGTCTAAAAATACAACTGGCTGCTGCCATTCACAAACACAAATTATAGTTTATGACACATTCCACCCCCCGCACTTTCACCTGTTCCGGACTTCAATACGAATCTGGTTTAAGTTTTACAGCAGCCTTAATCTTTACATAAATTTAAAATGTTATTTAAAAGTTCAAAGTGTGTAACTGTCTTTGTAACATGTGTATATGCCGTTCCGGTTTTGTGAAAGGCGAGCAATTGCTCTATAAAGATCCACAATTGTTATGTAAATTTTATTGCAGTTCAATAAATGCAATAAACACGGCAGGGCGTACGCATAGCCTCATGGCGCCTCGGGAATACTGTTGGCCTTCCGGAATAATTTCTAACCTTGCTTGCAAATCAACGAAAAGCATTGTATGCCCCTCCTGAAAATGTTTAGCCCCCTATCAACGTAAACTGACTACACTGCAAAAAATGGTGAGTCAAATTGACTCTCCGAAATAGGCTCTACGGGACTACGCAAACAGCCAAATTCGACTCCAATAGAATCAAATTTGACTCGCTAAATCGCACGTTTGACTCTGGTGGAGTCAAATTTTGACTCAGTTTGTGTAGTCCCGTAGAGCGTATTTCGGAGGGAGTCAATTTGACTCACCATTTTTTGCAGTGTACGGGCTCGCTTACGCCACAATAATTTTAAGGCATGTACGGTATACCCCGTTAATGGCGTCATTCTACATCTACAGTCACTCTTGATCCACTCAAGGGGGGCCGGGATGTAGAAATAACATTTTAGAAGATCATTTGAGTTGTGTCTGTGAGACTGGAAATAATAATGCTCAGTTTCAGTTTGATCTAAACACTTTCGTATTGGTAGGCTCTTTCATCTCGGCAATGCATCATGCATAAAACAGGTCGCGAACAAATTTGAAGGTGAGTCCATTTTAAGCTCAAATTTTAATCCAAACCTATAACAAAGCTCAAATTTAAGTCCAAACCTACGAACGACGTACGAACTGCCTCGAACTGTTCAGTACATGGGCCAGCCCGTAAATATAAACTATTGAGCAATAAAGGTTGTGCGCTGTCGCTATACATTTCTGTGCTAACCGTTGCCTTCTGCCACCGCTGGCCGCCGTGTAACAATTGATATTAAAATTAAAAATTGACGCGCTGCCTCTTCAAACGAACGAAATTTCCGAATGTATAAGGTTGGAAACAAAACTATTTGGATATCAAACGAATGAAAATGTTGACATAGTTTGCTATATTCTTATTCACGAAAACAAACTTCACCAATAGGTGTAGATATCGCTGACCGGATTTCAGTTCAGGGTATAATTTCATTTATTTACAACACAAACTGACCAATAGGTACTGTAGTGACCCGAATAGAGGGGGACTGAAGTTGATTTGGCTTCTCCAGAGGGCACCCCCCTTGTTATTCGGTTACGGACTGTTATTTATTTTTAACCCACGCTCCGTCGCCCTTTGTTACTGATATATATCCGATACTGCAATTATCCGTTGGATTAAATGTTTAGGCGCAACCCGCCAACCAACACTTAATTTAGTCGGAAAAATTTGCGCACTGTTATAGATTCGATGCTGTCCGAGCGGCCGACCTCAGATGCTCAGAATGCTGTAAATACACTTAGATTTCGTCTACTTTTTATGAGTGTGGCTTATAATTTGTTTGGTCAATGGTAATTAAATACCCAGCGGCAGTTATCTTTAGTTAAGCTTGCACTACACCTCACTTGCGACGGTCGCCGATAAATCCAACCTGCTGCTCGAGTTCTTTCTAAAACATATACGTCACCCCCAAGATTAAGCAAGTCGGTTGTGTTTTTGTGGAACCAAATTTTCTCTGTATTAATGTTGAATTTCACCGACAACGCAAATTGAAAATCAATTGTTAATAAATATAAAATATTAACCTGATAAAAATAAGCAGGTCGCAAAATTTCAAAAGATTTAAATGTTGCCAATTTGCAAACCAAATTGATGAACAGACGCCTTAATTTCAGGTGTTTATATACAATTCTGTAATTCGACAAATACCACTATTATGCTGACCGTCACCGGGTAGCGCGTTTCGATGCAAATTTTGGCCCATGTAAAAATCAGGGGCGGAACGTTATTCTGTGGGACTACAATAGAGTACGCTGAAGTTTTAGACTAATTTTTTGTTTGGCTTAGGCTTAGGCTTAAGCTAAAGACTATGCTCATTCTTACGCTTTGGCTTAGACTTCAGCTTAGGAATTTGCTTTGTTCCGACCCTGTTCTTTACATTGGTCCAAGTTTTTAATCCTGTATCATAGGGCGAATACTTGCGACAAAATTAATAGTGTAAAGGTCAAGAAGTAATTCACTAGTATTTGCTTTTTGACAATGATTTTATGAACTTCGATATCGGTAGCAATATACCTATTGGCCCATGTATAGAACAGAGCCGGAACAGTAGTATAAGCATATTCCTAAGCCTAAGCCTAAGCGTATGGATGAGCCTATTCCTAAGCCTAAGTCTAAGTCTAAGCCTAAGCAAAAATTAATCTAAAGCTTAAACGGATTCTATTATAGCCTTTCCGGAAAACGATCCGGCCCTGTTCTATACATGGGCCTACCTATTTCTCTTAAACTTATTTTATAAAACCGACCTTTTTTGCCCAAAGATTAAACTGCTTTATCAGAAATTTTCCTATTTGTTGTAATATATTGAAGTTTTAATAGTATGATTTATCCCCCCACACCGGATCTGCCGCCCTGAATATTTTGTGAATCAAATAATGGTTCATTTAAGCCCAAAATGTGTTTTCTAGCCAAACAAGTGAAAGTAGGTATGATGCGGTTACATTGCGAATTCAATGTTTTTTTGGCTTCGCCGTAATTGGTCAATTTTAAGATGTGAAAAATTGCTAGAAATTCGCTTTAAAGCTTTAAAAATTTGTACCACAAATAGGTTACTTTCCGCCGCAAAATCTTGGATCCGCTGCTGCAGAGATTTATATAAAGTATATCCTACGTTGTTTGCCCTGGAATTCGAGTCAAAAGTAACGCAACTATGGTTACATAAGGTACATTGAAACATCTCAGGTGCTAAATTATAAATCTAGAAAGTATCTGTCAACCGGTTAAACCTAACCTAAGCCTAAGCCTAATCTTGAGCCATGTACAGAAAGTTTTTTTATATCATTTGCAGCCCTTGTTACTTTAAGGGGCGTCCAGGTTTCTGGTGGTTCTATAAAAGACTAGTTTTAAATTCTAGATTACATTATTTGCTTAGGCTTAGGCTTAGGCTTAGGAACACATTTTTACAACGATTAGGCTTGGGCTTAGGCTTAGCAATATATAAGCTGAATCTACTGTTACGTTCCTAAAAGTAACACTGGCCTCGTTTGCCATAGCGATGAAAAAAATTATGCTCCATCGCTTTCGTTGAAAATTAACCAATACAATATTAATTTTAAAGATTGTTTATAGGTACTTTGAACACGCAGTTGGAAACAAATCTAAGACGTTCTGGTTGAAATGTTCTAAATTCATATATTTTAGTAATTTTGAATTTCAGCTTAAAATAAGTGTCTCCCTAAAATATCCTCGATACAAAATATGTCCATCCTTCGTTTCCCCATCATAAAGTCATATTCTTCGCTGGAGTTACCATCACCTATGCTTTCTGGGAACGTAATAACCTAAAGCGCATTAAAGTCTATTCAACTTTGAATTTGACGGCGGTATAAATTTCATGCAAACTATTTGTGTGGTCTTGGATGCAGCTTTATACGCGGTATAATATTAATGTTAATTTTTAGTACAGGTGGGCACCTTTTGTAATAAGTAAGCAAAAGGATTACGTTAAGTCTGCCTTAGTTTATCTCACTTCAATCGAGCACAATTGTCATATTTTAGACACCTGCAGCCACTAGCGGTTCCAGAGGGGAAAGTATGTACCCCCTGTCACAAAATTTTTAGTGATAACCTGGTAAGGTCCCAGAAATTGGCACAAAAATGGCATACAGTAAAAATTGCGTTCCGTGACTTGTCCGCCGCCCGCTCCTCGCCGTTAATAATTTCTGGATCCGACGTTGCCTGCAGCTATTTTCTATATCCATTCCGAAGCACGCGACGCAGCTCACTCGGATCCGTAGCTAGAAGGTGACCACGGAGGCTCAGCTTTATTTGCCCCCCACAGAAATGTTTCAGCTCCTGGTCCAAAAATTTTTTGCCCCCATAGCATCTGATGCGACTTTGATTACAATAATTAAAGTTTAACTTAATAACATGGGAATATTTCCTATTCAACCAAAGCTTACATTGCAATTTTTTGCACAATCTTGATAAAGTTGTATATTCACAAAATCTACTTATGAGAAAGTATTCGTATTATCGGAATTCATCTAAAGTATAACCGCAGCGCAATTATCACCGGTCAAACCGATCACACTCGGGTTCATAGTTACAGGGAGCGACAATCAGAAAAAGCCCCCTCTGAAAAAATTTCCATGAACTAGAAAATTTTCAATTGCGTTTGGAAAGTTTTCATGTGAAATCATTGCATACCCCGTTGATATAGCCACGGGCCTAGTAGCTCAGCTTTCGTGGTGGGAAATTCGGTGTGTTCTCACAGTAAGAACTGCTTCTATTTCATTGGAATGTTTTTATGTTTAACACGCTGCAATTCGCTGAGCTTTGAAATACTTTGGGTTATAGCTGGAATTTACAATTAATCGGTATATATTTCTGAAACGTGCTAGAAATACCGGAATTCCACCATCAGCGTAAAACGGCATCCGGCCGGTAGCCAAACGGGAGTCTCGTATATCTCAACCTCCATTGAAAAATCCTCGCCAATAGCAAAAATTTCAACCTCGCTTGTTAATCATCGGAATCCCTTGCGGACTTCTGAGAAATTTTTAGCCTCTCCTAGCGAAAAATAACTGGCTACAGGTTTACATGTATGTCATAATGTCACCAAATATGTCAAGACATGACAGCTAGGGATTTTTTTATAATTTACAAAACGGGAAACAAAGTTCTTAAGTGGGGCCACTTTTTAGAGCTCATTCCAAAACAGTATTAAGATGTTGTCATTTTGGGCCCATGCATACATCAGAGGTGGACATTTTCTTCCTGGGACTGAAATAGCGTTAGCTTAAACTTTAGACTGTTTTTTGCTTAGCCTTATGTTCAGGCTTGAATATGCTTATATTAATGCTGTTATGGCTCTGTTCCAGGCCCGTAGCCAGCTCATCTTGCTAGTGGCGGTTAAAATTTTTTCAGAAGGGGCATTCAAGGGTTTTTAAAGCCTTGCAAGCAAGCTGAAAAGTTTCTAAGAAGGGGCCACAATTTTTTCACGGGGGGTTGAGCCCCCTGGGCTACTGGCTCGCAATGTTCCATACATTGATCCTTTTTGCATATCTTCGTCAGCACCAACATATGCTTTAAACATTTAAACATAAACCGCAGGACTGTCATCTCTTTATTGAACCCTTATTTTTACATGTAACTATTATATATTAATGTACCTTTAAACACTGACCAGAGATAAAGCCTTGATTTCATGTTAAGTGGGAATAACCTAATATTTTTAACCCTGAGGATGCGGAACGTAATTTCAAAAGCTACTAAAAGTACATTTTCTTGTCTTTTTCGAAAATTTCAAGAGGGCATATACCAGTTCTATTGACCCTTGTACAAGATACTGACAGTAAGCAAACTAAAGTAATAAGTGTCGTACATTAAGTCGGTTTTCGGGTCTTCAAAGTCAAAATTTAAATAAATTATGCGAACGCGTAAACACCGTCAGGTATTAAATTCGGTAAACTTTTTATTGATGTCTTTTCACAATATATACCAAATTTAAATTGTACGGATACATCTGTTCGAAAACCGGATTTAAAATCTGTAGATTGCCTTCCTTTAGACCCTTCCCTTTTAAATCAACTGTCACTCTTTTATCGCTTTGTTTATGGTGAAACAAATAAATACTGACCAATGGTCAACGCCATACTGTATAATGAAACCATTAATAAAAATAACTACCCTATACCTATTCTAGCAATTTGATTTGGTACTGAATAAAAATCGGGGTAATTGGTAGCCCAAAATTGATCAGTTTGGTAAGGAATGTATAACATCATGTAAAAAATATCTGACCTGAAAGATCCAGAAGCTGTAATTCTAATGCTACGGGCGTCCGCAGAATTTTATATTTGGAGTGCACTTGTTTCCTTTTAGACCGGGTCTATTTGTGGATTATTAGCCGAATTTGTGGGCGCCCCCCAATGACACAACCCGTGGGGACACCGTTGTCTACAGCCTGTTTATCTTAGACTTTCCCTATAGTGGCATCGCGGATTTATGGAAAATTCAAAGAACAAATAATATTGCAAGTGCAAACATTTGTCCGTCGACCCTGTTCTTGATTTCTTTGGTGGAGCCAAGTGTATTTCAATTTATTTACTATCGGCGTAAAAGTTGTTCGTACATGCGTTAACGCAAGCCAATAAAATTATGCAATAAAGTAGTAAGTTAATTATTATGAACAGTTGCTATTTTTTCAACCGGAAGAAATACAAGAGTATATAACGACTCTTTTCGGTTACAGTGTTCGACTGCTGGCGTTTACAAAAAACCAGGCAGGCGTTAAGCAGGTTCGATAGGGGCCCCACTACAATGCTTCACTACTCTATGACTTCGCATGGGCGTACCGAGGGCGGCACGCCCGCCCTAATTGGAACCAGTTGTGTGTCATAATTTACAATTACGCTTAGCTTCTCGCTTGCTTCGCTCGCGAAGTTATTAATTTTTAAATTATCGAAGAAGTTTACCTATGGTGCGGTTCAAAGGAGAAATTCGTAGTCAAATTTCTCAACCTAATTAGCTTAAAACTAAAAATAATATAAATTGCACAAAGCTACACAGTAACGGTTTAAAACTATTGCAGAGGAATTTAATACTGAAAAAATGTATAACTTCTCGCTCGCTTCGCTCGAGAATTTCTCAAAACTCAGCCTAATTGATTCTTAAATATAAGACAACTATTTTTTGAAAGAACCAAAATTTGTTTCTTATAAATTGTGAATAGTAATTTCTTGAAAATACGGCATTTATGTCTTAACCATTTAAATTTCTGAGCTGTTTAAAAGGCCATTACTGTCTGAAATACAAGACATTAAGGTCTTCAAAAATTTAAGAAAGTATGAGTCTTGAAATTTCAAGCCAAGTTATGTTGTGTGAGAACTAAAGGTAATAGTGTGTAGCTTTTCGCTCGCTTCGCTCGCGATATTTTCTTCAAATGGTGTTCAGGTAACGAACAATTCTGTCTGGCCCAGCTACCTAGCCCGCCCAAAACTTCGGGAACCTAAAAGAGGACTCTAAAGTTGCTCGCATAGCCGAGTAGGAAAGCGTGACCAATGTCATATTTCCGCCAAAAAATTAGATGGGTCACTGCTAAAGAGCTCTAAAATTAACTGTTAGGTGGAAACCCAAGGCCCGGACCTGACAGCCTGCGGCTCTCTCCAATCCAAATTTCTCGATATGCCAGTGTGAGTTCGTGGTCCCAGAAAACCTTTTAGTTTGCCAACATAGGGTCAATGATTCGGGTCCGTCAGTTAGGCGGCGCTTTCTGCGTGCTCCGCGAAAACAATTCAGTTTGCCAAAATGAGGCCACCAAAGGTCAGCCACCCATTGCCAAGATATGGCTCCTAAAAGTCAGCCACCCATTTTGGTGGTTTGGCACTGCTTCCGCCGACACTGCCACAAAACGTCAGATTTTGAGGGTTTTTTGCATATTTGAGCTTTGAATGACCTTCGCAATCATTCCACATTGGAAGTGTAATTTTTAACGAATCCAATTTTTGTCGATGGTAGGCACTTAACCAACGAGAGCTATAGTATAGCAGCGTAACATGGCTCATTTTTACAGTACTTAGTATCTATAATTTAAACAGTCATTGTGTTTACGTATAGTTCGTTCTGCCGCGGCGACAGTACCGAAAAATCCATTCTACGATGCGAGTTAAAAATTTTGCGCCGTACGGTACAATTTGAAATCGTGAAATCAGAGTTGGAGCAGTCACTCTTGGGGGTGTGGCACCCCAAACAGGGACACCCACCCTAACAAGATTTTAAGCAGAAAATAGCCGTTAATATTTAAATTGAGTTTGATCATCGCAAGGAGATCTGACCCTGGAATTTTGGGTGGGCCCAACCTAGCCTGCCCCGGAACTGCTTGAAATATCGAACGAGTTGTTCAGGCGCTTAAAAAGTAACATTTCTAAACAGAATAATTTACTGTTTCGGCTTCGGAATTTTGGATCCTAAAGCCAAGATTAGCATAAACAAAAGTCTAGGCTTAGTAGAATGCCTTCACTTAGCCGCTAGCGTGTAAGTAAAACGTGAGTGTTTTCCCTGACGCATTTTTGTTTATAGGTCTTCCCTTGGAGATGACTGACTGACTGCTTTCTCTTCTAAACATCAATCCTATGACCCTATTCTATTGACAACAATGTGTGTAGCATTTATCGCCAGTTAGCAATAAATTTTCACTTATCAGCTGTGTAGCTGACAGTTTGCTCAACCTCACAATGAGTTTAATCCATGGACAATGCCAAATTTAGAAGCTCACCGTTGTTTAGTTCAAAAGTTATACGACCTATCGCTCCAACTGGTAATAGGTGCTACACATATTTATATAAGAGTACGGCTACTAATTTCAGCATCCCTCGCAAACGAAAAAAAAACTGCTAGAATTTTGGGTGTTTAAATTGAAATTGGAATGTCGTTATCAATTACGTATTCTATGACGTATAATTCTAATTCTACATAAACAGAATTTGATTTGGGAAACTGCCTCCCCTCCTGACCAAACCCTTAGGTATGCTCCGGTTGAATCGTTGCATGGATCTAGAAATTAATTTTTTTATTTCATTAGGCGTTTAGCATTTTGAAATACGTATATAATATCAAGCTTTAAGTCGAGTTAACTGCCGTGCGTCAGATGATCGCATCTATGGTAAGTCGCTATTTTGACGCAAATTTTAGAGTAAAAAATGCCTAATCTTAAAGCACCTGCTTGTAATAATTCTTCTTATAATTAAATTCAATATTTTTGCTGGAGCAATTATACGTTTGCCCCATTCAACTAAGGCTGGGACTTAGCCATTCCAATGGCACAATGCGGTTGACAGCGTCGATTAAAGTGTTCCACACAGAAATCAGTCAAAGTCTCATCTCAAACAAGTGTATCAAGTCTTTGCTCCAGATGATTTCTAAACTTTAAATAAGACCCTTACAGGGAAAAGTAGAGCTGAAATATCTTAGTAGGGAAATGTGAATTGGTCCAACAATAATAAAAATATATTGTCATTCATGATGCTAGAAAGCGTTCACAACAAATAGTCACTGGTGATGTGAGAATCCATTACCAAGAAACCGTTCCAACGTTGAAGTTTTGATCTCTGAAACCTGTACAAACACAGGTATTAATTTTATAGAATAAAACCCTGTAGCACGGGCCTAAGGCGGGGGCTGGGAGGAACTTTGCCACCCCCTGGAAAACTATTGGCCTTCCTAAGAAAAATTTGGAACCTCGCTAGTAGGTCATTGGAAAATCGTGTATGCACCTCCTGAAATCTTTTACCCCCCTAGCAAGCAGAGCTGGTTGCGGACATGCTATGCTACAAATCGTAAACTTTTTAAAAAATAACTCAATTTTAGAATTACGAAGCAGATTGGTGCATGGAAAACCATGGCGTTGATTTTGATAGTCATGAACCATTATCGAATGAGGTAAGTTATCTTTGCGCAAATATTAAACAGCAAAATTTATTGTTTTTTAAATAAAGACAAAATTTTTTACATATTTGCAATTGTGGCAACTTGTTTAAATTCAGTATGATTCGTACAACATGACCGAAAAGTTAGAGGAAAGTAAAAGGAAATACCATAATTGGTTCGAGACACGCCTTACCTCCTTTTTGCAACAAGCTTAGCGTTTATGAAATTTGTTAAGTTGTTTTAGGAGCGCGCAATAGAAAAGCTTGCTTATGAAATGGTGCGATATTGTGGCATTGAAAACGTTGATTCGGTAAGTTTACCGCTTGCAATTTTATGGTTGTTCAACTAAAATTTTTTATATTAATTTGCCGTTTTTCAACGGATATAATGACACTTTAGATATTTTATGCCGCTATTCAGTTACGCAATCTAATTAGAGTCCAAAATAGCAAACGTTTCTTATTACTCCGGTTGACGTCTTATTCGGGTTACTAAAGTATTGTTTTGAAACAAACCAAGAAATGTTTACCTGGTAGAGCGCCAGACAAAATTCATAGAGGATGCGAGAAAAACAATTGTCTTAACATGTAATGATTTTGATGCTGTCTAATATTTTGCGTGTCCGTAGAAGGACGCCGCATCTTGCTTGTCGTATTATCGCAACAGTGTATTAGCATATTCCGCAAGCCTAAGCCTAACCAAAAATCAGTCTAAAGCTTAAGTTTAACTCCACCGGAAATGGAGACAGGGATAGGGGCTACCCCCAAACTGCAGGGTGGGGGCCCAAACTCGCGAGCGAAGCGAGCAAGAAACCAGGCACTTTTTAAAACTTGTCAAAGCACATATAAAAGTAGTTATGCTGAGTTTCGGGGCGAAGGCCTTAAACAACTGTGAAGTTTTGAGATATCCGAACAAAAATTTGCGCTGTAAGTTTCATTTTAACCCTGAAAACAAATTACACTTTGCAGCCGGTGGAGCATGCATCCCCTCATCCCCTCAACCCCCTGGATCCGCCCTTAGTGAAAAATAGTTCTTGATGCGGTTTCCGCCGTTTTTCTACGAAGTAATATTCTCAGTTATGTTTGGAAAGTTTTAGCGGTGCCGTCGGTGCCGTATTTCCATGAATTTTATTAACCCTGCCGGTTTCCGTCAGAAATTCTTGCTTCTGCCCTTGGCATCAGCCACGCGAAGATCCATTATTTCAGTGGTGCAATTGTAATTCGCTAGTAACACAGGGAAATCTGCCTCCGGTTTCGATCAATTTTTTCCTCTTGAAACCGACAAATTTTTGCTGAACATCCGTCGAATTGAGTTTAGTTTATAAAATGAATTTTTTTAAATTTCATATGCATTGTTTGGAAGTATAACATTTTATAACTCGTTACAATGACAGAGTATTATATTCGGTAGCTGAGGCACAAACACAATTGAACGTGACATTTTTCTTTCGAACTGTAGTAGTGCTCGCGAAAATTCAATTATAATTCCTGGAAAAAATTGAATATTGTTCATTTCGTGAAATTAGATGTTCCGACTTTTATAAACGTTAATCGATGCTTAAGCAAAAATAGTTAACAGATTTTTCTGGCAATTTTTTTGGTTCCGGTTGCATTGCACCAATATACATGTGCTGTGATTATGAAGTAAATCGAAAATTTTTAAAAATAATATATATTAACTGTTTGAAAAGTAGGGTTAAGTTATGTGCAAAAATGCAAAAATTACGAAAAAAAGTTTCTTGAGTTCGTAATCCGCAATCATTTGCACCTGTTCGGATGTAAAAGCTTTTTAAGTCCGCTGTACTAGCAAGTAAGCTCGTTGGTTATATAGAACCTTTAACTGTTAACGTTTCCTTTAACTGTTAACGTTTCCGCTGTAACTTCAAGCAATGCGTTAATTACTGTCGCGAAATCACAGCGCTAATTCTATTGTTATCCAAGCTTGCTACACCCGTGCTTGGTATACAAGCCAGTACGGGCGAATCTGAGCCGTATTTTAGTAAACCGTTGTAACCGAGACTAGCAGCCTTTTGCATCTGTCCGTCGTTGGAGCTCTTGTGGCTCTGAAGGAAGCTGCGCTGAACAATATCCGGTGAAATATGATAGTGTTATGTTTATATGGTTTTTTTCGTTTGCCGAGTGAGAAAAGCCCGGGCCCTAAAAATCCGGGCCGGATCCAACCCTGTAGTGGGGGCTAAAAATTTCTCAGGAGGGGCATACAAGTACTTTCGTTGACTTACAGGCAAGGTTGAAAGTTTTCTGGGGGTGCAAAAATTTGTGGACAGCAATGGGTGCATAACCATGTATCTTTTACTACAGTTTTACATATTGTACAACCAACTTGAATGAGATGCTTATCGAGTTTTCTTCAACGGTATCAAGGGGCCCCCTTTGAGCACGTCTATGCTACCGTCATTAATCTTGTGTTTAAAGTGCGCGTATTTCAGATAATGGACTATGAGCTTAAAAGTCTTGACACAGAAGTGACTGAAACTCAAAATGACCCTGATTCGCACAATTCATCGTCAAATTCTGAAACCATATTTGAGGTAAATAGTAAAATTGTTGAAATTTTTTCCATTCTTAAAACCAATGCTGTTACTGTTTTGAGATTGAGCCGAATTTAGCAGTTTGCTATTTACTGTAAACAATCAGTATTTATTAATTTTGTGACAACAAAAAAATTGTCGTAGGGGTGCTTACATTTTAGCGATTCTTCATGAATAGCCTTTACAGTGTATGGGTTAAGAGTTTGATTTAATTGAAGTCTTTTTTCAGATGTCCGATATACATTCACGTTCCGTGGAAAACGGCGATTGGTCTTGCGTCAGCTGGCAAAATGACAGTCGAAACGATGTATCCGGTACGTTACAAAGTTTGGGAGGGAATAAGTTTACAATATACGCACAATTCATAGTCCGACAACGTATGGCCCAACAGTATCGTAAACACCATTAATAAATTTAAGCGTAATCATAAGCGTAATTTTAAGCCTAAGCCTAAATCTAAAAATAATAATGAGCAACGAATTGTTCAGTAGATAACATTTCGGATTACAAGCTGTCGGGCAACGAGTTGTCGGGCGACGAATTGTGATACGTTGACGTACAAGAAAATTTTTGACCGGCTAGGATCAATAGAGTTTATATTCTATAGCGTGTTAAAAGTGGATTTTGTTGTCTGCAGAAATTTCGGACGGAGATATATCCTCTCTATCCATCCTCTTGTATACGACCATAAAAATAATGCATCTTACTGGTTACGCGAACTCCAAACCGCGTCTTTCCGAAAATATGTTTCGTGTCTGCTAATTGCACAGGCGTAGTTAAGTGCGTTAGCGGTTAAATATTCAAGTCGTCAGGTTAAAATATTTCAATTATAGGTTATTTGTTTATGAAAGTAACATTTTTGGTAAGAAAAGTATGTTGCCGAATTAGTGGTTTGGCAATTTACCTTCGTTTGAATATTCCTAATTTCAAGAAAAGTTGATAATCACAAGAGCATGCTATTTGCTAGATTGTGTGTGGTGCAAAATGTACCAGCACTAATTGTTTTATAGCCCTCTCTCCTGAAGGGTCGAGTTTAACTTTAAGGCACACCGAATGGCATTATCTGTTGTAGTGTTTGCGGAAAATTATGATACCCCGTAAAAAAGGCAGGAGGTGTAGGTCAAAAATGCAACGCGTGTCGTGTACATTGTTTTCTACACAGAATGTGCGTCCAGTTGCAGCTAACCGATGATTAAAACTACAATCAAATCCTGTATACGATTGAATTGGCATTTTTTAGGTTATCAATCTAGCGGCTGGTCAAGCCAGACAAGCGCCGAAATAAGTGACGCGTTCAGTTTACCAAACAATAGTCACGAATCAAACGTTTCGTTACAACACTACGATATGCATCGCGCATCTTCAATAAACGAAAATTATACAGGCACTTTTTACACATTTGGCTAAATGTTCCATTAAATCTGAAATTATTTTTAATGATCACCAAACAGCGGCGGGTTCATAAGTTTCTGACGGGGCGGGCGGGCTGGCAAAACTTATGAAACGCAATATTATAACTGTCTATGCTATTATATTTGAAAATATTCAGCGGAGAAAAATTGTAAGGTAGGGATCTAACCATTTACTTACAAAAAAATTTCTGACGGGGCGCGTACGCCTGCCTTCCATCTGGATCTGCGTGAAAATATACTATTTGAAAGACGCGCAGTACGCTGTATACGAAAACATGCGTTCGAATGCAGATTTTGATAACCAGCGTGTCTTGAGAATAGTAGTGATGAACGATTTTCGCGATTTTGCATTTAGTAAACTTTTTAGTCTAAATGTAACCACAGAAAATATTACGTATAGTTAAAAGGGTTGGTGATCTTTGCCGCATAAGCTTTAACCCTTTCTCACATGAATATTTTCTATTTACCTTGAGACCTACTTTTATGCTAGGATTCGAACTCCAGTGAGTGGAGTTGGAGGCGTATACCATCACCACTCAGGTATAGGAGCTTGACGCTCGAGCCCTAGTAGGCTCTCACGTCTTGTAGAGATTTAGTACTATGTATACGTGTTGCAATTGTTAAACACGGTGCGATATATTATTTAACGTATATACACTGCGCTGAGTTGCCTATAGGCAACTCAATGTGAGAAGGGGTTATAGATAGTAAACTGAAAATTTTTCTCTTAAATATATTATAGGATTTAAAATTAACTCATATTTCCCAGTCATGGTATACAGCAAGTAATATATTTTTCAATTTTTGGATCGGTTAGAAATTTGCTGGCTTTTTTAAAACCGGCCATATTGACGCACTGAACGGCCTAAACTTTGAGTATTGGAGATTATATTTTTTATCATTTCAGGTCTTCAATCCGACGACTGGCCGGACTGGATGAAAATCAAAGCGAACGACGTTGTGAATATGCAAATGATCAGTCAAACACCAGTGTTTTCTCAGAACAGCAACTCTGTGCAGCAAGTTTCGCTGAGCGATTTTTACGCAGGTACTAAAATGAATATGATGTCAATTGCAGTCTAGTTGCATATCCTTGCAAAGGCAAAATCAGCAATGGGTATTCGCGGTAGAGATGCACTCGAAGCGCCGGTAAACACGGGCGGAGTAACAAATTCTTTGATGTGGCTATACCCACGGGTAAAGTTTTGAAACGCGAGTAAAAATTTGTGATTGTTTGTTTATACCCACCTAGAATTTGGCAACAAACGGCAGGCGAGACTTATTTACACTGCGTTACAGTGTTTTACCAGCCTATGACTCCGGTAAACAAATATCGACATCCCGTCTCTGGTAGAATTTTTGCTGGAGGTTTCTGAAATTTTAGTTGTGAAATTTTTTCGTATTTCATAAATGTTGTACTATTCATTAACTTGTATGTAACAGTTAAGGATGGCGATAAGAAGTGTAGCGAGGTGAGAGGAGTGTGCCCTTCCAAAATTTGCAACTTTCGACAGTTTTCTTGGAAAAAATGTTCAGAAAAATTTAACCATTTCGCACGTAAATATGTGTCACTTTCTAATAGAACGTCGCTGTATAACATTGCAATTGCCGCGGCGCTGCAGAATTCCTCTGAAACCTCCAGCGAGGTTATCCAATGCGCGAGAGCCCCCGCAAAATTTTCGGTCCCCCGAAGCTTCAATTGTATCGGGTGCCCCGAAGCTTCAATTGTATCGGGTGCGCACCCCCGCTTACACTCGGCAGATCACCCCTCTGGGTGAATTTCGAGTAATGATTGAAGTTTTACTTGCGAAGATTTATAAAACGAAACTTAAAGACTAACTTTTGAGAACATAGTGGATAAATTTTTTTAAAATTCACAATATACACGTTATTTTAACCGTGTAGGTATGTCTGACGGCCGAATCAAGTTGCGGCAAAATTTATGAACCTTATGCTGGGTATTTGTCACATCCGGTTGCGTCCCGCCGGTTACTATAGCCCGTTTTGTGACGGAAACTGACGGCAAACTACAGTACAGTTTTAAAATTAGACAAGATTTTTTGAACACAAAACAAAAAATAAGGGATGGTAAAGATGAATCGTGGGTAAAACAACTTAGCACCGGATACCCAACGGTTATAAGATTCTACGGGCAAAGCGCGGGTCGAGTAAAAAACTTTAGCCACTCGCACACGCGGTTCGCGGTCAAACCTCAGTGAGTTTGGTCCAGGACATTTTGAAAAAAATTAAATAGTTGTACCACAAGACAATAACCGTTTCCGCAGATAATTATACAGAACGTAATGCTCATTTTTGAAAATCTGACTACGCTTTCTTCCGTTCAATACTCAAAAAAGTTTCCAGGAGTCTGAAAGGCGAAGCCTCCTTTTGGCGAACATTTCATCGGATAACGTGTAGAAGCGCTTATGTCTCGGCCAGCGTCGAGGTTCGCACCACCTATCTTCCCTATAAGACCTTGATCAATTTGGTGGATTCGCTCCAATTGACCCAACTAAAGTTTAGGCGGATTCGTAAAAAAATAAACCAAATACTGGTCATTTCAAAACTTTTATAGGATTTAAAAGTATCTATGGTACTGATTGCGTCAAAATGAACAACTACTAGTCCTAGTAAATATTGCAATGATTCTGTATTAAATTTCAGGTCGTTTGTCAGACAGCGGATGGTTAGGCAACACTGAAAACATTACCAGCCGTACAACAAATATACACAAAATCTATGAAACACCAAAACGTTCACATGATATTTACGCCACACGCCAAAGTTCAACTCACGGGTATTATAAAGGTAGGGGCGGCAAGAAAATCTGTCCAAACATAAAATTTTAGGAATGCACTATACTCGCTGCGCGCCGTTGGACGCTACCACGGGTCTCCGGACACTGCCGCGCGCCACTGCACGCCGCTATGCGTTGCTAACAAAAAATTAGGTAAAATCTATTTGGTGGTGTGTGTTGGCGCACAGCGGCGTGCGGCAATTTTTATTAAAATTATTACCGTGCACCGCGGCAGCGTCGAGCCGTGCGCGGCGAATGTAGTCGAGCCGTGCGCGGCGAATGTAGTCGAGCCGTGCGCGGCGAATGTAGTCGAGCCGTGCGCGGCGAATGTAGTCGAGCCGTGCGCGGCGAATGTAGTCGAGCCGTGCGCGGCGAATGTAGTCGAGCCGTGCGCGGCGAATGTAGTCGAGCCGTGCGCGGCGAATGTAGTCGAGCCGTGCGCGGCGAATGTAGTCGAGCCGTGCGCGGCGAATGTAGCACAATCCTTAGTTTATATACTGTCAAAAATTTATGGACCAAAAAGGACGTAAGTGTCCCTGGTGCCTTTCTCGCCCCTGTGGTTGTGAGCCTGATTTCTAGCGTCGTAAATGAATACCAATGTATAGAAAATGGGTTGGACAAACTCTTGATCTTAATAGTCACCGCTTGAGCTAGATTAGATATATATAAATTTAGGCGTTGGCTTTAGATTTACACTCAACTGAAAAACATTTATACTTGTTTTCTAACGGGTTTAATATTTTACAATTTTCAGGTTTAAATTCAGGCGCTGATTGCACAGATGGAAATCAAGGCGATCCTCCGCTGATTGGTTTTCGTCCGATATTGGGCAAATCTCATCAAACGCCGTCGAAGGTAACAAATCAGGTACGATTAAAATTTTTTCCGTTTTATGTTTTTGTATGATTTCTGTGCCTGATCTTTACGCTTAGGCTTTGACTTAGGCTTTGGCTTAGGATTAGGAATATGCATATATAAATAGTACACGACCCTCTTCTAAACATTGGCCAATGTTTGTATTTTCAAAATTTCTTAGCGTAGTGATGCAATATGATATTGGAATATACGTATTCACTACCGAAAGTTTTTAAGAAGACAAGGCAGATATACAGGCCCATAGTCAACTCATCTTGTTAAGGAGCTAAAAATTCCAGGATGGCCATACAAGGGTTTTCGATGTCTTACAAGTAACGTTAAAAATTTTCGAGCGGAGCCGAAATTTATTCTGAGGGGGCTGATCCCCCTCTGGCTATGGTCCCACAGAGAGAAGATGCACCTTTACAAGTTTTTGATTCACGTTTACAGATTTTAGATTTACGTTTGATATCCTAAAGTTGAAAACGTTTTATTGCTTGCTGCGTTTTTTTCGCAAAAACTCAGTTCGACATGTATCTGCAATATATTTCTACAGGGGTCGTGCTGAAATTTCACCTAATTTGTAAGCGAGATCAAAATTTTTCGAGTGGACCATGCAAAATTTTTTCGGCAAAGCGGAGTATCCCCAGACCCTTGTCCGAACAAACTGCATAGGCTTAAACTTATGTGGGAAGTTTGGTTTACGTATAAGCTTTGGCTCCGAGATTTGATGAGGCAGAAAGAAAAACTTACGACGAGAGGAACACAGGTCCGTAGCCAGCTCATCTTGCTAGAGGGATTAAAAAATTTTCAGTAGGGGCACACTAGTGTTTTCGTTGACTTTACTAGAAAAGTTGAAAATTTTCTAGGGGGGGCAAAATTTTTCCAGGGGTCAGAGCAACACATGGTAATAATTTTTTGACATAGAATTCTTGAATATTGCCCAAAACGTTTTGCGCCCTGTCAGAGAGTCGAAGATTATCGTAAAGAGCGGCTGTAGGCAACTCAGTGCAGTGTATATACATTAAATAGTATATATCGCACCGTGTTTAACAATTGCAACACGTATACATAGTACTAAATCAGCACAAGACGTGAGAGCCCCTCGGGCTCGAGCGTCAAGCTCCTATAGCTGAGTGTTGTTGGTATACGCCTCCCACTCCAGTCACTGTAGTTCGAATCCTAGCATAAAAGTAGGTTTCAGGGGAAATAGAAAATATTCATGTGAGAAAGGGTTAATGTTATCCAGTAGGAATTTGACAGAAACTGGTGAAGTCCGTTTACAATGCAAAAGTTGATTAGGAATGTAGTTGGTAGTCTTACCATACGATCAATATTAGCGTGTTAATTAACCCGTTTGTTAGCATAAAAATATAAGCCTATTGATTATTAACAAGTTTTATATCTGTTTAGTAATATTTTCAGCGCATGGACGACTCGATTTCAACTTTGATTCCTAGACGAATGTGTAAATTACCACCGTTAAAAAAGCCGTCAAAAGCTCGAAAAGAACTTTTTACATCATATTTGGTATGTTTGAATAAGTGAAACTTTCTTTAAGTCAGTAAAACTAAAATTTTGTGCTTTTTTAAATGATAATTCAAATGCTGACACAGCTTTCACTCCACTTCAGAATCGTCATATAATTCTGACAACAAGGTTCCTTTGTACTTTCATGTCACAACGTTAAGGCTTAGGCATAGGCTTCGGACTCAGAGGCGGTGATGTGAACAACCTAAGAAGAGGTGCATGCGCTTTTCTGGTATTTTGGTTACCCCCATCTGGTAGTTGCCCAAAGATGGTTGGATTTTCGCCATTTTTGCATAAGACCCTGCAATTAGTCTAATTTTTCACAGGGTTACGTAATTATATATCATTTCAAGCAGTTTGCAGAGCTGAGTCGAATGGTGTTAAACATTATGCAATCAGAAGTCTGCTCAACGAGTTGTTGTTGAATAACTTAGTTGACGCGCTGCCAGCGATCATGACTCAGCTACAAATTTAATTATTTGACAATAACTCGTTAGGCAGACGTCTGATTGGGAAACATTTAACAATATTCGTCTTAGCTCCGCAACCTTAGTGAAATGGTATATAATTTGTCTACATTTTCGAAAAAAATTTTTGTCCGATGAGGTAATTGCAACCCTAAAAATTCGAATTTTTTAAAAAGTTAAGTTTGAGCGTGGAATAAACGTAGAAGATCATCAGAACACCAGAAACTCATTAGTGGGGCGAGCTAAACAAGTCACATTAGTTTTTTGTAAGTAGATATTAAATCCCACCAAAGACATTTTTGGTTTTTTTCTGACATCAAAAATCTCTCAATTGCACCAAGTTCGCGAGCAAAGCGAAGTTAAAGCTAGTAGTATCCTTGTGTTAAATCATACGGTAAAGACAAGCTGTCAATTTTGAGCGCCGTAACTTGGGCCCCACTGAAGACGAAACCTGGTGAGCGTTTAAATCATAAATAATTTGGCCCATAAAAGATCAGGAACGGAACATTTTTCTGCGGGACTGCAATACAATAAGCTAAACCTTTAGACTTAATATTGCTTAGGCTCAGACTTAGGTATAAGGCTTTGGCATAGGCTGAAGCTTATGCTTACAAGGCCCTGTTCTATACATTGGGCAACAATTTTTGTTTTTCCATTTTAGGATGTGAATTCAAACCGTGCACTTAACTCGCGAACAACGGAATGTGCGTACTGTAAAAACAACGGCGCTGATCCGACATTCTACAAGTCGCACAGTGTCAAAAACTCACAAGGGGAAACTACATGCCCTGTTATCCAGCGTCTACCGCCGTGCAAATACTGCGGAAAGGATGGCAAACAGGGACACACACATCGAAAATGTCCGTACAAACCACCGATATTGCTTTAACTCAACTAAATAGGCAGGTGATTTACTTTGAATTTCGATTCAATTTTTGTGGGCGTAAAGATTATTCGACAGTTTCTCAGTTCCAGTGTATGTGCGAGAATCAAAATTTTTTATTACATTTTATACACGTTTGTCCACATTTACGCGTATGTTTTACGATTTTGGCTAAGGCAAGAGTTGATAATGACTGTTTTGTCATGAATGTGCAACATCTTCAAATTTGCGTGGCACTATTAATGTACCAGCATTCGTTGCATTTTTTTCATACCCACCTTCATTTTAGGGGTCGAGATTAGATTCACGATACACATAAAGCTAAAGACGTAATGAAAATGACACCAAGAATATAGCAAACCATTTTTACTATGCATATCAATAGCATCTTTTCTATTTCGTGGTTTCAACCCGACCCCCTCATAAATCAGAGCGATCGGGCAAAAACGCAACGCGCGCTGTGTGCATTCTTTTCTACACAGAATATACCAAGTTGTTTATGTTTTGTACTTGGGGGTCGAAAGGTGGATGTCCGTATGTCCGTCTGTCCGTCCGAAACGAATCTCAGGAACGGCTGAACCGATTTTGATAAACTTTTTTTGTTTGAAAGCCAATTATCCTGGGGTGTTAACCTCGCATTGGGGTTTTAAAATTATAGGCCGTTTATTAGCTACAGGCTAATTTGCATAAGTAATTAAGCCTAAATTAGGACTTTCCACAATATTTCACTAATTATTACCGTTAGAAGCAAGCTAATTTTAGCATTAAAGGGTTTTGTGGTGCGAGGAATCTGCGTAGACTGTTTATAAACCTTAAAAACCGATAATTGAGCAGTTAGCTAATAGATAATTTGCATATTAGCATAGTTTATAAGCCTAAATTAGGACTTTTTACAATATTTCACTAATTATTAAGGTTAAAAGCAATATAATTTCAACACTAAAGGGTTTTTGGGTGCGAGGAATTTGAGGAAATTGCTTACAAACCTCCAATACCGATAAATGAATAGTTAGCTAACAACTAATTTGCATATTACCTTAATTGCTTATGTAGTCCCACTACGACTGGTTATAAAATATTATTACAAACCTTTGTTTTTTGAAAACTTTTGACTTTTTTTCGTAAAAATGACCGGACTACTTTGTGTCTCATGCTGATTAATATGTCCATAGTAAGCAGCTTTGAATCTGTATATCGATCGGATGGGTTTAGCTAGACGCTGAAACCGGTATAAATTACACACAGACAAATTATTTCGGACTTTTTTCAAATGGCTACTTGCTCATGGGGCGAACGCTGTCGCAAAGCGGCGGCACCGTTCTCCTCTTGTTCCCGTTGGCTACGTCCCTGGTTACTTTGCCGTCTTCCTGACCCTTTCAAGGGCTGCTTGATGTTTATGCTTAAACTTTAGATCCATATTACGCCTGCTTCCACAGTTCCTTTGTTGGAAAACCAGTGACGAATGAGTAGTTGTATTTATCCACTGCTCCTACGGTTTGAGTACATAGAGTCGATGCATACGTATGTTACGACCAGCAAAACAATTATTAACTCCAGAATGTAGCAGGTCATTCTTAACTCAATAAAATAACCCCTCTTCCCCGTTTCTCGCCAAACTGCAGGAGAAGCTGTATCGTCCGTGCGCTATCTTACCTTGCATATGACCCAGCTGAAACGCGTCTTCAATACCCCAGCACAAAAATTAGCTTTGCTATGCAAAAGTTTTTAAATAGGTTGAATATTCCCACGCCTTCGTAAAATTTCGTTGTCACATCAGAGCGGTAGCCAGCTCATCTTGCTAGAGGGCTAAAAAGTTTTCAGGAGAGCGTACATGGCTATTCGTTGACTTACAAGCAAGGTTGGAAATTTTCTAGGGGGGGGGCAAAATTTTTCCGGGAGAAGGGCTGAGTCCATCGTTGGCTACATGCACGTGTCACGATTTAGGTTGCGTTGTAACTATGTCAACAAAGTGTATTATGGGTGATATATTTCATTTTCAGGTATTCTTTATATGCTAGTCGTCCACTACGTCTACATTCGATACCTCGTTGAAGAAAACATACATACTCCACCGCCATTGTTTGTTTTAACCATGATACAGCAAATTATTAAATATATATGTAGCCCGGGGCGTTCTGAATAGAAAGCCGTGGGCACCTAATCCGAGTTAATCTCTGCTAAACAAGGATATACTGCTTTACTATTATTGCAGTTTCGCTTTAATCATGTACTAATTTTAAGCTTGGTTCTCTATATTCGCTATATAGGAATGCGATTTTTGACTGGCTGATACGTCAAAACTGAAGAATTTTTCAGACTTAGCTCTGACGTCCACCAATTTAAGAAGGTATATACGTTCAAGTTGCAACCAAATAATCCTTTGAAAGGCGGGTTGGTAGCTTTGGAAACGCTACAATTCCTTAATGTATTGTGAAATTTCGTAACGTACACTGCCATTTTATGTGAAATGTGCCATTATAAAGTGCTTTGCTTTTTCATTGTTATCTTGAATTATCAAATCAGCGTATGTTGCTTTTAGGCTGTCCCATGTTCATGCCGGACTGCAGTACAATTGGTTTGGGTTTATTTTTATGATATATATTAGGGTGGAGTTGGAGGTGAAAAATATCTGAGCCGGAGGTTAGCAAAACTTGCCAAAGCCGAAGCCAGAGGTGAGACGAAATTACGTAGTTGAGGTGTTTTTAATTTTGATAATTTTAGCAAATATCTGTAATGTGTTGTTAAATCGTTTGGTTTTTATCTGTAATGTGTTGTTCAATCGACTGCACGCTTATCTTTTTACGAAATCTGGGCAATTTTTTCTTAAAATTATGCCACAAGTTTAAAGTAAACGCATCAAACAGATGAATTTTGTACAAAATTTCCCTACCGAAATTGCCGGAACGTCCGGCAAACATTCTGCCGGAGCTGGAGGTCGATTTTCTGCCGTAGCCGGTTGCAGACCTCCGGAGTTTACCCTGATATATGCGTTATGTTACGCCCCTAAAAGTAACGCTGATTGATTTTCGGTTTTTATGCTACATGGTACATATCTATAAATGCTCACAAGTGCTCAGAAAGTTCAAACAAATTATGCATACTGGCAGCACCGTTGTCAGCTCAACATACGGGGGGGCAAAACCATTTTAGGAGGGACATTCGTGGAGATTACATTAGTTAAATCAGGATTGAAATGTTCCTAGTAGGGGTAAAATTTTTCAAACGGGTGCGGAACCCGTCTCTCTCTGCCTACAAGCCCGATATGGATGCAATTTCACCAGCAACAGTTTTTAAGCCAAAACTTTAAGACGAAAATACCGAGCCTAATAGTCACAAAGTTGATTACCTATACTTTTTCAATAATTTATTTCTTACCGGCAAGTAGCAGGGTACTAACAACCGGAGTTCTAAATTCGGCATCGGCTGCAAATCAATCTCCAGCAGCGGTTCTGGTAGAATTTCTGCCGCAGGTTCAAGGCAATTTCGGCAGTGAAATTTTCCTCAGTTGTACAAAACTTGAGATGTTCTGCAATTTTGATTTTCGTTTTGGTACAAATTTTGACCAATGTAAGCGTGGAACAGTATTATAAGCATATTCCGAAACCTAAGCCTAAGCGTAAGAATAAGCATACTCCTAAGCCTAAGCCAGGCAAAAAATAGTCTAAAGCTGTCGTACTCTTTTCTAGTCCCACTGCGAAACGTTCCGCCCCTGATCTTTACATGGGCCAAAATTTTAAATGGAAGAGTGTCGCTATTTCCTAAAAAATATGCCTAAAACCAAGATTTTTTACTTTGCAGACATTTGCTAAAGTTCGCAACTAAACATTGTTTCAACTGCCTAATTGGCCATGTATAGAACAGGGCCGGATCGTTTTCCGAAGGGCTATAATAGGGTCATTTTAAGCTAGACTATTTTTTGCTTAGGCTTAGGAATAGGCTCTTCCATACGCTTAGGCTTAGGAATATGCTTATACTACTGTACCGGCCCTGTGGTATACATGGTCCGCCTAATTTTGCTGCGTCTCCGGATCCGGAAAATTTTTGCTGACATCCGGCTTCTGTATTTTTCACCTCCGGTAGAATACGCATACAATTTCAAGAACCCGGATTAAATTCTGTACTCGATCTTGCTGTTGACATAAAAACAAGAGAACACTGCTTGAAATTTTACACTACACACAAAAACATTTTCTGATATTCAAGAAATATTTTCTTAAATTCAAGACAATTATGTCTTAATCTAGAGTCCAGACATATATTTATTGAATGCAAGACATTAGTTTCTGAAATTTTTCAGAAATGTGTGTCTGAAATTTTTAACACTTAATAAATGTCTTAAATTTAAGAGTGTGTTTCATAAACTATTAAAACAAATATTTCTGAAGTACAAGACAAATAGTCTTAATTATAAGAAAAATATGTCTGAAATAACAGACTTGTTTCTCTGATATTTCAGCCATATGTCTTAGAAACAAGATTTGTCAGAGAGGTCGCATTCAAAATTGGGAGCAAAGGTCAACCAAATTCGCTAATTTTACAACCAAAGATACGTCTAAGACGTAGACTTAGGTTGGAGGAGCTGTAGCTCGACCCGAAATATCTTTAAAATTCGATTATTTATATGCTCTTCTATCTACGAATATAAACGGAACAACTTTTTTTACATATCTAAAAATAAGAAAATTAGTCTTTAATATAAAAGACAATATTTCTTGAAAGGAAGAAATTTACCTGTTATATATTGTAAATAGTAATTTCTGTAATATAAAACATTTTAGTTTTAACCATTTCAGACATAAATTTCTGAGCTGTTTCAAGCGATTAATGTCTGAAATTGATGTTTTGAAATTTAGAAAGTATGAGTTTTGAAATTTCAAGACAATTTATTTTGTGTGTACTTTCTATTTTTCACTATATTTGTTTCTTCTTTGCTTCCAGTTTACATTCTTTCGCTTTTGATCGATGTTTATATTTGAATTCGTGCCTTTTGTATTGTATTGTTATGTTTTACCGTTTTTTGTAATTTTATCCATTTTGCTGCGCCTCCGGGAGAATAATTCATCTTTAAAATTAAATGTGCTAAGTCTGCAATAGTGGCTTTCAGGATGCAACCGAAGAAAATCTTTTTTATCTACTGTTGGTACACCTTTTGGTTGTACACTTGTGACTTTTTACTAGAACTTGTACCAAAAGTTGAAATGAAACGCTCCAAACAAAATATAAATTATGTAAAATTATGCAAAATTGCACTTTTGAAATTGCCGCAAGCTCCGGCAGAAATTCTACCAGAGCCGAAGGTCGATTTTCAGCCAGAATCACATCATCGATTGTATATACCCTGGTGCCTTTGTAATAGCATAACCATTATGACGTGCACGCCAATCCATAATTTTACTGTTTTTCACCATCATTCATTATGCCAAAACCCATATCTTATATCTATCTACAGGAGGCTTAGCCCTAAAGGTGTGATGCCTCGCTCTACGCATGCAAAACCCAAAGCAGTTTTGAACTTCTTTCAATGTTACGCCGGCTACCACGTTACAACCTTTAGGTCTACCTTCGGCTTCGGCAGAACATCGACCTCCGGCTCCTGTACAATTTCTACCGGACATTTCGGCAATTTTGGTAGTGAAATTTTGCAGTTTTACAAATTTGTTTGGTTTTACCGTTTGGTACAATCTTAAGAGCAAAATTGCTAAGTTTTCGAAAAACTAAGCGTAAAACCAAAAGATTTAACACCTTATTGTTGGTAAAATTTAGCAAATTAAATGCTATTTTAACCTAATTTCGCCTCTCACCTCCGACTTTACCTACGGGTACGGCAAATTTTGTGGACTTCCGGTATTTTTCACCTCCAGTTGCACACTGATGGCCACGGATTTTGATACCGCTCATTTGTTTTCTTTCTGTTAATCCTGTTACGGATGGACGTTATTTGTGCTCTAAAGTGTACTGAGGAAACTTCCAGGATGCAATTTAGAAAACCCGGTGAATATTTGCGTGCATCAATTTTCTTGGCAGAAAAATAAAAACATATCTGAAACTTTTATATTTCAATATCTGTTTCCGTTATTTTTAATATCTGTTTACACCCTGGCTGGATTCAAACGTATTGTAAAAATAACGGAAACGCATAGTGAACAATATAACGGAAATGGATATCGAAACATAAAAATTGCAAAGATTTTTATCGTTCTGCTAACAAAATTGAGCAATGCAAACATTCACCGGGCTTTCTAAAATTTTTAAAAGAAAAATAGTGGATGCACCGCAATTTCTGATTTTGGTTGAGTTTTGTATTTTTATTTCACCTATAACAATTGCAAACTGCGAAATACGCGTATACGTGATTTATAACTGTTGAACATTACAATAAAAGAATTTCCGATATTTCTCTATTATAGTAAACGGACACGAATATTTACCAGAAACGGTTACCTGGTTACACCCTGCTCCCGTGTTTAGTAGAGGTTGTCCTACACACATCTCATAAGCAATGTGATTAATGCATAATTTCTGGAGTTCTGAATGAGAGCTTCAGTACGTCCAGCTTCAATAAAGTACCCATAAAACATGCCAACAACTCCACTTAAATGCTCAATGGAATAAAATTCTGGTAATACCGGAGACGAACACCCGAATACTTAATATTTATTCTAAAAATATTGATATTTACCACCAGCATACTAAAAATAAACTAAGATGTAAATAATGATTAAATAATCAACACTATAACACGAATAAATAGTTAAAATAGATAAAACACCCAGCGGCAGCGACGTAAAGCAGAAAAATGCTGGGTTTTGTCGGGGAACCGCGTAAAAAAGTGCACGTGCATCCGGTTAATTTATTACGAAATCAAGATACGTTTGTTCTCAAAACGGCCCAAAACTGGACGACAAACACACTGTAAGACACAATTTTTGTTAAACTACACAAATTGGCGAAGTTTCGGCAAAATTCTACCAGAGCTGGATCCGGAGGTCGATATTCAGTCGAAGCCGGAGGCAGACCTTATATTGTACCCTGCCACGTAATGAAAAATGGCCCATGTATAGAACAGGGCCGGAACAGTAGTATAAATATATTTCTAAGCCTAAGCCTAGCGCATGGATGAGCCCATTCCTAAGCCTAAGCAAAAAACTAGTCTAAAGCTTAAATCGACTCTATTATAGCCCCTACGGAAAACGATCCGGCCCTGTTCTATACATGGGTCTGGAAAATAACTGTTTCGAAAATTTAATGCTGCTACAATTTGGCACTTGATAGAATAGCGGAGAACCGGCACAAAACATATTAACCAATTTTGTAACTCAATTACAAAGTTTAAAATACACCAGAAACACAGTAAAGAAAACAATGAAAGCCACGTTTGAGCAATACTGGACTGATTCAAATACATAGAATATTTCACCGTTATGCATGTGAAACTAGAATCAGGCAAATTTTGGTCGATTCCTTGATAGCTGTAGTCACTAATTCAGTGATTCAAATTCGGTTAATGTTTTATAAAAAACTTTTCGGAACAATAATTTGCCTTGAAAACGTCTTAGAATTCACGCGTCTGGCCGGTCAAAGCGCAACGAAGTCCATTTTTGTCTATTTCGCGAAAACTCATCACGCCTGTTGAGAAATGAAAGCTAGCTATCTTTTATCAAAAACTTTTTTCGTATTTTTCTAAAAACCAAAACTAAGCATTATACAACGTAGCACCAATACATATAACAGCCAAAATGGTTACGATGTAAACAAAGACCAACCGAACACGCGTTTCGGATTCGCTTGCACTGTCAGTTCTGCAAGGATCTTTTAGTCCATTCCATCCAATAGCAAAAGCTCTGATTGGTGACCCTGTTCCTTTAGCAATTTTCAATGGAGGACCAATTAGAGTTGCGCCTCGCGGTGGTAGTTTACCAATTTGAGCAAGATTTTCGAACGCTGGTATCCCCGCACCGAGAATTATTCTATGTGCTGGATGTGTTAGCTCCTGGCCGCCGTCAAATCCTACCGTTTCAACGCCAACTGCATGAATGCGCGGCCGATTAGAAACTAACCATCGTGACAAATCTTCAGAAAATCCTAAATTATCAAATATACTCATATAGAAGACAAAAACCGAAATGGGGCTATATACCTTGTTTCACACGGTTTGTGCTGTGCTATTGGTGTCGCTGGCTCCGTTAAAAACGGCCGCCCGTCAATTTGCAGGAATACGGCACCCACAACATTGAAAATAATGCAACACGCTTTGCAAATGCTATCTATGTAACGTACCAGGCCAATGGTAAATCCCGTTTTCGTCGGTTCCTAAGAATTTGTTTGCATCTTTCCATAAATATTCCATTCCGCTTTTCAAAATCAAAACTGCACCTTAAAAGAAAATTCCAAATTCGATTTATTCTCTACACCACAAAACCTCTTAATTTCGACATGAAGCGCTTGCATTAAAAATGCTCGCAATATATTATAAAGGCTTAGGAATACGATGAATCTAATGTTACGCCCTTAAAGTGCCATTGGCCGTAAGTACTATCACGATACGATAGGTATGTTATAGGTTTCCTGAAATCAATTGGCATCATAAATCAAAGAATGCAAAAAAGTTACCTAATCGGAAAGAAAGCTTGCTGTTTATATTTTTGACGAAACACGGAAGCAGTTTTATTTTGTGCCACAACGCATTTGGTTTCAACTAATGTCAAACGCAAATCCTGCATGCTACAACGCACAATACAAAACTGACCATCTGGCAAGGTTCCATAAGTTTCTTCCCAGTGTTTGATATCATCGACTGATAATAAATAATTCGGATTTGATTCGACTTTGTCAACAACATCGACTACGCATGCTTCGCCAATAATATTCGCAAGCGGAATCTAAATTTTTTACAAAAAGATATATGCAGATTTAATTAAATGCGTATAATGCATGTGCAACTTTTGCAGTACTGTGTCAAGACAGAAATATTAAATAGTATAATGAATTCAAAATGAAAAATGAGATATATACGCAAATTCGGCCAATGTATAGAACAGGGCCGGGACAGTAGTATAGCATATTCTTAAGCCTAAGCCTAACCCTAAGCGTAAGGACGAGCCTATTCTTAAGCCTAAGCCTAAGCCAAAAAATTAGTCTAAATCTTAAACTGACTTTATCGCAGCCCCGCCGCAAAACGATCCGGCCCTGTTATCTATTCATGGGCCGCAAATTCCATACTACCAGAAGAATAAGACACTGTGTCCAATTTGATAAACAGCATAATATAACAAGGTGAATTCTTCACGCCTATAATCCGCAACAATGTTTAAATATTATAGTTTCATTTTCATGAGGTATTTAATCGATTTTGTTATTATTGGTGAAATAAATTGCTGAAATAGTTATTACCTATCAGCGAGAAGCTGCTTAAACTTTATAAAGAAGGATAGATAGAAAATATATGACTGTTTAATACATTATGAACCGGTTCTCCATGTGCATCAAAGTGAGAAGGCGCGTCTATATGCGTTCCCATATGTTCTGAAGAACAGATACGATTGAAACTGACGTACGGGATTGCACCAGCAGGACCTGAAAATTACTAATTTTAATGCACGTAGTCAACTATATATTTATTTGAAGTGAGTTATGTTTTGCCAAATTTAAAGTATTTTACAAGCAGTTTCGTAAACAAACTTTAATGCCAGTGAACCCACTTGCGAAACTTGTTCTGTCAAAATATTCTTGTTTGTTTATACCTCTGATAACGGTTGACAGATTGAACTCCGGATGGACATCAGGGTGTGGAACATTTTGCTCTAGCGTGTGTGTTAAATCCAGAATCTCACATTTTGCTATTGGAATACTATGTGTAGATTTCACCAATACCATCAAAATGTATAAAGTTATCACATGTGTTGCCATTTTTACACTAAAACATGTTAAAAAATTACATAACTATGCCGAAATTATGGCACTCCTTCGTTACTTGGGTCGAAAATTAACAAAAATCGAAAAAATTGTGTTTTTTGCCAAAATGTTGGTATTTCCGTGTTAACCTCATTGCGGCAGATCAGAAAATATCAATTTTTCACGACCAACACACCTTACAAAAATACCGTCGCAACAATTGCAAATCTTAGGGTTCTTTCTTTAAATATGTGCCTAAGCAATGTTTTTAAACCTTGCCAGTCTGGTGCCGCCCGTCACCGTACGTTTGTCGTGCTGCGTCGCCCGATGCCGTCTGTGACATGCGGATGCATGGAGGCAAATAATAACCTCATGCTGATGCTGTACATCGGTAAAAACACTGCTGCATATGTAGTGCCTTCATATGCAGCAGCAGTAAAACATTGAAGAACCAAGATACATGTGTATAATGTTGAGGTTCTTATAAGGCATAAAAACAGAAAAACTCAGCAGTTGATTGTGAGGCGGCGCGGCTCAGTGGATAGTGCGCTGGACTGAAAATCTGTCGATCCGAGTTCGAAACCAGTTGGGAGCGTCCCTCATTTTCAGCTGCTGAGAACTAAAAACTGAAAAACTTAATACCCTAGTCTACCCAACTTATCACATGGTGACCGCAATGGCAAACTGCCGCGGTAGAACCCAAAATACATAAGTTGGCGGTCAAGGGGCGACCTTGTAGAAAAACCGGGGGATGTGACATGCGGATGCATGGAGGCAAATAATAACCTCATGCTGATGCTGTACATCGGTAAAAACACTGCTGCATATGTAGTGCCTTCATATGCAGCAGCAGTAAAATATTGAAGAACCAAGATACATGTGTATAATGTTGAGGTTCTTATAAGCCATAAAAACAGAAAAACTCAGCAGTTGATTGTGAGGCGGCGTGGCTCAGTGGATAGCGCGCTGGACTGAAAATCTGTCGATCCGAGTTCGAAACCAATTGGGAGCGTCCCTCATTTTCAGCTGCTGAGAACTAAAAACTGAAAAACTGTCGTACCCTAGCCTACCCAACTTATCACATGGTGACCACGATGGGACCGCAATGGCAAACTGCCGCGGTAGAACCCAAAATACATAAGTTGGCGGTCAAGGGGCGACCTTGTAGAAAAACCGGGGGATGTGACATGCGGATGCATGGAGGCAAATAATAACCTCATGCTGATGCTGTACATCGGTAAAAACACTGCTGCATATGTAGTGCCTTCATATGCAGCAGCAGTAAAATATTGAAGAACCAAGATACATGTGTATAATGTTGAGGTTCTTATAAGGCATAAAAACAGAAAAACTCAGCAGTTGATTGTGAGGCGGCGTGGCTCAGTGGATAGCGCGCTGGACTGAAAATCTGTCGATCCGAGTTCGAAACCAATTGGGAGCGTCCCTCATTTTCAGCTGCTGAGAACTAAAAACTGAAAAACTGTCGTACCCTAGCCTACCCAACTTATCACACCGTCCGTACCCGTACGTTTGTCGTGCGGCGCCATCCGGTGTCGTTTGTCACTGTACGTGACCTTGCGTTATGGTACGCGAATTCCTCACATACGATACCGTATGGTGATGGACGCCACCGGATGGCGCCGCACGACAAATATAGCTCCGCCCTACCGTTTTATATGTCCGCAAGATAATAATTTTACTAGCTATGTTTTTTGAACATTGCATTAACGTAATTTCCAGTGCAAGCCATCCTGTAATGTAAAATAACAACATACTAAAACAAAAAGTCTTTTTTTACTACACCATGTCCAATTTGAAAATTATGCTAGTCTAGCTAGTAGATTATTTTCAGAATTATTTTGTGGTCTGCTCTTCAAAATTTCTATGTTAAGAAATAGACGTAGCTAGTGGAAACCAAAATCTAAGCAATTTCGTTTATTGGTACCGAAATGTGAAGCGAAGCGAAATGCACTAACAGTAGAGTCTTGTTGATAATTAAAGTTCGGTATTAGGTACGCAACAATCGTCACTTCTTAAACTTATACTTTAGTTATAACTGTCAGTCTAGGTAGGAGCCGGGACATCTGACCTTTCAACTAAGCAGCTGGAAAAGCGGGCTAGAGCGGGGATCGAACTCTCAGCCTATGGATCCTTCAGCGAGCACTCTACCACTGCGCCACGTAGCCCGCCTCTCCAACTGCGTTTTTCGTCGACTATATATGTCGACCGTACAACACAATGTGCATTGCTTTTATTGCATATGCACCAGGACAAGCATGTCACATGCTTACAATAACAAGTGGTTACTCAGATTGTTTTATAAGTTGTGTGGCCTAACCAAGCATGAACTTATTTTGAGTATGTGCTTTAAGCAAACATGATGTACATGTTGAGATGTACGCAGACGATTTGAAACTATATGTAGGAATTACTAGGTCTGACCCGCTGAAATCTCGGAGCACACTACAAAATGCGTTGGATATCGTTCATGATTATGCTAATACGTGGCAATTAAAAAAATTGCCGTGAATAAATGCAAAGTTGTGCATTTTGGCTGCGCTAACGAACCTTTGAATGTTCGCTACTGTATTGGCAGCGAGGTCCTTGCCAGCGCAAATGAGGTAAATGATCTTGGAGTTATTTTCGAGCGTTCATTGAAATTTTCTAGGCACTGTGATTATATAGCTCATAAAGCAAACAAGACAATAAACATACTTTTTAGATGCTTCCCGTCTTCCTCACTATCCCAGTATATATCTGCGTATAAGTCATTTGTTATTCCAATATTGGATTATTGTTCAAATGTATGGAACCCTGTTTTGCTGTGTGATATTGACAAAATTGAGAAAGTACAGCGCTATTTTACTAGAAGACTCTATTTCAAGTTTAAGTTAGGAGACAAAACTTACCGTTCTAGGCTAGGGGAACTTGAGCTTGAATCGTTAGAATATCGCCGACTAAAGTCCGATTTAGCCATGTTGTATAAGCTTATTTTTAAGGAACTTGATCTGCATATAGATAGCTGTTTGCAGTTTTCTGGAACTTCTCGCACCAGGAAAAACGACCTTAGCTTGAATTTTCCGAAGTTCTTTAATTTAGCTGGTCGTGGTTCGTTCTTCTATCGGGTTGTATCCTCCTGGAATAGCCTACCTAACAATATAAATGGGCTACCGGTTCCCCGAGCAGGTTCTCTTGCCCAGTTTCTTCGACGACTCCCTCGCGACGCACTTAAAAAATTTCTGAAGTATGACCGCCATGAACAGTTAACCTTATAGATCGATTTCGGTTGGATGTTAGAGAGGTTTGCCCCTCCTTTCCAACTTATTTTATTTGCCTATTCATATTCGTATCTTAAATACGCATGTATGTTTAATCGGTGAATAAACTTTTGACTTTGACTTTGAAAGTTTTTCAAACATGAGCTGCTGTCTTTATTGCTAACCTATTTAATTTGTGAAAAAATTTGACTTGCAAGAAAATTGGGTTTAAATAAAACCTTTGCCTGTATTCTTTATACGTATTTTAGTACAGTACAGAATATGGCAATTTTAAATTGCTGATATGTTATGGATCATTCTGTGTTTGATGTGAAGATCAGCAAAGAGATATTTTCTTTCAAGCCATCGCACGATTTAAGCAACCGTTCAAAAACGCCTTTTCGTATTGATGGACATGAATATCATTCGGTACAAATCAAAGTTACTTTGTTAACATTGCGATGTAGTGTTATTTTAAAAAAATATTCGAAAACAGTATTGCGTACTGAACTGTATTTTAACCTTTAGGTTTAGTCGAGGACAGCTGTTTTTATGTATGACAAACAAAATTAGTGCTTCAAAACTTAAAGTTGAACTGGTTTGGCGAATTTCTTATTTAATTTTTTAATAATACCACTGCCTGTATTCTGTTCCGGCAGAAAAGCAGGTAATTTCTGCACGTGTATACCGTACCTTAATGCAATTGTTTTAGGTGCAACAATACCACGTGCATTCTATGCTCTGCGCCTTAGGGCTGTTAGAAGATGCACAAAAAAGTCTAAACCTTAATTCGCCTGAAGAACTTGATGATTTGTGCGCGGAATCTGTTGAGTCATTCCTTAGCAGCAGCAATGACGGACCGTTAACGCTTACGGTTTGTATTTAATCATCGCTCGATTTCTTTGTTGTGGATTTTTTGCAAACGTATAAGTACACACGCTCATACGAAAAATACACCATATGCAAGTAACAATCGCTAGCTTCGGTGTATAAATTTGCTGAAATGTTGGTATGTACTGTTGGCTTGCTTCTTCTTTTCTATTTAGAACAACTGCTTATTCTTGATTTTTACAGGAATGGTGTGATAAAAAAGAGTTGTCTGTGGTGTGGAAAGGCATTGTGGAAAAATGTCGACAAAACCAATCCGTAGCGCATTGCCTGCTGAATACTAGGCATGCGCTTTTGATTGCAATTGGTGACGACAAGAATTGGTGTGTCGGTCTGTCTGCAGAGAAATTCCAAGAAATTGCTCAAATTCAAAATAACGATGGTCAAAAATTGTTGGCCATCATACAAGGCGCAGTTGTTAAAGATCAAAGCGGAGTTGAAATTAAACTTGGCCAAAACAAGATAGGGATTTTGCTTATGTCCAGTAAGACTAATAAAAAATACTTTCGTATCGGGTACCAATCTACAACAAATTTAGTTTTAATTTTAAACGTGTTTGTCAAGAATTATTCGAAACATTCAAAAAATACAACGCTAACCTGCTAATATTGGAGCTAATCAGTCCACAAACTTGACCGATTTCGATAAATTAACAATTTCCGTAAACTATTTGTTTCGCAAATACAACATAAAACAAACGGCCAGAAAAACCTTTTTCTCTAATTTCACTCCAAATTACCTGTTATTCAAGTTACACAATACACCTTTTTCCCCACACACCAAAAATTTTAGAATATCAAAATTACGCAGGCGTGTACAAATATGCAAATTTCTCGGAATATCCAGTTTTTAACTTACGAAAATCAACTAAAAGTTGCAATTTCGGACAAGAATTTTTCATATTGAAAGCAACATATTTAAATTTTATAGAAATTTTAAGATACACATATGAGTTGAGTTCCTTGTTGTTTTATGATTTAGCGTTAGTTTTGTTATTTTTTATATTTCAGTTCGACAAAAACTTCGCGATGAACGCCGTCGTCAAGCACAATTTAGCGGAATAAATGTTGATTCTATTTCAAAAGATATTATTTCGTTTGGCAGCGAACGAGACCTTTTTCACCCCTTTAACTGTGCTCCGTTTATGCTTCGTGGTGAAACATTCGAAACGATAGAGCATTGTTATCAGGTGGGGTTTTGTTTCGTTGTGTTAAAGCTTCATCAATGCTTCTTGTCGTTGAAAAATTAATTGGAAATTTTTGGAGGTAGTTCTCATAACGCCACAGTTTTGTCCATTGAATACGTTGCGCAGATCTATGCTGAATTAGGTGTTGACTTTAAACTGTGTAAGCGGAACGAAAAGCTGATAGCAAACGTGAATGTAGTAAGTGTAATTTTGATGTTGAATCCCTAATGTAATTTTTTTGGTCCTTTATAAAACCGCTATGTGTATAACTCCCCTTATATCTTGTGTAAATAGTGCAGCAAATGCTGATATGCCAACTTTGAGATTGTGTAGAAAAGCTGGTTGTGAGTTATCGGGCATATAATTATTAATACGATGACTTTTACGTAAACTATGTTATATAGTATATACACTGCCTGTTATGATGGAATTAAAGTGTACTTTGCTAACTCTGAGTTAAGCAACATGCGTTTAAATTGTTTTCTGTTTAATTAAAGTGCATCCAAATTGTATAATATAAGGTCGCAATGTTTGGTTAATACTGTACAATGGTATAATGTTTTTTGCTTGTTTGTAATATTTGCAGCTTAGTTTACTTCGTGCTTGTGGTCTCGAAGCAACTGCAGCGTCGATTGCTAGTCAAACTCGTCATTCCGGGCTACGCTGTCGTACGCGAGCAAAAGAAGCTTTAAAACGAAAAACTGCCGCTCGTATCAATGCGTGGCGCGATAAGAATCTTATTGTACTACTTAAGGAAGCCTTGACTGCCCAATGTGTACAACATGAGACCATTAAACAGAAACTGTTAGGCACGGGGTAGGTTAGATGAAAGTTTCTGCTTGTGTTTGGTTGTTATTGACCAAAAAGACAGCAACACAAGAGACATATCAAATGATCACTGTGGTGTCATGATTTCTTCGGCCAGACGGGCTTCTAAAATTTTCAATTTGGTATTACTCAGCTTTCAAGGTAAAAATTCAGTTTCCCATATGACCGTCCCTGTAACGGATATGTTTTACATTGAACAGAAGAAATGATTGTGTTGGAAATTTTATTTTTAAGAGTTGTGTATTTTATTGAGCGAAGATCGGAGTTTCGCGAAGCGTTTTATGTTTTGTACTTGGGAGTCGAAAGGTGGATGTCCGTCCGTCCGTCTGTCCGTCCGAAAAAATTCTCAGGAACGGCTGAACCGATTTTGATAAACTTTTTTGTTTGAAAGTCAATAATCCTGGGGTGTTAACCTCGCATTGGGGTTTTAAAATTTGGAGCCGTTTATTAGCTACATCGAGATTAGATTCACGATACACATAAAGCTAAAGACGTAATGAAAATTACACCAAGAATATAGCAAACCATTTTTACTATGCATATCAATAGCATCTTTTCTATTTTGTGGTTTCAACCCGACCCCCTCATAAATCAGAGGGATCGGGCAAAAACACAACGCGCGCTGTGTGCATTCTTTTCTACACAGAATATACCAAGTTGTTTATGTTTTGTACTTGGGGGTCGAAAGGTGGATGTCCGTCTGTCCGTCCGAAACGAATCTCAGGAACGGCTGAACCGATTTTGATAAACTTTTTTTGTTTGAAAGCCAATTATCCTGGGGTGTTAACCTCGCATTGGGGTTTTAAAATTATAGGCCGTTTATTAGCTACAGGCTAATTTGTATAATTAATTAAGCCTAAATTAGTACTTTCCACAATATTTCACTAATTATTACAGTTAGAAGCAATCTAATTTTAGCATTAAAGGGTTTTTGGATGCGAGGAATCTGCGTAGACTGTTCACAAACCTCCAAAACCGATAATTGAGCAGTTAGCTAATAGATAATTTGCATATTAGCAAGGTTAAGCCTAAATTACGACTTTTTACAATATTTCACTAATTATTAAGGTTAAAAGCAATATAATTTCAGCGCTAAAGGGTTTTTAGGTGCAAGGAATTTGAATAAATAGTTTACAAACATCCAAAACCGATAATTGAATAGTTAGCTAATAACTAATTTGCATAATAGCTTAATTGACAAGACTAAACTAGGACTTTTTAAATTATTTCAATAATTTATAGGGTTCACTGAAGGTTTTTGGGTGCCTGAATAAATTGTTTACAAACCTCCAAAACCGATAATTGAATAGTTAGCTAATAGTTAATTTGCATATTAGCTTAATTGACAAGACAAAATTAGGATTTTTTAAATTATTCCAAAAATTATAGGGTGGCTGAAGGGTTTTTGGGTGCGAGGAATCTGAGGAAATTAATTACAAACCTCCAAAACCGATAAATGAATAGTTAGCTAATAACTAATTTAATAATCAGTGAAATAATTTAAAAACATTCCTAATTTAGGCTTATTAATCAAGCTAATATGCAAATTAGCTATTAGCTAACTATTTAATTATCGATTTTCGAGGTTTGTAAACAATTTATGTAGATTTTTGCACCCGAAACCGTGTAGTACTGAATTTCATTGCTTGTAACCCTAATAATCAGTGGAATAATTTAAAAAGTCCTAAATTAGGCTTAACTAATTAAGCTAATAAGCAAATTAGCTATTAGTTAACTATTCAATTATTGGTTTTGGAGGTTTATAAACATTTTATTCTGATTTCTTGTTCCCAGAAAGCCTTTGTTGCTGAAATTAGATTGCTGTAACTATAATAATTTGTGAAATACAGTAAAAAGTACTAATTTAAGCTTAACCAATTATGCAAATTAGCCTGTAGCTAATAAGCGGCCTAAAGTTTTAAACCCCAATGCGAGGTTAAAACACCAAGATAAAAGCACGCTCAATAAAACTGTAGCATTGTTTTCAGCATAATTGGTATTTCATGTTTCTGTCAGTTGTTTTAGCTCAGCAAGTTTAATCTGTTTAGAAATACGCTGCTTGTTTGCTGTGATAAATCAGATGAATTACTCGGGATCGGAATGAGCCGTGATGATTTTCTTCGGTGGATTGAATGGAAGGATGTTGAAGCATCGGCGCTGTACGCCTACTTGATGCGCCAAGCGATTAAACCTTGTCGATCTCGAAAGAAAAGTTCACATGGGACGTTTGACGTTTTTGGTCGTAATTACATTGGTCTGTTATTGATGGAAATTCGGGTTCAGTTTCAAAAAACAAAGGTTTGATTTAGCATGAGTCCAGTAGTATTATTGTGAAGGAGGGTGCGAAGCAACAGCTCGTATAATATTGACTTTTTTTAGTTCTATAATATTTTGTTTGCTAAAACGTGAAAGAATGAAATACGTATATACACGCTCTTAAAGTAAATTTGTGACTATATCTTGTATAATTAATGCACTGTTCAAAGACCGCGTTATTGGTATAGATATATATGAGTGAATACTACTATTTCTTTTAGTCTTAGTTTGTTTGAAGTAGCATATTATCGCTGTGTAGTGATCGCTATAGTATTAGTTATTTTGTAAGATTTGTTGCTGTATGTAATTTAATGAATGTCGCGCCGGCCTACAAATTCAGGATGGCAATAACATTTTGCTGTGTTACAGGCCTTCAATGATTTGACGCGGATATATGAAAGGAGCTATACAAACTAAAAATTGTTGACTGCGCTGGTAAAAAGCGATTCAGACGATTTTTTGTTTCTGTTGTTGTGTTTTAGTATGGGGTTTCAAGTTCCGAAAAAGAGTCGGTGGCTACTAACGAAAATCATGGTTCTGATTTAAGTGGGTTGAAACGGGCAAGAAGAATTGATTCGAAGCGAACTGAAAGTCAAACCAGTGATGATGTGTTATACCGAATACTGAATCCCGCCAAAGGTAGGCAATGTGATCTGGCTTCTCCACAGCTTGAAAATTTCCGCCGGGGGGCGTTTCCTGGGCCCCCCCAGGAGTTTCCTGGGGGGCAGCTAATTTTGCTGGGGGCAGTTTTCCTGGGGGCCCCCAGATGGTCTGGGGGGTCCTGGGGGGCAGGCTTAAAATTTTGCAAGCCGACTTTTTGGACCATTTTTTATTCTAGATCGTGTTTCCAACTCAACTGAAGATTACTCATCGCTCAACATGACAAAAATTCCCCGCAAACGCTAATAACAATAATTTTAACTAATATTACTGACAACTTTACCAGAAGTTGAAAGAAGCACAATTATATAAAATATAGATAATCTATAATTGAACTGTGATTAACATATATTTTATATATTAGTCACAGCTTCAGTTTATCATAAGGCTCAGGCGGGTTGAACTTATTGCTGCAAGGTACTTTCGAATGCTGTATGCCCTGAAACGGTCTTTATATAATTGGGCTTTTTTCAGTTTATTATTGAATTGTACTAGTTACTACCGGTATTTGTAACGCTATTAAAAAAGTATGAGTACTCAGCGTAATATAAAATCACATTTTGCCGAATGTCCGCCTCAAAAAAGTCCAGGTCTTTATGTTTTAGCATTGAAAATTTTTGGCTCAGAAAAGTCCTGGGGGGCCCCAGCAAAAAAATTTGCTGGGGGCATTTTGCTGGGGCGGCGGCCGAAAATTCGCCGGGGGGCCTTTCCTGGAGGCGGCAAAATTTTCGCCGGGGGGAAAATGAAAATTTCGAAAAGTGCTGGGCCCCCCCGCCCCCGCTGTGGAGAATCCAGGTGATTTTGTCATTTTAAAACCACACCAAAAGATCAGTGTTTAGATAGCTTTATAAATATTGCATTTCCTAAACGGTTAGAAAATTCAATAGAATTGTTAAACACACAATTTTAATTTGTTTTTGGCAAATCGGATACTTCGTTTCAGTTACTGCTCAAAAAATGAACGAGACCGAGACATTTTAGTAGCCTTTCTTAAATCTCGGCCGCTGTTTTTTACCCGAATTCTTCTTGGTAATTACTTGCTGCTTAAAACTGGGCTCTGGTGGTTCGTGATTTCTATCGTTCTATATTGAAGATGCCACTACACCGCCTGATAATATGCAAATAGATGCACAATTAACAGCAATCACGAATGCACGCACCCATCCACTTGCTGTGATGTCTCTTGGAACATTTCATATAGGAGAACACGAATACCCAACTGTCTTGCACTATGTTATTCAAACAATGTTCGAATATTTCGGTTTGATTCAGGAAGCTCGTGAAACGCTGGTGATTATGCGAGCCGCACGCCTATATTACGAATTTGGGTTAGTTTTGCTACTTGACCAAGCCCGCAGCCGGAAGGAGGCGATGGGCTGAGGCTCCCTGGTTAAAGTTTGCCCACCTAAAAAAAATTTAACATCACCAGTACTAGTCAATTATGTGAATAACCAGAATGCTTCTCCTGAAATCTTTACCCCCCAGAATGTTTAGATTCCTCGGACCTGTGCTTTTGCTAGATCATGGATCATGATAGGGGTTATGCTCCATAATCTGTAGAAGGGGGTCAGTTTTTTCTATCGTGTTATTAGCAGGGTGCAACCGGAATTCCGGTTCCGGCATTTTTTCACCTTCCGGTTCCGGTAAATTTTTTACCGGATTTAAAAATTCCGTGTTATAATTTGGCCGTTCTCCTAACTTTGCTAATTTTTAAGAATCTCTTTTGAAAGCCACTTGTACTCCGAATATATTCACTTCAGTCTATGATGAAAATCTAAAATACAACAAATAAAATAAATACCTATGTTCGACTAAGGTTATTTCACAAATAATAGAGCAAAAAATAAGATTAAAATGAAATTTTTGGTGAAATGCATTTTTCAGTTTCCGGTTCTGGTAAAATTTTCAAATTCCGGTTGCGGTAAATTGTAATTCCGTTTGCACCCTAGTTATTAGGTCTTTTATACAATTAGAGTCGGGAAACAGAGTTTGGCTTCATTGACTAATTTATTATCTGGTCTTATGCTTGGTCAATTTTGATGATTAAGGCGCCTGGTTTTGATTTAAATAGGATAAGTATTTAGCAACGATAAATGTTTTATTTTGGTAGTTATGGAAACACTGTGGATTTGAGATCTTTGCCAGTATGCGTGAAAGTGTGTCGTACGTTGTTTTGATTCAGATATCAAAAGATCATTGGGTTGTTAGCTTCTTCAAAAATTTCCCTGCCTCAGATAAAATCATGGCTTGCTGAAGGCTTGTATGCCGCTTTGAACCGCGCTATACGTGCCCGGCTACATGATCACCCGCAAATTAGACAGTTTCTTGTGGCCACCGGACGAACTATGATTATTGATTTTTCAACTGGCAAAGATTTTGGAGTACCTTGTTTACCTGAAACGTTTGCTAAATGGATTGAGTCTGAGTTGTGTGCCGAAGAAGCGAGTACGCAAACTTTGTTAAGGTGGATGATAAATCCGGAAGGTAAATGAACTGGAAATAGCATATTGGTTGTAATTTTTAGTTTTCATGCCTGTTTTAAATAATAAAAACTGCTAAATATAGTTCGTGGGTTCAATATTGAGTCTGAGCTAAGTGCCGAAAGTTGTACACGTGGTTGTTCTGATAAAGGAAGGGGTTCAGTGTTGTTGAATTGAAAGCATGACAGTAATTTTCCATCAATTGTTTTTATTTTAGAATCAAATAAACAGCTTCCTGTCTGGTGGGGTCGCAATCTTAATGGACTAGCGTTAATGGAAATTCGTCAGAATTTATTGGATGGACCTTCTACACGAGCGACTGGCTGGCTGCTTAAACAGTTTCCTGTACAATTGCATTGCAGTTCGACACAAGGTTAGTTGCTCAGTTAGATTCTGTTGGAGTTATTATCAGATTGGCTATGGCTTAACCTTACTATTTAGATTTCAGTAAAATTTTAATTAATGGTGTCTAGGGTAAGTATGATCTGTTGACGCATGTATATTATGTGAAGTGTATTGTGTGCTGAAAACCATTACTTTGTTCAAAGAAATAATGTCGGACGCACAAGGTTTTGAATGGTGCTCTGGAGTCGAAACTCGAAAGGTGGATGTCCGTCTGTACTGTGTTTTGTTCGAAAGCTTTTTATCCTGGGGTGTTAACCTCGCATCTTAATTAATAAGCCTAAATTAGGAGTTTTTAAATTATTTGACTGAATTAGGACTTTAAATTATTTCACTGATAATTAGGGATACTGAAGGGTTTTTGGGCGTGAGCAATCGGAAAAAATTGTGTATAAACCTTTAAGGCCGATAATTAAATAGCTAATAATAGCTAATTTGCATAACTAATAATTGCGAGATGTATACGTACGTGATTTATAACTAATTTTGAGCTTAAAAATAACGGAATTTTCGGCATTGTTATAACGGAAACGGATACCGATTTTTACTGGAAACGGAAGCGGATATCCGATTACACCTAATATTAAGCTATAATCTGTACATAGATTATTGCAAAAATGGTTTGTTGTGTATGTAAAACTGACACCTTTCAAACGGATAATTTGGCAGATTTCCGATTTTGTGGTAAAAGCGAATGATTATACAATAATTAAATTTAAAGTGATCTTTTAATATTTTAAAAATTTCGACGAACTTACCAAATATTAGGTGTAAATTTTACAATAAAGAGTGTCGGGCATTTCTATGCTCTCTTGTGAAACTCTAGCCACTTATTCAGAATGTTCGTCGTGGTGGTGGTGGTGGTGGAGTTTATGGACTTAGTTTAGGTTCTGGTGTAGTCAACGCGCTTGCACATTGCCACATGGGACAGTGCCTATGTGGTTAGTGTTTCTAACTACTTCCCGTTCTAGTGATTCTGCAGCAAATGAGATGCTTCTGTGTGAATTGCACTGGAACGGGGGAGATCTAAGAATCTTCGTAATAATTGTAAGCATGGTGCAACCGCAATTCCGGTTCCGGTTCCGGCCTTTTTTCACCTTCCGGTTCCGGTAAATTTTTACCGGATTTAAAAATTCCGGTGTTATAATTTGGCCGTTTCCTTAACTTTGCTAATTTTTAAGAATCTCTTTTGAAAGCCACTTGTACTCCGACTATAAGCCATTGATGGTGGATTTCACTTCAGTCGATGGTGAAAATCTAAAATACAACAAATAAAATAAATACCTATGTTCGACTAAGGTTATTTCACAAATAATAGAGCAAAAAATAAGATTAAAATGAAATTTTTGGTGAAATGCATTTTTCAGTTTCCGGTTCTGGTAAAATTTTCAAATTCCGGTTGCGGTAAATTGTAATTCCGTTTGCACCCTAGTTATTAGGTCTTTTATACAATTAGAGTCGGGAAACAGAGTTTGGCTTCATTGACTAATTTATTATCTGGTCTTATGCTTGGTCAATTTTGATGATTAAGGCGCCCGGTTTTGATTTAAATAGGATAAGTATTTAGCAACGATAAATGTTTTATTTTGGTAGTTATGGAAACACTGTGGATTTGAGATCTTTGCCAGTATGCGTGAAAGTGTGTCGTACGTTGTTTTGATTCAGATATCAAAAGATCATTGGGTTGTTAGCTTCTTCAAAAATTTCCCTGCCTCAGATAAAATCATGGCTTGCTGAAGGCTTGTATGCCGCTTTGAACCGCGCTATACGTGCCCGGCTACATGATCACCCGCAAATTAGACAGTTTCTTGAAAGTTATTGTGATGTATGACTGCAAATTTCGGGATTATTTGGTTACTTCGGATGTTCGCATACGCAGGTTTCTGTACGAGACGAATCTTGTGGAGTCTCTAGCCATTGTAGCTTGTTTTAGTGTAATCCACATACAGAAAGTACATTATATTAAATTACAGCAGCGTATTAAAAGACATTTTTACATGGTGCTAATGTAGCGTGCGGGGTTTAACACGGTGTATATCACTCTAATACGTCTATGTTTCGAAGCATTTTTGAGCCGGCCGAATAAATTAGAGTTGCAAGTTGGCTTTGGGGAGCAGAAGTGCGCCAAATTTAATATCTCACCGTCGAAAAATAGTTGATCCGCTCCAATAGAGGTTGAAATTGCTATGTTTTGATACGAATATCTCTGCGAATAGTATATATCAATTTTTGAAGAGCAGTCCCCTAAAGCAAAACCGTGACTCCGTCGCTGAGGAGGCGTAGAATTTTCACTTTTCAATACTCAAAAGAGCATACTTTTGACCAAAAACCTTGTTTCTTAAGGAAATTTTATTTATGAATTTTACTCTAAAATGGGTATAATTTTTAGACGATATGTGGCAAGATTTAACTGACATCAGAGGCGTATTAATCGGGCTTGTAAAGAAAATTGAAGGTTGGTGCATCCTTTATTTATGTCTGCAAACATTTTTTCGTCGCCTATTCTGGCCGTGATTATGGCTAAAATAATAATGTAAAAAATACAAAACTGCCATGTGGAATACAGAAAGATATTTAACCTGTGAATGCGTATAGTGAATTATTTTGACACCTAGTTTGCTAAGGTTTATCGAAATTCCAATTGTATTGATTCTTTGATATGATTCCGTTTGAGTTTGTCAGCAAAATTACCTACTTTATACTTACCTTCACAACGGAAAAGTCTCCCTACAAAAGTCTGTGATTTCAAAATGCCGGGGGGGGGGTCAAAAACATGAACAATTAATATTGTAAGCTTCACGATTCTAAATGAAAACCCTCCATATGAGTTGTTTGGGAGAGGAAGTGTTCAAAATAAATTACATATGTCAGTTTGTTTTGTACTGTTTAGGTAGGCCAACCAAACGATGTGACTTCGAAATGGTTCACTGCAGTGGGTATCGAATTCAACTTCGTATGCGTGAATTTATAAATGAGCTTGTTCCTCTTTCGTCGAAATTTATTGCACCATTTAGTGATAAAGAAGAAGAACATGATGTAAGTTTTATTTTCAGTTATGCCTTATGACAGCGCTGCAATTTTTGACGTTTTAATACCCTTAAGTGTGTCTAAACATTTTGAGGTTTTATCGATATTTATCTATTCCTTTAGGCATTCGCCGGAATGGTTAGTAAATGCACGGCTGCGGCATTATTCGCAGACTGCCGTTTGGGGCCGATCAACCAGTATAGCATTTTCCCAACAGTAACAGTAACTATGTTGTTTTTTGTTTAGTTTCAAAGACTGACAGCGTTAAGCATCTTTACGCGCGTAAGCTTTGTAACTATCACTTCTAGGTTTAACTTAGAACTGTAACTCGTAATCTTGCAACTTATATTGTTGATGTAAAGGTTGAACAATCCCAGTAGATTTATGTAAAGCATAAAAACAAGCAAGCTACGAGCAATGTCGAGTTCTTAGGAATGAATATTATTCGTGTAATTTTCGCGAAACATGACATTATTAATCATAAACTGCGTTTTAGCCTTGCCAAAATCATTAAATTACCTCTTGAATTATGAAAGCTCATTATGTAATTGTTTTAGCATTTGTCCATCATTCATTACGTTTACGCTGCGTTGCTACGTGAACTATGTGTCATTCCTGAAACTCATATTAACAGTGTAGCGCGAATTACAGATGGACGTGTATTGCTCGAAAAGACTTCTGAGCTTATTACGCAGTACGACGTTGTGGAAAAAGCAGCAGAACTGATGAAATCGAGTTGTGACGTGTACGATTATTTTATTTACAATTGCAGCGGAAATATTGACCAGCCAAATAGCAGTGTATAGAATATGTCTTCGGTTTATTTCATTACACGGTGGAGTTGAGATCACATTTCCGAGTAATTGTTAACACTGCATTGTATTTATTGCACGTGGATACCCAGTTTGCAATTAGTTAATCATAGTACGCTCTAATGCGGGTAATTGGTTAAAATTTGCTTTCTACCGATGTTCGCGGTTTAATTCAACCGGTGTACATCAATTTTATACCTTTAATTAGCCTATAAACAAAAGTGATTTTTAAACGTGAGATGTTCAGTTGTGCATTTCAGATGGATCGAAAAGGCAATTTCGGTGTTGCTTGTTGAATATCCTGAGCTGAAAACGCTTTTGTTATCGACCGAGCGGGATATTTTAATTGACAGTTGTTGTATTAGTGACTTATTAGGCCTTAGTAGCAGCTTGGCAGAGTTTCAAGTACGTGAATTGTTGTTTTAAAACTGAAATATTTCTAATCGTTTTAAATAGCTTAATTTTTTTGTTTATATGCGCACTCTGAACACAGAAATTGAAATTGGACTGAATAGTAATTTTTAGAACCTATGCAATTTTGCTTTTATGAAATTCAAACGTTGATTTTGGTATTAGAAATTTGTATTGGTCTTTTGGCTGTTTATGTGGTAAAATTGGGTTGTATTATTTTTTATCTAGGAGTTTTTATGTGAGACTGGATATAGCGTTGAAGACGTCCTCTGCTGGTTCATGCACAATGAATTCAAACCAAAAAAGATTGGTGCCAATCGCGTTGGGATTGCATGGATGAAGGTTCGTGCGAAACTTTTGGCAGATAACAATTCCGAAAATAGCTCTGGTCAAGGTGAGCAACTAGTTTTTTTGTTTCAAAACAGTCTATATAAAAGACCGGTATAAAATCTCGTGTGGATTTCATCTTTATATGAAAATATTTGTTACTGAACTGTTCACATAATGTTTCAATAAAAAGGTAATAATTTAAGGGGAAACGCTAAAATAAGTCACAAATTGCAAAACTCGTGTCTGCAATTCTCAGGTATCGTCAACTGGTGATAAATGCTATACACAAACACAATAATTCATGGCATTGTTTCAGATACGCACTATCAATGTAGTGTCTGTACTCCAACTTTAGACACTGAGTTCGGTCAAAATGACGCTAACAGCTTCCTGGAATCTATTGGCCTAAGTGATATATCGCTAGTTGAAAATGTTACTTATGTTGGTATTGACGATTTTATGTTTGCGTCGTTGGCTGCTGCGTATCCGTGTTATTTACGTTTCGGACAAAGATATTATAATTCTGTGTTACATTATGCTGTGATCTCAGTTTTGGAAAATTTAGGTGAGTTAATGAATTTGAATGTATTTATATTGTTAGGCCTGTTAACAGTACCGGGTGGTGCGTAGGGCGAGTTTTTGTAAAATCCAGGGGTTGGAGGCTTTTTTAAATTATTGAAAAATGTTTATATTTTTATGGATCTTTATGCATGTGATGAGACCGGCTAGACTGGACGCTTTTGGATTCCAGGTTTTGCTCTTGCTATAAAAGAAAATGTAGATTTAACGGAATTTTTAACAGATATCGGTTTTGTGCCTGTTGAGTTGTGTTGTGCTTGTGCAAAATTATTATAGTTTTGGTGCTGTCTATGCTCATAGCTACTTTAACATTGTTCAGTTGATGAATAAAGACGGTTGGGTGGAAATTATCCCATGTATATTGCAGGAGCCTACCAGTGTCAGAAACAGGAGGCGTTTGAAAAATTGAATGTTGCTGATGCTGAATCGCTAGACATCGAATTAACAAAACATCTTAACCTTCTTAACTGCTCGGATAAAGAACAAGCTGCTGCCAACGAATTCTTGAAATATTTGGAAATCGGAATTGGTGCAAAACTAACCCAGTATCCTGCTATTCGCCACCTACTACAAGAAACTGGCAATCGTTTACTTGTGGCTGGGCACATAGCTAAGCCAGGTGACAGCACACTTGATACTGAAAGAGGTGGATTTTTAGCGAAATGGACGAGCGTTGGGTACAACGCCAACACGTTTAAGAAATGGCTAAATGTGACCGGAATAAACTGTGAGGTAATTTTGTGAAATTAGTGCTTGTGTTTGATTTTGAATTTAGATGATAAGGTTGACTATCAACTTTGTATTTTCTATTGAACTTGGGCTACGTTTTTCATTTGAACATGAGGCAGTAATATAATTTTTGTGTTTTAGAATATTTTGGAATATTGGTCTCACTCAAACAAACCTGGCTGTCCCTCAAGGTTATGCGCTAATGAAGAAGGAATATTGCTTATGCATTTGCGAAACCAGCTCAAGACTTGCAAGTTTGTCTCTGATTCAGATTTGACGGTCGAATTAGCCATTTCAGAATCGCTGAAGATGTTGGAGCGAGTTACGATATTCGACACTTACGATGGTTAACATACTACTACTGTTGGAGGTTTTTCGAACACATTTTATTAAATTTAACAAAACATGCAATATTCTTTTATTGGGCAGTGATGAAATTAGCCGTGTATATACATACGTTCTTAGGCTGTTAAAGTTCAAACAACATTTTCTTTTACATAGTATTGAAATGCGTATTATTTTCTTTCTTTTAGCACGTGGCCGACTATCATCTTCAAGCTCAAATTCAATTTACAAGCTTCCAGATGGCAATTTTTTAGCTGCAGACAAATTCCGGTGCGCGGATGGATACTGGAATCCGTTAAGCGTTGAGTATCCTGCTCAGTTTGAAATTAACAACAAAACGTATCGAAATGTTGAACATTTTATTGCTCGAAGTGTTTTGATGGATTTCTATGCATCTTTTATTGCAGCTGATAAAGTAGACGATTTCTTTCGAGAGTTGCAGCTCAAAGATCTGTGGTTAGCTTTTTTGGGTTTTGTTTTGTACTTAGTGGCTATTAAGCAGTTACTGTATAAATTATATTTGGGTAAATTTGTGCCAACTGTGTAAGTCTGAAATAGATAATAATTTGTAGAATTTGTTATCATGACAGGTTAGGTTGGAACGAATAACAAACTGAGCATTATTTTATATTTTTGCAAGCACATGTATTTTTAGTTCAGGTAATTTTCTAAAGCAGATGTAGAAAGCGATGTTTACGGATTTGAAACTAATTTTTTGTTTATATTTTGAGGTGTGAAACCGTATCTCTTGTGAACCATTTGACGGGATCTGATATAAAGGCGGAATGTTGTGACGACTCTTCAAACGGTGAACCGGATGTTAAACGTGCCAAACCATCAAAACTGAGTCAGTTGTGTCCGGACGATGCAAAACTTGCCGAGTATTTGGTGCATGGCCAGTTGGCCAAATTTGAACAAAACCCACGCATAATTCACTGTTTAGTTTGTGATTTTTCGTTTTTGTACACCCGAGATTCGAAAATATCGTCAAAAATTGGTCTTGGGGTAGTACCGATGATTAACAGCGAAACTGAAACGAATGGTACTTCTTGCTCGAGACGGTATTTAATTGATCCCATATCGTTGGCCTATACTTTGAATTCACATGAATTATGCCCAGCTGGATTGAGTGAAAATCTCGGAGGACAAGTTTTGATGCAGCTAAGAGCTGAGCTTTTGAGCCGCGTTGACTATGCACCGAAGCAGTACGTGGATATTGGTAAGAGTTTGAACTAACTGTATGACTGTTAGAATTGTAAATTCAGTCATTTGTTCATTTTCGATTAGTCGGTACGGTTGAGGTTTCTATTCAGAAGTAGACTGCCATATAATAATAAATATTTCGATTCTAATGCTGATTGCTTGAAGATTGCGGTATTAGCTTGCCATTTAGCGACATGCTATTTTGATCTTTATAGCTGTATGTATTAATTTGAAAACGGCGTTTGTTTTGGGATACTTATTTTTGTCATGAACTGGTGTTGTTTTAAATTTTTTCAGTTTCTGCCATGTTTTGAAAACGTGCTGCAACGTTATTGTGTTTTGTTTTCTTCTTTTAGGTTTAACCGACCGGTTAGACGACCAGCTACCTCGGCAATTGGCAGTTGACGATAACGAAATTGTAACGTTTGATGATAGCGATCACCCTTTTGGTCCCGGATATGCGGCTCCAATTGAGATTTATGGACAACGGTATCATTCTTTGGAGCATTATTTCTGTGCGCATTTGTTGTTTGCTTATTCGCTTACTGATGACTGCCGAGAGCTTGCAGATGCAACTAGTGCTGAAGAGGTAAGTAAGTGTGCAGATACCAATGGTAACGATTTTATGGTAGTAATGCGGTGATAGGTAAAGTTGCTTATTCGAGTCGAATATAACATAGTTTGTACCGCTTCGAGCACGATTGAATAGTTTGTAAACTATGGGTATTCTTCATTTAAGAAGGTCTAGTTTTGCAAAGATCGTAATGCAAATATTTTTCGCGTGATTTTTGATGCCTGGAATCAGTGATACACGTAGAATTTTAGTTCGGCACTTATAGGCTTATTTTAGGGTAAACTATTTCACAAATAGCGACAATTGCGTGGTAGCAAATCCCATGGGTAGGTTTTTCTACACATCAAAGACGTAACCAGTATTTTTTTCTGGAAATAGTAACCTAAGCTTTTTGCGAGAAAGAATGATACAGAACGCTGGCTGTTTTTTCATTTATGTCAAAGTATTTGACATAATGTTCAATCGTCGGGGATGTAACAGTACTGCTAACAATCTGTTCGTTTTCGTTGCATTTGGCACGGGCCCCTTGGAGGTGCGGGTTTTGATGGCGCGGTCTTAATACCCTCCATTATGACATTTGACGTTCACATGTATAGGTGGCGCTGTTGTTTTTCAAACTTTTAATGCAGTGCGACACCATCTATCTTCGTACGTCACCGTGCTGTGTAGTTCTCGTACAATACCGCACAATGACACTCATCACTTTAACTTATAGTCTTGCTCTGTTCTATTGTCATTTAGATAAAAATTTTAACTCGCAAAGCTATTATCAAGGCTGCCATCGCAGATGTTGAAATTCAATTGTGGACAGAAACGCATTTGATTGAAATATATCGAATTGGAATCAAAATGAAATTCGAACAAAATCCTGAGCTCAGAAGTGATCTATTGAACACCCAATCGTCGTTATTAGTATACGTTTCGGATGATCGCTTGCTTGGGATTGGTAAGTTAATTAAAGGATGTTGCTGTGATGTTTCATTGGGTGATTCTATGTAAGTAATTTTAGGTGTATCTAAACGTGTATTTGTGGCAGATTTGTAAGTTTAAAAGTGTGTATTATATATTATGAAGTGAAGGTTTTTGAGAAACTCAAAAATATTGGAACATGTAATGAATTAAAACTGTCTGTCTTTGCCGAAAACGTGTATTACTATAATTTGACGTGTGTATTCATGTTGATACGTAACCAAATGTAGAGTTGTTGCTCAGTAATGGTCACGCGAAATTCAGGAAACAAGGCAATCAAGTACGGCTTTGTAATTTTTTAAAAATATTATTTTGTTTTAGGCACACAACTGGACGAATTTCGGTCGACGATAGAACTGTTACAGGTATCATCGCAGGTATTTTATAAATGGCTGTTGGATCGACATGCCTTACCAGCAAAATTTGGGCGAAACATTCTTGGGTTGTTGCTCATGGAAACAAGAGACGCATTAAGAGGTACGCTATCAATATAATACTCGGTATGTGAGATATTGTGTCTGAGATGAACAAACTACATTATAATACAAGGTGTCCGGAGTTATGATATAAAAATATACAGCTACCGCCCAGTATTTATATTTTTGTTTGTACTGTTACTATTGTTGTGTCCAATTATATTGCTTTAGTTCACAAGAGTACAATTTCAAATTTACATTTTTGTTTTGACGTTGCGTTCGCACGTGGTTAGGTGAAGACTATAGTTTTTATACCTATTTAAGTAGGTCGCTATCGTTTTTTAAAATTGAGAATATTGCTGTATTGTGAGATTTAAGAATAATTTTAACTACAAATGCTGTTTAGGTTCTCTTATGAGCGGAAACCCCCTAGATATCAGCGTACAACATGATGCTGCGCGTGGAGAGTATGGGTATGCTATTTCAAGCAAGGTAATATTATGTACTTAGTAACCGCATTGTTCTACATTGTGACTTAGTCAAATAAAATTTGTTTTAGCATTTTAGAGTATCTCTACATTGTAAGAAATTTTTGTTCTGCTACTGCTGCTGCTCTGTCATTCTTTTAGTTATGTATGTAAGTTGTGCGTATGTGTTTGTACGTGTGCAGGAGGCGGGTGCGTGGTGGGAAATACTTTCCTGAGGTTAGTTGTCAACCGAGTCGTTCCTTCCACTTTTACAAATGGGTGAGTATTGAGAAAAACTTTTCTGGAGTGGGTGCACAGTGGAGGCGCTTCTCAAACTTTTGCTATGTGGCGAGGCATGATCTGATGTTTTCAGTTAGAAACCCTCTCAACTTTTGCAAATTTTTCCAAGATTCATGAACTTTTGCGAGGTGGATGGTCTCTGATAATAACTTTCTCGGTTGGGCACCGTTTCAACTGTTGCAGGTGAGTGGTGCGGGTGTGCCTTTTCGTTTTACAAGAGGTCCCACTTTGTGCAAAATTTGTAAGGTACCATGTTGTTGTGTAGTATCTATATGAATGCATGTATGATGCATGTACTACAAACCATACAGAAGGGGCAGGAGCGCTTAGGCTCCTCCTTAGTTTTTGCAGGGACGTCTGTCCTTGGAAAAACTTTGCGTTGCTGGGTTGCCAGCGGGGTGCCATTCAGCCCTTTTAAGGGTCCGAAGAAAGATGGCCGAAGGTTGCTCGTTGACCGGAGCATGAACTGTTAACTATGCTCTGTTACAATGCATTTAGTCCAAAAGGCATTTTGAGTAGAATGCTAATGTTAACTAGTGTAATTATAATTTAAGGGTATGCCATCTCACGAGAATCAGCTATGGACCAACGTGATAGAGTTCTGTGCTTACAATGCTTTTGTTATTGTATGACGTATTATAAATCCGATCCCCTATATATAAATATTTTGTTATAGAGGATTGTGAACTGGGCGAAATCACGTGGTCACAAACTGAGAACAAAGTAAAATGTTTATTGCTGAGATGTATGGATGCCACTAAAATTTATGTACTTGGTAGTTTTCCTATACGTTTTTCCAAAATCAGTTGGTCGGTAAAGTGTGTCGATATTATGACTCTTTTTTATAAAATCGCTAAAGTGTTTTAGAAATTAAATTGTATTGTAATCATTCACTGTTTTCACTAATCAATTTACGAACTTGTATTCACTACAGTCACGGACAGAATTAAGTGCAACCGCGATTGCGACCCAAATGCGGTTCGACTCGCGATCGCTCGCAGCCGCATTTTAAATGGACGCAAATATCGCAGCTGCTATTGCGGTTGCGCACGCAGGTTTCTGCTACATAGGCGGTTAATTGCGGTTATAGAAGCAGTTAAATTTGTGGTTACAGACGCGGTTAAAATTGCGATTACAGCAGCGGTTCAAACCGCGACTGCGAACGCAATTAGAACCGCGAATTTGATAGCGTCTCAAACTGTGTTTGAGCCGCGATGACTCACAACCTCACGTAATTCTGTCCGTGAAAGCACAAACTCAGCTATATGCAAAATTTCGTGAGCTGGTGGTATTGTTTCGCAAAAACGAAAAATGTATTCTCTTTTTCACATTTTAGAAATCGTTTCACAGCAAGTTTTTTGACTTTTTTAATTTTAGAAAAATAGAAGGCAATCTGGACAGATACGTTAGCGAAGAAATGTAAGCGAGAATAGAGACATAACATCATTATAAGGTCATTGGTTTTTAGTTGATGTTTATATATTAGGATGATATTGGTAGACTTTGTAGATTGTAGTGCAGTTGCATTTTTGGAAACCTTTGGGGAAGTGTTGTTTTGTATCGACAGTTCGTGTGACGCTTTTTTCATTCCAAACCTTATAGCCACGCTTTGTAGTACACATTTAGAATAATTAGGTCCAATAATCGGTGTCTGATTCGATTTAGAAATAGATTTGGTCTTGTAGTCAAAACTATATCTTGAGCAAAAATGTTTTTTAGAAAAATGATCGAGTCCTCAGTGGATCTAGTAACGTTGGTTGAAGTTGTTGATGACTATGTCCGAAATCGAGAAATTATCGAAATCTCTTCGGAAGAAAGTGGGACAACGGCAGAAACTGACGTCTGTGTTACGATGTTCACTTCTTCGGATATTGAAAATGTAAGACATGGATGTTTATAACTTGACGTCATTTAAATCGGAGCAGAACAGAGGCCCAGTTGATTTCGGGATTGGTATAAATTTAAGCTCAGAATTGGGTGGTCCGACCATTACCATACATTCATATATTTAAACAGAGATGAACAAACATGTTAAGTTTTATAGATGCCTGCTAACTGGGTTTCTCCACTGTCCCAATTTCGCAATGTTCCAGAGTCAACATTTTCCGATCTCTTAATCCCTCAGTTTCTCGAGCTCCCAGTTGACAGGCCCCAATAATTAAAACGGGACGCGTTATTGGTTTCAGATTAAGCAACTGGTCGCTTCAAAGACTTTAAGCGATTATAGGCCATCACTTAACGACCAAGTGCTGTCCAACGATATGGCGAAGACAGGTGAATGTTACAAAATGTTCAACAATTGGTTTATTGTTTTAATCGTTTGTAACTGGTGATTTTAGACCATTGGTTGTAGACGTTTTTGTCATTTTAGGTTTCACAGTAATGTTTATGCCCTTTAGTACGTATCTTTCTCTTAGCTTTGTTCTTTGTCCTTTGTAGCAAGTGTGAAGAATTGTTTCTTCGTTAGAAATTATTTTGTACTTTTAAGTTTCGATTTTGGATCTAGTTGATTTGACGTGAGTGATTGGGAATGAAATTTTGGAAATAAAATAATTTTGGGCTCAAAATTTCTGCTTATAGACAAAATAGATACAACTATGCGCGCCTCTGATGACCAAGACAATGGCCAGAAAGTTCAAGATGTGGCTGATGAAGTTATACAGATTGATCCAGATGCAACGCAAAAAGGTGAAACAACGGCTGTCCCAGTCTCTAAGGAATGTGAAGATGTTTTGATAACAGATGATAATGTAGATGGGAATCGCAATTCTAGTGATACTCGTATTGTTCACAATCCTACGGGAAACAAAGTGAGTGTGTATGTGCTAGAGGCATTTTAGCGGTAGTTAGACTGTCAACAAATAGTACGTGGGTTGTTTTGAAATATTTGAATTAGTTGTATTACCGGTTTAATGGAGAGCCACTGTAGGGGAAAATTTTCATGGCCAGCGGACCTGTAATCCGTAAGTCGTGGGTCCGAGCCCCACCACATTCGCAACAAAATTTTCCTCAAGTACTTTATTCTATATGGTACCGCTTAACTTAGAATTATATTACAAATATTGTGATTTATTTTAAAATGGGAGTTATGACAATCGGTTATTTGAAAAACGCAAAAACTTTGAAAAGCACAAAAGACTACGAAAAAAGCATTGATACCGAGGCTTTTCTTGGCCAGTCTCTGTAGTATGGTCTTGGACTGTGTTTTAGGCCAGTAACCAAGGCAAGGGTGTGGTCCAAAAATTGCAAGTGTTACATATGATTAGCACGTTATACGGAACTTAATAAATTTACAAACATTCAGTCAAAGTCAAAGCTTTCTTAGGTGTAAATGAACCCTTTCTGGTTCCTTAAATATTCACATACACTGTGTGTATGTTTTAGTCTATTCGTCGGGATGAATTGTCAAACTCAGGACACGATTTGTCCGAACCAACACCAGCGAGCGTTTCTAGTAGTAACGGCAGAGATTATCGTACTCACAGTGGCCGGCATGATAAAGATCGACGGAACATCCGTCACAGAGCTCACAAAAGTCTAATGTATAACTTACGGCATCACCAAGACCCTACTCACACTGGTAAACAGCATCGAAGCCAGGGTGATCATTCAAGACAGGCAGATTCAAATCAAAACTTTCAAAGAGATACTGTAAAATCTTTGTCGTTTGCTTCGTTTTTGACAGCACCTGCTGTTCCTACTATGGCAGCGAAATTGTACGGGTCGTCCAGTGTAGCTTCAACTATGCATTCAGTACGTCAGCGGCCACCGCCTTTGGTTTCGAATCGAAGTACTTCTGGTGTTGAACCTCGTTCGATAAGACAGGAAAGTGATGCTGGATCTCATAGATATTGAAAATATGGACGTTTAAGTTGTTTCCTCCACGGATGGCGAGTAAGGAACTTAGATATGGAGACCTGTGAAACACCCAAAAAATTTAAAAAGTTGGTTCGAAATTTTCGGGTTGCTTCAACGTCTGTGGTTTCAGTAATCGGTAGTCGCTGAGGTATGAACTTAGATATGGAGACCTGTGAAACACCCAAAAAATTTAAAAAGTTGGTTCGAAATTTTCGGGTTGCTTCAACGTCTGTGGTTTCAGTAATCGGTAGTCGCTGAGGTATGAGCCGAATTGGAATGCTTGATGATCTCTCATTCATGGAAGAATGAGTATAATGTAATATGCAGGTCAGGCCGAGAAACTTATAGTTTATTGTTCTGTCGTAAATAGTGGGGTTTGGTATGGACAAATCGCAATTTTGATGTGTAAATTCATCTGCGGCGAAAATTATCATAGCAAGATAAATCTCTGATTGTATCTCTGGATAAATTAATTCTGTTTCAATAGGCTTAAGCTTGTAGTTAAAAACGAAATTCAATTTATTCTAATGCAACGGCTGTCAGAGTGCAAGCAGAATTCTGGTTCGGGTAGGAAATGGAGCATTTTTTACAATCCAGTTCCTTTGTTTACTGAAATTGTTCGGCATTGAAAATTGGTTTAAATTTGAAAATTTTCAAAAAACAGGAGTATATCTCAATTTGTTTCATACAATTTCCTAATTGTGTATTGCCACATTTTCAATGTGTCATGTTGCATATTTCACAGAATGTTTTCTAGTTACTGCAAGTATTGTAAATATAGCAATCTATATTTCCCCGAAAATTGCTGACAGAACTTCCTTTAGGTGAATTTTGCGTCTGCTAATTGTGTGAACCTGAAATACACAAAAATATTTGCTTACAAACGAATTTTGCAGTAACAGCTATTTTTCACGTTTCAGTATTCTTTCGCTTTTCTGTTCCAGTATTTCGTTACTAGGGTTGTATCCTGACGGCGGCCCGTGTATAGAACAGGTCCAGAACAGTACGTAGTATAAGCATATTCCTAAGCCTAAGCGTATAAGGTGAGCCTATTGCTAAGCCTAAACGTATAAGGTGAGCCTATTCCTAAGCCTAAGTCTAAACAAAAAGTTAGTCTAAAAGCTTAAACGGATTCTATTCCAGTCGGCCCTGTTCTATACATGGGCGCTAACGGCTATCCTCGGTCTAACGAAGAATCTCAATCCCATTTCGGCTTTCATCACATATTCTGCAAAACACAAAAATGGAGGTGAGGTTTGGCGATGAAGTGGTTGTCAGCAATGAGTTAACAGCAACAGATGTCGGCGTAATAAAAGAACAAGCATTTGTTTCATTCGAGCGCAAGCAGTATGCATAACGGTGTTCAGTTGGATTGAACTTGAGTTGCGAACAAATTCGATTATTTAGACAGAATTTATCGCAAGTATTCGCTGAAGAAACGCTTCTTCGATTTTTAAGTCGCGTTTGCAGCGGTGACGGCGTACTTTGAATGTCGTTGTATCGCCGTATTGCATATCGGCAATTTCCTGCAGCAATATGGATAGAAGAAACGTGATGTTTTACTGAACCATGGGAACGAAATTGCAGCGACACTGAATTTACAGTGTTGCGACTTGTTCGAAAACGACGTTTGGCATGTTTTCAACTTCATAATCAATTTTGTTTCCCTGAGGGTGAGAGATTTTGCCTGAGCCGTAAGAACAGTAAAACTAGGGGGCTAAAATTAACGTAAATTTTCAAATTTCAGACAACTTCGAAAATTACCCAAAATTTATGAACAGACTCACCAAAACTGCACAACTTCTAAAAACAGTACACAACAATTTTCGCAGCCGAAGTTGCCAGAACCGCTGGCAAAAATTATACTCGAGCGGGATCCGAGGTCGAGTTTAGGCAACATCCGAAAGTAGACTTTTGATTGTACTTACAATATGCTTGAAAACCGTTATACCTGTATTCACTGCGAAAATATTCGCAGTTCTATTATTGCATTTGTTCGTTGCGCAACGACACCACGATATATAGCTTGATTCGGCTACGCTGCTAACTTTGCCTCGAACAAACGTGCAATTTGTATTCGGTACTTGCTTCATCAGTTGTTTTGCATCCGGAAATAGCAACTGCTCAACATTCTCATTGCAAGTGCGTAAAATAAGACGCACTTTATCGTTGTTTGATCGAATTCTTTGCAGCTGTTTAGCTATTGATCCTAAAAACAAACTGGTTGTCAGGGGGCGATTCAGGGCTTAGAGCGCTGAAAAATGTTGAACCACAATTTTAGTCCCAATGCTAAAAGTCGTCGCATCCTCACAAAATTGTTTGGCTTCGTCAGCACGTTGAGCTGGCTAGGTTACTAAAAATTGCAGATAGTTCCAAGCTACTTTGAGACTTAAACGAATTTGTGTTCGACATATGAGCATGTTAAAGTGTGGAACATATGCATACTTAATACAAAATGATGATCAGTGCAGAGAACAGGGCCGAAACAGAGTATAGGCATGTTTTTGAGCCTAAGCCAAAGCCTTAGTCTGGGCGTAAGGATAAGCCTGTACCTATACGTAATCTATCCCCTACGCCTAAGCATAAGTAAGCGCAAAATAGTAATGAGGGTTTCACGTTATGAACTGAAGCAGTCCGAAACATGTTTTGTCCCATGTTGATTCGATTTCAAAGTAAAGTTTTGCAACCTAAATAGCGAGTAATACTGTATTGACCCGAATAAGAGGGGGTAATAAGAGGGGTCACTATTTTGAGTCCGAATCAATAGGAGTCCGTATCCCTAATAAGAGTCCGTAAGCGGATAGAGTCCCTAAGTGCTAATTAGAGTCCACACTGCAAAAAATGTTGAGTCAAATTGACTCTCCGAAATAGGCTCTACGGGACTACGCAAAATGAATCAAATTCTACTCCGCCAGAGTCAAATTTCACTCATTGAGCCGCATATTTGACTGGCGGAGTCGAATTTGACTCTGTTTGCGTAGTCCCGTAGAGCCTATTTCGGAGAGAGTCAATTTGACTCACCATTTTTTGCAGTGCATAAATGTGAATTAACACTAATTGTAGCGCATAAATGACTCCAGGACCAAATAATTTGAGTTCGAAACTTTAAAGCGTACTTAAATTTTAAAAGTACATTACTAAGTATAACCTTGTATTATCACTCAAGCTATTGACATAAGACAAATAAACGTTTAATTCAACGGGTAGTTGCAGTACCGGATATATATCAGTAAAACGAAGGGCGGCGGGGCGTGGGTTAAAAATAAATAACAGTCCGTAACCGAATAACAAGGGGGGTACCCTCTGCAGAGGCCAAATAAATATCAGTCCCCCCTCTTATTCGGGTCAATACAGTACGAATTACAATTGTGTAATTTTACAGTGTGTAGATGTTTAGTCGCTCGATTTACGTAACAAAAAACACTTTATTAGTTATTTTGAAAACAAACTATTCAGTAAAAATGCAACACCGGATAATATTGCATATTGCAGCTATCACCGGCAAAACGGGTTGTTTGCCTATGGGAGTTCATGATCAGTGAATCAAAACGTTTTTGTCTGTATAAAATCATTGTAGTTATATAACATCCTGTAATCACACATTTCGTTACGGTTTCATTGCAATTTGTTTTAAGATTTCACTCAGAAAACTTTGTTAACGTATGTTTCCAAGCCAAAGAAAAATAGATTTCTATTGTCCAAAACTTACCAATGGCTGGTTTACCAATCGCAGTTACTGTAGCGCATCCTTTTGAGCATTTGATTCGCTCACGTGGTCGGCCCCAACATCGTGGACTAACAGCATGTGTGTCTGCAGGTTTCCATCCACTCACGTATATTGGACGTCCATTCAGTTGCAAAATGCTTGAACAGTGAAAGCATTCTTGTGCACCTAAAACAGATTTAAATACACAAAAACTACAGTTTTGGACGGCCTCGTGTGCTGTTTGTACCCTTAAGTTTTTTGTTATCATTCAGATTCACGTTGATTTGATACTTTAAATGTTTTTCTGATCCGTAATTTCACTTTTGGCATGGAATGATCAGGAAATGTAGTAAGCAGCTTTTGTAAAAAAATTTGCAATTTCACTATTGGCATGGAATGATAAGGACTTGCAGTGAGAAACTCAAATTTGTAATAAATTTGAAACTACACTTTTGGCATAAAACGATCAGAAAATCTAGTGAGAAGCTCAAGTTTGTAAAAAATTGAAATTAGACCATTTTTCAACACGTTATATTCAAGAAAAATACAATAAGAAAAATACGACACTGTCTGGCATTAAGTGATAAACCGAACATTCGTTAATACTGCGGTTACTCCATCCACAACAGCTTTGAGTGCGAACGAGAGGTAAAAATCAAACATACCAGTCAGCACATTCGTCCACATACAGTATAGCACTATCCACAATGTTCCAGTCAAACGCATTTTAGTTCAATAATTGGAAATATTACAATTCTGAACCATGAAACTTTTGGCCAATGTTATTTTAGGTGCGAAACAATAGATGAAGCATATTCCTAAGCCTATGACAAACGTAAGCGTTGAAAAAGGTGTATGCTTAAGCTATTAGCCTAAGCAAAATCGCTGGGTGTGTGTGTAAGTTGGTTGTTTCGGACTTTCTACAATAGGGGCGGGGATGTGCCGACCGGTTGGATGCAGTAATCGAAAATCACAAATTTTAGGACGGCTGTGAAAAAGACACTTTTCGTCCGGTTGGGTCGGTATGCGCAACTGCATTTGCCATTGCAAGTTATTTTAAACCAAACAGCATAACATGAAAATCCATTCTAAACTGTTGTGTTAAAATAATCGGCGTTTGCGACTTTAGAAAAACCCAAAACGCACAATTTTTACTGATAAAATGAGTTCTCATTAATAATCGTATATTAATTAACCCCTACAGCGGAAGTTTTAAACGAAAATTTTAGAATTTTGCAAAAAAAAACAACTCGTCCTATTTTTTACTTTATTATCCAATACTTCGCATAATTATTTTATAGAAACTTTTAAAGATGGATTTTAAAATACATAACATATGTGTACTCCCATAGGTACAATAACACCGAATTTTCAGCCACATTTTGCTTTTTTACAGATGTTGTACTGGATACCACGATAATTCGCCGAACCACAACTCGTCGAACCACAACTCGCCGACCGACAACTTATAATCCGAAATCTCATAAGCTCGACAATTCCTCGCCCATAATTATGCTTTGGCTTTTAGCTATTGGCTTAGGATCGCGCTTACGATAACGTTTACATTTACTCTTGTTTTAAAACGCTGCTGGGCGACAAGTTATCGGGCGACGAATTGTCGTAGATTCTTTTTGCTGCTACTTTGGTGTGTCATAAACTCTATAGTCTGAATTATGCCTCGTTCGGCCTACTGTTCTCTGCTTGGCACTAAGAACCACTTGCTCATGTTATCAAGAACGATAATGACTCTCTAGAAAAGAGTGTTCAACTTCTTAAAATATTCGTAGCACTCAATGTACCAGTGCACGTTGCATTCTTCCCATACCCTCCTTCAGTTTAGGGTGGATGTGATTAGATACACAACGCACAAAACAGAACGACGAAATAATAATGAAATCAAGACTATATTTGTGAACCACGTTTTACCATGCATTTTATTAGCATCTTGTCCAATTTTGCGGTCTCAAGCGGATTCCTAGCTAACGGAGATAAGCCAAAAACACGACGCGTGCTGGGTACATTTCCTACGCAGAATGTCCGCAGTTGCATGCATTTGTTGAAGAGTATCATACACTCTTGATGGTATCCAGTGTTATTTTAAAAGGTGTTGATTGCACATTAATACATCTTAATAAAAAATAATTTTTTGTAAAATTTCAAGATTTAATGTATGCTAATGTTTCACACTTATGCCCAATTTCAACGTGTAAGTTTTTACAGCGAGAACTCGTAGCTGCAACTTGTTCGAAATAAGTGCAGCCGCACGTATTTTCAAAGGAACATTCCTAATGACCAATCAAACTGCAGGTGCAAAAAATTCAAGTGATTTGCAACTGCGTTCACAGATGCGAATTAAATAAAATAGCATACATTCCAGTGAATACTTTTACGCTGCAAAAATATTTAGATTTCTTGATTTTTATTTTCCACGATTTTATATTTTCTAAACTGCGTTTTTTAATTTGCTAAAAAATCTTGCAGTTTTCTAAAGCGCAATATTTTTATTAAATATTAATGATAAAAAACAATGATATTTTTTTACAAATGCAAAATAATTAACGTTTTAACTGCACGCTTCACAAAAAATCCATACTGGTTTGCCGCCAGGTCGCGCGGTTGTAGTTGGAATCGTTTGAGTTGCATTTGCAACCGGAACCACAAATGTGCACGCAGACACTAAATCTGATTTGAAACAGTACGCGTCGCGATTCTGTTGAACATCAAAGTTTGCATCTTTGCAAATTTCGTTCTTCGCACAGAATTTTGAACAAACATCGTTGCGGCCCAACGTTCGACGCCGAAACCGCGTGGGAACTTCTTGGATATCTGCGTATCGACGAGTGGTGAAACGACAGTTTCCTAAAAAATTACTTTGCAATTAAATTTATCTGAGAAATTTAATATAATTAGTCAAAAAATTCAACAATGAATAGTTCCGTTTGAAATGTAAAGTTGTACATTACACTTGATTGAAACCCGAAACGGCTAAAAATCAAACTGCACCTTTGAGACTAACTCGTAAGCTTTATATTTAAATTGACAATTTGTAGCAAATTTTATATTTTTACTTTCGCATTTTTCCTTCGCTTTATCAATTATTCTTGCACGCCCTGTTGTACTTCAGACTATTAAAAACAAACGAGCAGCCAAAATTTTTACTTTGTAGAATTAGTAATTAAAACAACAGTAGAATTTTGAACAATTCGGGCACGAACTGAAAGCTGGCAAATCATTTTTGTTTCATAGATCAGCAGGGAGTCCTACCCCTCTTGCCACAAAGATGATTATTTACATTCTGCACTCATAAAAGGTTTAGCAGCCCCTTAAAATTGAATCAAGTTTAGCCTATTAATAATCGAACGTACCAGAATTCAATGAATAAACAACGCCGAAATCTTTATTACATTCGTTGCTTTTGCATTTGCACCAAGACAGCGAACTACCACGATGCAGTAGATCAATACGACCTTTGACAAACGAACAATTTGAACGAGGCACTTCAAACGGACGCTGCAACGGGTCTGGTTTCAACATTTTATTCACGTCTTCTTCGCACGTTCGAAAAATCATTCGAATATTGTCACTGGTTGCTTTGTCTTTACGCAGTTGATCAGCGATTACAGCTGAAATTTAATCAAACAGTAATAAAAATTAGGTAATTAAACGTAAATAACCACATTTTTGCATTTGAATTCACACAAGAAACAGAAACCAACTCGTTCTCTAAGTATAACAACATTTTCAGCTTTCATTTTGAGAAGCGATTTACAATTGACTCCTTTTCACTAGAGTTGACTATGGGCAACTCAGCGCAGTGTGTATACGTTAAATAATATAATATCCCACAGTGTTTAACAATTGCAACACGTAAACATAGTACTAAATCACCACAAGACGTGAGAGCCCGCTCGGGCTCGAGCGTCCAGCTCCTGTAGCTGAGTAGTGATGGTAAACGCCTTTCACTTCAGTTACTGGAGTTCGAATCCTTGCGTAAAAGTAGGTCGCTGATGAAATAGAAAATATTCATGTGATAAAGGATTAAAAACGTAAAACAAACAGAAATCTGGATTCAGTTAAAGTGAGAAGTGGAAGATTTCTTCACATTTAGCGAATATCATAGGCAGTAGTTGCCATGCTATGAACCTTATGTCTTATCATGAACGTGGCAGGGTTTTGGTTTTACGGGCCATATCCAGAGGGGCAACAACTGAAAAAACACGAGGGGATACACATACCAGGGGTTTAATGTAATTGATAATTTACAGACATAAAGACCTTATCATTTTCTCATAAAGCTTTATTTTATATGTTATGCAAATTTTTTAAATAAAAAAATGAGATAGATTGCCCGTCTGCGCCCCAGCGGTCCACCAGCAGTCACATCGATGAAATTAGCATTAAGGGTGAACACATTAAGGGTGGGATATATGAGACGTGGCCTTCTTGCCTCCCTCCATTAGCTACTCCGCGGACTTCTATTAAAAATCATATTACGGATTACAGGAGTTAAACGCTTTGGCCCATATAAAGATCAGGGGCGAACTTTTTTCTGTGGGACTAGAATAGAGTAAGTTTAAGCTTTAGACTATTTTTTCTTTGGCTTAGGTCTAGGCTTAGGCTTAGGCTTAGGAGTATGCTCATTCTTATGCCTAGACTTGAACGTAGGCTTAGGCTTTAAGGCTTAGGAATATGCTTATATACTGCTCCGCCCCTGTTCTTTACATTGGCCAACGATCTCAAAAATTGTTTCCAAACTGCTATATGATTTTATTGAGGTAGTCCTGGGACAAATCGACGTTTCTGTTGTCGTTATCATTCTTATGATTCTGTCAGTATTATCTTCATTAATAGAAACAATTTTGACTGATATTAGGATTTAGGATTTTTAATGCTGAATTAACCTTAAACTACTCCAGCGACCTCGGACATCTCTTATTTGACAGTTACGATTTTGACTTACAAGATGTATTGGGATGTATCCCGGTCAAGGTTTCTGCCCTGGAAGAGCCTGGGCTTAAAAATACGCCAGCGGTCCTTAGGCTTCCGGGCCCAGACCTACTGGTAGGCCGGCGAAATAAATTTAGCTAAACTCGGTCTTTGGTCAAATTTTTGACCCATAGGTCATTTGAAAGGAGCGTAGGCTTGGTGAATGCAATTAATCAAACTGCAAAAATGGAGTGCACTTTCGCAAGTTACACACTTAAAAAGGATAATTTTGCCCTGTTTTTTTGTAAAGCTGTATATACGAACAGTGCATCCAAAGGATGCAGGAGAGTCGGGAATGATATGTGGTCTCTAAGTATTTTTTGCTTGTATCATCTGCATATTTCTAAAGCCGTAAATGCAAATTACGTGCATTCCTAAGCTTAAGCTCCGCCTAAGCGTTGAAAAAAGTGTAAGCCTAAGCCTAAGACTAAGCAAAAAATGTCTAAGGCATAAGCTATTGTTTTGCAGTCCTACCAAAAACGGGACGGTCCTAAAAGTATCATGGGCCAGTGTAGCGATGTAGCAAGGGCAACTGTAAATTTACTTCCCCAGTTGTTCATGAAAAAACTATAATATATGTCGCAGGCCAATCTGATATTCAGGCCAATTACCAAATGGCCTAGGCCAACCAGCTATTCGAAGTAAATAGCTGTTTGGCCTAGGCCAAATAGCGATTTTAATATGTAGCAAAACAACAGTGATGTAAAAGCAACGCTGATTGGTTAACTGTATTGCGGCTGTCCAAATAATCAATTCTGATTGGCCTATAGGTTTAACAGCAGTTTAGCCCATGCCACACTGCTATTACATAAAATAGCAGATTAGTCTAGGACAATTAGTAATTGGCCTGAATAGCAGATTGGCCTACGACATATACATAAACAAAAAACAATTGCAATTCCCATCACTGTATAACTTGTGTTTCGGCTACTGGATGTTTTAATTAACAAAACTTTTTTTGACATACAAAGCAGACCATCAAAAACTAGGATTATGAGCTGTTGATTTAAAACAATAAAAATTGAACCCGGCTTTCAGCTCACTTCGCTCTCATAATATATTTCTTTATTCCCAACAATTCGTTGCCTATGATCGGTACGTTGTAGCTGCCACATAGAAAAGCAAACGGGTGTACCAAGAGGAGAGGGCACAGATTTCATGTCTTATCGGAGCGAGACACTAACAAAACTTTTGCCCATGTATAGAAACGGCGTTCAGTTTTCCAAGGTACAAAACTTATGACCAGAAGCGCAGCACAGCCACTTCTTTCTGACGCCAAGCTTTTCCGCTGATTTGGTAGGAATCACAAGCATAAGTTTTGCCGTGAAAAGCGAAAAATTCAAATGCTGTATTACAGGAAAAACATGAAGCGTAAAATTTGTTTCGAAAACGAGAAAAGTGGGAAAATTTAATATGTATATTTTTTCCCTTAAGGTAGGGACTTATTCATTCACTTGAATCAACAATGAAGGTAGTGTTGACAATACGGAGAACACCTTTTACCATTAGCGGTCCCGGAAATTTCTTTGGAGGACGATGCTTTATTTTTAACAATCGAGTAGGGTTTTAGAAACTTTTTTATTTTTGTTTCTATGTATACAAATTGGTTCTTGGGGGTAGGGCCCAGAAACCATCCGTCTAGAACCGACCCTGCCTTTGGCCAAACGTTAAATTGATTATAAAACTGGGCCACTAACCTTGGCAGCGCGTGGATATATTGGGTCTGGGTGTGCAACTGAGTCTGATAAGCATAACGTATAACATTACAGTGTGCCACACTTAAACAATTTTTACACAGTTTATCTATTGAAATTATCTTAGCGAACCCAACGAAGTGCAGTTGCATTCCATTACACCTAAACGCCAGGCCAACGATTGTAGTAAGACGTCATCAGGACTTCAGGATAGCCTGGACAGCGGGATAGCCGTGATCCGTTGAAACTGAGATAGGATATAAATGCTTTATTGGCATGGGCGTAGTCAACATTTCGTAAAGGGGGCAGCTTTACTTAAAATAAAAATTTCGAGGTGGGGGTTTCGTGATGCAAACTGAACTTGTGTCTGAAAACCCCAGTTTGCAAAAATCACAAATGGGAAGGGATTGACAGCTGAAACCACCCTGGTTTCGCCCTAATAATACTGTGGTCCATGTGTGGTCCATGTAAAGGATCAGGGCCGCAACGTTGTTCTGCGAGACTGCAATAGAGTAAGTGAAAGCTTTAGGCAAATTTTTTTTGCTTTAGCTTAGGAATATGATAATACTACTCTTACGAACCTATTCTATACATTAGTCATTAATTACGTCTAAATATTTAAGTACTTACCTAAACGTATTTTTATTCTAAGAATGAATTGTATCAATGCTTATCTGAACTTACCAAGTCGTGGTTTTCCGATTCCGATTACTGACGTACATCCTTTTTTGCACAATTTAGTCTTTTTTGGTGAATTCCAACATTCCGGGTCCGTTGATCGATCGTTTGGAGGTTTCCAGCCGTTGGTCGACAACGTTGACCCGTTCAAGTGTTGAATACTTGAACAAAAGTAGCATTTCGTGCCTGAAATTCTTGTTTGTGTACCGGTTAACGTGCAATTTCTAGCTTTATCGAAACTTTTCATTTTCGACTTGAAAACGCGCAATGGCTTACTTGGAAGATAGGTATCTGAACTATATTGTTCTTCAAAACTGGTGTTTTATTGTATATATAAATAACTTCAACTAGTCAGCCAGATTTGCGCAATAGCGAATGCACAAACATCTTCATACAGATATTCTTTTCATAGAACAGTCAAGTGTATGTTTTCTAGAAAGTTGACGATGCACGTATGTGAGGCATTCCAGCTTTAATTATATATATTGGCTGTTGTTATTTATGAAAGTTTTCAATGAGTAGGTTGATATAAGTTGCCGGTTCAAGTGTTTCAACCACTAGTTCTGAGCAATATACACGTTTTATTGGGTGAGACTTAATTTACCTTCTGCTTCAAGAACACTATTTCGCTCAAGCGTCCGCGTTCGCTCTCCGATGTTTTGATTGGTTAGTTGCGCTGTTGTTTTCGGTTTTTGTTGCACTGTTGTGGTTCTTCCACGTGCGGTTGCTGTCCCAGTCTTTGAAGAGGAAGTCGCTTTTGCACTTGAGCCACCGGTTGTAATACCATGCCGTGCATTCCAACGCGCACGCCAGTCTTCGATTCCTAAAAATTGAATTAATTTTATTGATTTTATAAAATACCAAATCCTGCAACCAGGAAGTGTTCAGTAGAGTACTGCAGTGACCCGAAAAAAGAAAATGGCGATTAAAGTCTAGGGTCTCGATTTCGAGTCTGAATCAGTAGGAGTGGTTACTTAATAGAGTCCGTAACCCCAACATTTTGTGGTTACTGGCGACGAACTGGTAAGGTAAAAATGTGGATGTTAGAAATTTTGCTCCAGAGCGCTGCGTTTAATGCCATGTGGCTCAGTTGCGGATTTAAGATTAATTAACAGCAGGGACGTATACATCAGAAACTCGTCGCGAAATTTTTAGAGGCAAGAAAATAGATCGTTTTATTTTATTCAGATAACCTTCTGAATCCTAGGGATACGATGTTTTTAACGGTATTATACCGCTCGAACTCAAGTCCTGGTTACGTTCCCAGATTACGAGCTATTTGGTTAAACACTGTTAATAACACTAACCTGTTACAGTTACGATTAAAATACACCAAAGAATTAAACCGTTATAAACTATTCGATTCATTTTGACGTACATACAACCCCTGAGAGAAAGACTTTACATTGATGAACAAAAAAGCCAGTGTATAGAACAGGGCCATAACAGTAGTATAAGCATATTCATAAGCGTACACGTAAGACTGAGCCTAAGCTTAAGTGTAAGCATGAGCTTATACCTAAGCTAAAGCCCAAGCCTGATCCAAAAATTATTTAACGCTTAAACTTACTGTATTGCAGTTCCACAGAAAAACGTTCAGCCCCTGATGTTTACAAGGGCCAACCAAAGTACAAAATTTTATTGTGTTTCTATTTGTCAACTGGCGCGCTGGATGTCGTAAATTTAAAAATTAACTTATCAAGTGCCCCTGGTTTTTTCGCTGTTCATATGAAATTTTGCATATTTCCGCGTGAATACATTCAATCTTATCTCGCCAGCTTAAAACTTGAATGAAATCTGGAGACTCTGAGGAAGTGCCACGACTTGTTTTTGACTGCACATACGCGTAATTATTAACCACTGCACATTGTGTGTTTATTTTTTGCATATGTTGCCAGCAGTATTGTGCAGTACATATACTGCCTGAGGTAAGGCCCTAAATTTAAATAATTTAGCTGTAAAATGGCTTCAACTAATCAATTTCAATGTAGGCGTTCACAATGCTATACTCGATACGTTAATACGCATCACCAATTGGAGACAAGGTCCTGTATTCACAAATGTGTAGCACCTATTAGCAGTTGGTGATAGGTCTTGTAACTTTTGTACCACTACATGGTGAGCTTGCAAGATTAAGCACAATTTTCGCATTTATTTTAACTTCCGCAATTGAAGGAATTCGTCAGTTTGAAAACCTATCGCTGACTCGTGCTATACGTGCTGTAAGCATTTGAAACGATGGTTCAAGCTGTGCAAATTTAACGCCAACAACATCGCTAACTAGCGATAGCTACTATAACTATTAGTACCCCAGCAATCGCAAATGGTTAATAGTCGACAGGGCTAACAAAATTAACAGACAGAGCACAGAAAATTTTCGTAATACAGAATTGTTTTTAGACCTTTGTAAAAATAGAAATAAAACTGTTAAACAAAAAAAATGATGCAAACTGGCAAACTTGTAAAACAGTTAAACCTAATTTATTTAAACACAAGACCCTGTGTACAGCCTCTGTCGTTCAGTTTTGTGTTTCAGATTAAAAATGAGATGTTTTTTCATTTGTCGTAATTTTTTAATAAACATCGTCGAAACGCGAAAAACATTTCTCACAACTTTTGATATTAATAACCATAAATTTAAAATTTTAAGGATTTTGAAAAATTTTCCAGCACAAATTTTAATTGTTTCCTTAAGATCTACACTTGACTGATTGTTGTGACAACCAGTGCTGGACTCGTACAGTTTTTCACTGAATGAGGGCACGCGCATAGCATATATTAGTGAAAAACACCGAAAACAAAGCGAACGAGAAACCAAACGGAATTTTAGCATTGAATGTTAATAGAAAATTTTGGTTTTAATTCTTGTTACGTAACAATGGCCTGAGTGGTTCCCGTTGTATGAGCCCGCAGTGTCAACCGCAGTTTAGATGTTAAAAAGTTCTGTTCACTAATATTTAGTAGTGACGCTGTATGATATATATGTATATATAGATCGGTTGTTTTTTGCTCAACGTAAAGACTAAAAGTGATTGCAAAAATGCATTTATTAACGTTAAAATAAAAAAGTTATAGTCAGCTTGAAACGATCTTATTCCTAGGATCAGGAACATCCGTGCTGAATATAACTGGAAACCATTGTTTTTAAATGGCATTATCCACGGCGCATGTTGATTGGCCCATCCACTGGTCGGAGTGCACTCTTTGTGGTATTCGCATTTTTGACGCTTAGCTGTTTGAAAATGCATTTGATACACAAAACAGTGTTTAATACAATTTCAACATGTTCGTAATTTGCGTAGTGTGTGTGGTTTTGGAGGGACGCAACGCTTTTGAGAACACAGTAAAAGAAAACTTCCCGAGATAAATCCTTCCATCCTGCACATAGAAAACTTTAAAATTACGTTCTCAGGGGCATTTGGTTTGCGGGTCGACAGCCCCCTTGAAAACGCAATTAAATAAAAATGTTTTAATGTGATCGAGTTAGTCAAGTGCAGAGAAATGAAAAGCGCTAATTGGGTTACAGCGGGTCTGAGCCCTCCGGCTTCTATCTGCCTATGGATTCGTCAAGCATATGCCTTAACCTAAAATATACGCCTTAACTTTTCCTAGGATATTTGGATTTCACAAGGAAAATTAGCATATAACCCGTGTTATTGCTATTTGTGAGCTTTGTATTATAGATGGGCACCGGATATCCAGATATCCGGATATGAAAAATCAGGATATCCGCCGGATATCTGAAATGCTATTGTGTAAATAATTAGGAATAATTTGCATTGTTTCACCATTAAAGTAGCTGGAGCTGACGAAAAGTAATTTTTTAATTCAAACCTTAATTGAACCACATTCCTGCATAATCCCATGATGATTTAAAATTTTGATTTCTTAAAACATGCCAAAATTAAGAAACTTGTTGGTATGTTTTTATGGGAATAATGGCAAAGTCAAATTCAGTTGACCATAACTCACGTAATACTTAGACTAAGCTGTTTATAATTTTAAATTTGGCGGAAATTGTAGTGTAAATTGTAATGATGAATTTTGATAATTCAAAACCTGATTTTTGTACTAGTCGATAGCACTCTAAAGGAGCTTTTAGAAAGTATATTCAAATTTACCGTAACTCAAATATCACGTGAGTTATGGTCAACTGAATTTGGACTCAGCTGCTTATAATTATAAACTCGGCGGAAATTGTAGTGTTAATTGTAATGCTGAATTTGGCAATTCAAAACTTGAATTTTGTAGTAATTAATAGCACTCTCGCAAGGGAGTGCACTTTTCAACGAGTACCAATGAGATAAATTTTTGCGATTATCAACCAATTGCTATAATTGTTTCAGACTGTTAACGTCGTTGACCATTTTTACAATTTGATTTGTTTTATTTAACTGACATATAGGAGCATTTACAATGTAAAGACAGTATATTTTTGGTATATGAATGTCAAAAATTTCCGCACATCAATTCAGTCCCAGATAGTAACATTTGGCCAACATAATCTATTCCATGATATAAAAGCACTGACCACCAAAATAAGTGTGATGCTGCGTAAAAGAAATTTGATTAACGTCTGCCAGACCGTTTAGCCCCAAACTGCTCCCAATTTGCTCCAGCTTGCTGCTGATCGTTTACCCCATCCAGCTCCTGAAAATAATTTTATTTAAAACGTAATTCGTGGTAAATATGATAACATTCACAGGCTTTAGAGCGCGTAGTTATCGGCAGACGAACTGTCGTGATACCCATTTGTACAGGGGTAGTTTTACTTAGTGGCGGATCCAGAAAATTTTGACGTGAGACTCAATAATTACTGTGAAAAATTCCGCGGGCGGAAGAAACGAGAAGTCAAACGAAATATTCGTAACACAAAAGTAAAAATTTCGAAAGTAGATAGGGACCTTACCATTTTGTCAAAAACTTTTCTGATTAAAGGCAAGCGCGCACCCCCCCGCCACTGGATCTGCCTCTGATTATACAGCAAAGGTTATTTTATTTCCGGAACTGCATACCATTAAAGATACCACCTGGTTGCGCTAGAAACGTATATACTGCTTCCTATATCATCCAGAAATTATTAATATCCAAAAGTAACTTACGTATTGTATACGCAAATGGCGTTTATTCCACTTAATATTGCCGGTTGCAACTCAGGTTTTGAACCTAATCCACAGTTTCGATCGCTTATTTTATTTCTTTCTTAATTATCTTAACCTGAACCTACTGAAACGTGCTGACATTAAACAGAATCAATGCGTATATGCTGCAAACGTTAATGAACCTACAATATGAAACATAGCTAATCTATTCGGTTGGTTCAATATAATATTAAAATTAAACATTGGAATATACAAACCGTGTGGGATACATACGCACCCGACCACCATAAATTGTTAAAGGGAAAAACATTTCCTACGCGGAATTCTTTCAATGGCGAGTAGATTAAAGTTTTGTGGCAGAAGTTGTGAAGTTGTTTTTTCTGGGGGTGCAACGGCACACCCTCGTAGTTGCGGCCGTGGAATTTGTGGGAAATTTGTTACAAACTGTTGTGTTGTTCATGAAGTTAATTAATCCATGAGCTATTAAGGATCGTATTTCGCAACGTTTGATCTTAGGATTTATTAATTAAACGAGAAAAATAGAAATTATTTGCGCAGACGCAAAAGTTCACTGCGATGCACAATGAATGATTTCAATCCGATACGAGCTTATACGCTCAAACGATTGCTTCAAGAAACTCTGCGAAAAATAGCGGCCCATTAGAAAGATCAGGGGATGAACGTTTTTCTGTGGACAGCAATAGAGTAAAGCTTAAGCATTAGACTTATTTTTTCCTTAGGCATAGGCTTAAGTATAAGGTTTATTTTTACGATTAGGCTAAACCTTAACCTTAGGCGTAGGTTTAGGAATATGCTTACACTACAGTTACGGGAATTGGCCATAATAGTGAACAAAATTATAAAAACAGTTCGAAGCTTTTTAGTACACTAAAGAAAAAAAAGCCAAAATAAATATTTGACAATATATGAAGCTTGTAGAACGAATAAAATTATGTATTACTCCTTTATACACGAATATTTCCTATTTCAATGTGAAACCGAGGGCTATATTCTCAAATTGTGTAGCACCTATCAACCAGTTGGTGATAGGTCGTGTAACTGTCGAACCGGTGAATTCTGAACTACAAAATTCCGCACATTTATCGCATATGATTTGCTCTACGTCTGTACCAATTTTGAGTTCAACAACTGCAGTAGTGAGTTTAAAAACCTATAACTAACTGATGATAGTTGCTATACACATTTTAGAATATGCGCCCTAGTTTCAAGGCAGAATTCAAGCCCATAAAAGATACTCTTCTGCATAAAAGAAAAAGATATAAAATTACACTAACCCAGTTTATCCCATTTTGATCGTGAAAAACGCAAATTTCCAAATGCCAATGCTTCAGGTGATAAAGGATTTGATCTTTTCCAACCGTAACCGAGTCGCTGCCACGCAGAACCATCAGACCGTTTTTGTCGCATCAATGATATCGAATCTAAAAATGAAACTTACGTTTATGAGGAGTAAATTCAACGCCCGGAGCAGCCAACCCAAGTCATACCTTCAAATCGCCATATTGTTTTGAAATGCGTATGGCTTTGTTCATTTCTCTACCTCTATCGTGGTCTTGATTATTTTAATTTCTTCAGAGACTCAAAAAGCATTCCACGAAATAATAAATTTTGTTCGGCGCTGACTAAATTCGATTACGTTCGGCAAATGCTTAGATAGTGACAAATAGATAATAAGTGCTTGATGAAGGTGATTCGAGACGTTTGTGGTTACAGATTCGTAGCTTCTATGCCTCTGCTATAAAGAAACTGGGCGGCGGAACAAGATTATTGGACTCACAGGTTCCGTACATGTCTTGAGTCTACAACCCGGGGTACTAAACTAATTTATTAATTTCTACATAGAAACAATTAGCATAATTACACCTAATTCATAGAACGTTGAACATACGTAATTTGGTCATGGTTCCCGTTACATATTACGCTCACATTGTCACTTTGAATACTTACAAAAGCAAATATATGCAAATCACCGTCTTCATAGAACCAAGTTAGCGTTGCAAATATTGCAAACAACACAGACGGAATTGAAACTTTTTCATGTCAGATGATTTCAAAAAATGTCAGATTTATAGAGTCAATCAGTAAACTTACCGAAATCAGACGTACAGTAGCTTTCGTAAAGCAGATGATTTCAAAAAATGTCAGATTTAATAAGTCAATCAATAAACTTACCGAAATCAGACGTACAGTAACTTTCGTTGAATAATTGAATCAGAATTAATACAGTTAAACTTATTGATGCCAGCATTTTTACAATTGCAATAGATGATGAGTGAGTCGAATCAAATGTCCTGGATACCATAGTAATCAAATTTTAAATTTAAAATATGACAAAGTTTTTTTAGCTATAAACGCACCTCTGAAATTTAAACTCTCATTCACATAGAGCAGACTGTGAGCAACTATACGGCAATCCAGTGTACGTGACTAACATTATAGACTAGGCTATAGCCTAGGGGCCAGAGGAAATACGGACCCTCGTGAATTGAGCCACACATGAATCTATAAACTGCTCCTACCGTAGTGACGTCAACATTGACTTGTGCAGTTGACTATCTGATATCAGTTGGATGCAGTATACTCAAAGTTTTTTTAAGAAGTTTTGTGGCACTGTAACTGTATTGGTCCTCGCCTCTAAAACAGTTTAACCAAAAACAGCCGTAGTTTTGAAACGCATCCAGTTTCTCGCTTGCGAGTTGTTTTGACTATGCTCAGTTTGTCTTTTGGCTTCAGAGAGTCGACTGACCATTAATAACTTCTACGCTGCTAAAGTATAAAAATTTTCCTTTCAGTGCGCGCGCTCGATAGGCAACAACATTTTTACTTTGTTTTAACACTCTCGAACCGATGGCAAATATCGCCGTCGGATGCGCCACGTGTTCAGTAAAAAATATACTTAAAATTAAGTAAAACCATTGCCGAATTAAGTGTCAGTTTTACTTACTATGGTGCTTGGCAAAGTTTTACTTAATTTTAAGCAAACACAAATTTCTTAGCTTTACATTTACTTAATAAATCAGGAAATGACAGCAGTAGTTGTACTTATTTACATGATTTAAGCAAAAATTTACCCTATATTTAGTACACTTATACTTTGAAAAGTTAGTAAAATTTAACTATCGTATTTTATAAGTATAGTGTTTTTACAAAGTGCCTTCGCCAGTCGCCTTCCTCGGTGGTTTAAGCATATGAAGATTGTCTCAGTTTTTACCAAACGTATGTGGTCCTTGACTGCTCTGACGCTAAAAGTACACAAAATTCCATCTCTTCATGAGAAGTTTGGTTCATTTTAAGCATGGGCTCCCTACAAAAGTTCAAGATTTTACAACTTTTGCTGAAATTTCTATATTCGGTTAGAGGATGCTCGCAAATTCCGGGGTGGAACTCTATCAAAATCAGATTTAGCGCCGTGAAAGCCCAGCTCCGCCTCTGCGGTGAAGGGCCCCTCTCTGTAGGTAGGTTGTTCACAGCACCCTGTCACTTCCTGCCTCGCACTGACTTGTGTCTTGCTGTGTATAGTGTTGGATTTTGTTAAATTGACTATATATTTTGTGAATTACGCGCACATTGTGAATCATATAAAGCGCTACCCTGCAACTAAAATACTTTGATACCATAACGTGAAAAACTGCGATTGAAACTATTCGGCCATAAAGGCATACACACCCACTCTGCATCTGTGCCCGCCCCACAATGCATGCTGTTCCGATTTACCTCTGATTTCGACTTAATTTTTCTCTTACCGCTCGTTTCTCAAATGAAATTTATTGTTTAGTATAGGAATTATCAGCCATTTAAACGAATATTTACATCGGAAACAATTATAACCTACGTAGAACAAAACTCCGTAGTGTAATCCATCACTATTTTACATCGTCAAACTTCAACTTAAAAGTACGTCAATGTCGTGACTCTGTTGTTGTGTAATAGGTCAAAAAATTAATCACAAATATTAATTCGTACAAATAATCATGGTTTTTATCCGCACGCCAGGGTTTACCGTGCCAGATAATCTGAACAGGAATACTTATGGAATGAGTAAATGTATTCCACGTTATATCCTTCGTAGAAACAAAAACGATTCTCAGCTATGAATCGACCACTATTCCTCGCCCGACAACTTGTCGCTTAACAGTGTCCCTAAGCCTACAAATGCATCTAAGCAATATTCTATCTTAAGCCTTATGCCTAAGCATAATGACGGAAGACGAATTGTCGAGTCGATGAAATTTCGGGTTTACAAGTTGTCGGGCGACGAGTTAATATCGGGGACAAGTTGTCGTGATACCCTCAGCTATTGCCTAGCACCTATTATTGCCAGTTAGTGCTAAGCGTTGTAACTTTCGAATCAATTGGCGCAAAGCTGGTAAAAGTAGCAGTACAACTGGTGTGGCATTCTGTTCTGCTGATTTCATGATTCCAAGCGTTAGTCTCTCTTGAATTTTGTCAAATGTTTTGAGGCTTCGAGTAACACGGAGTGACCGAATATCCTGTTCCGGTGTCGTATACAATTTGCCCGGTGTGATTTCCGCCCATTAGATATTATACACCTTAAGGTGTACAACGGTTTCCCTCCTTGTGGTATTTCACCCGTTGGATTTTTACTCGTTTAATGATACGATTTTTGTCTCGTTGAATTTTATCCCTCCGTTAACGTATACGACTCCTTCACCCTTGCAAAAAATGCGTCACGTTCCCACCCGAACCATTGCTCCAGAATAAGCAACATAAATGAGTAGTAACTGAACACACAAAAACTAAAGCGCTCATCAAATCTGATAAGACTTATATTTTTCTTTCTTTACTCGAAAGTAAACGAATCCTGCACTATATATTACAGAGGAAGGGATTGCTTCAATAACGCTATTTTGCTGTGGTTGAAAGCATACGACGGCAAACCAAATCAACTCAGTTTCAGAAGCTAATGCAAATATCTTTTATTTGAAAATCAGATGGATTCAGGTTTTGCACTGTGTTCAGTGACAATACCTCTGGTGAGGTTAAGGTGTGGTGAATGCAGAGGCTTAGGCATAAGTAATGTGAAAGTTGTAAGTAAACTCAAAGACTTTTCGAAACTGCAATGATGAACCAAACTTAAAGAGGTAGAATTCCAGTGACGGAAGAATCATTGGTTAAAAATCGTATACCTCAAGAGGGGAAGTCACATTTTAAGTCAAGTCACAAAACGTCATTTTTCTTACACTAAACTATAATATAACCAGGATCACAGTTAAATATCTGAAGTCCGATTGTCAGGCTACCTATGCGTTAGATTTAGTACCTCCATAAACCTTGTACCAATGCGCAGGAAAAAATTACTGAAAAACTCTTTTAGGGTGCTTGAGCACAGGAATACGTTTCTCTAATTAACAATTTGGAACTCCATCGAAGTACGGACTCTAATTAGGGAAATAGACTTCTACGGTTTCAGAACTGAAAATAGTAATCTCTGACTACTATTATCCTCCCCGCTTATTCGGGCCGCTTCTAGTAGGTATGCCCGCCGTTGTTAGATCCGCTTCTTCGTCTCTGACAGTACTTATCGGTGTGTCTGAAAAATATGGCGAAAAAATAAAAAATTTCAAAAAGGATTACTTCGATTCTGCCGAGTACCAAGAGCATAAAGAATATACTATTGCACATTGCAGTATAGCATGCAAACGGTGGCATATACAATAGGGAAATTGGAATACAGGAAGTATATTCCTTTCCGAAATTTCTAAAACGGCAACAAAAGACACAACTTTCAGTGGACTCTAGAAGGGCTTTTTACGACAGTAAAAAATTTTCATTAGGTTTACGGATCTATTTCCACTTTCTATAATGTCGTAAAATCCTTGATCGTACGCGGTGTACCAAATGTCAATACATGCGAAAAATAAAATTGTGATCAAACTTATTATTGTTATACCTTGAACAGAAAGCGGTTCTGATAAAATAACTTGTTTACATTCAAGAAAATTTTACTCGCCAGCCACTTCTGTTCGCCTTTTGAATTGCCTGATGATCGTTAATCTTTCCCGTTACGCAAGCAAACTTTTAACTTTAAGCAATCAAACCGTATCCGTTAACTATTTGTCACAAACATAGAATTGTTAATCCAGGACATAGTAGTATATTGCAAATTTCAAATCCAAATTGTTTTAATTGATAGCAATAACTATAGCATCAAATTTGGCAACAGATTAAAGAGGTAAACTATTTCAGCTTTTAAACAGAATCTTCTACAACTTGCCAACAGCAAGATTGAATACAAATTTAGAGCGACGAGTTGCGTGTTCAAAATACTAAATGAATAACAAAATTTCAGTTGTAAACGGTTTGAACTAAACCGGAATGGAAATCCTTAGGCTAACAGTTATCTTAATGTTTTTAACGAACAAAAACTTACTGCTGAATGCAAATCTTTTTGGTAAACTTATATTAATTTAGTGTAACCAAGAGTGCACGATACTAGAAAATGCAACTATCGGTGGCTCCGCATGATACAATGTGTACCCGGCAAGCGTTGCGTTTTTCACCGACCTCTTCCGATTTTTATGGGGGTACAAAATGTGCGAAACATGGCATTTTATGTATCCGGCATCAAAACTGATCCGCTTATAACTTAGTTTAGGGTTTTTCAATGTGACAGCGGTACTTTCTCTAAATAACGGGTGTCAGCCAAAAATGCAGCGTCCGGTAGGATCATGCACTCTTGGTACAACAGAAAGTGTCGATGTGAACATTAGACAAAAGTATGCAACTTGCTTGATTGTGCATGGCAGCAAATATACAGCACGAGTTCTGTTTTTGTGCGATTCGTATCTATTTCAAGGGGGGGTAGTCACCACATGAACTGCATAGTAAACACAACACTTCAACAATAAATTCGGGGTGACTAACAAATTCGAAATATTGTTATAGTACCCCCAGCCCTATTAACGAAGGGGGCCTTGCAAATTTTAAGCGCTCAATAACATACTTTTATTCGCAGAAACTACCCAGTACACTGCAAAAAACGGTGAGTCAGATTGACCCTCTCCGAAATAGGCTCTACGGGACTACACAAAATGAGTCAATTTCGACTCCACCAGAGTCAAATTTGACTCACTTCATCGCGCGTTCGACTCTGGCGGAGTTGAATTTGACTCAGTTTGTGTATTCTCGTAGAGCCTATTTCGGAGAGAGTCAATTTGACTCACCATTTTTTGCAGTGTAGCATATTCTTGTTGAGGTTATTATCCACACATGATAACACCAAGAGTGCATGACGCTTGTTTAACAACAGTACGCATCAATGTACATTCTGTATAGAACAGAATGTACCCAGCGCTAGTTGCATTTTCGACCTTCCCCATTGCTTAGTAGGGAAAAATTTCAAGGACCTTAGGACCAAAACACAACAAGCGTTGGTACATTTTGTGACATGTAAACACAAGGCTTGTTGCGTATTTTTGTTTAACGGCATTATCGACTCTTGATAAAACGTTGCTGGGCAATTTGTGAAGGTTAAAATGAACAAAAAAGGTGGCAAATCTTAACTGTTCATCAGTTTCGATTCAGAAACAAACTTAAAAATGCTATTTTAACGATTGAATAGTCCAAAAATTAATTGTGCAAACTAAATGTTGAAGTATATAATCTGCTTACCTTTAACAAATCAGTAAACTGATGGATTTTGCAAAAGTTTCTTCAAATTTTCCTTAGTTATCGTTGTAGCAGGCCGGTAGCTAGCTCATCTTGCGGTCTTTTTCATTATCACGTTATCCCGCGTTTGCCCCAAAATGGTTAGATTTTGAAAATTTTTGCATATTTTAGCTTCTCATGACCTCCCCTGATGATTCTATGCTTAAGTTTGATTTTTGAAAAGTTCGACTTTTTAAGGACTCAAGGGATGTCCTCGAGACCCAAAAACCATTTTGTCAAAAAGTTTAACAAATTATATCTCATTCGATCCAACTTGCGGAGCTGATTCCATTGGTGTTGAATTTTCCGCAATTAGACGTCACACTATTGAATGTTCAAATAACTCATTTAGCGCGCTGACAACGATTTGGGACGGAGTCAAATCATTTATTTGATCATACTTCGTTAACCAGACGTCTAATTGTGAAAAATTGAACACCATTGCACTTAGCTCCGCAACCTGCATAGAATGGTGTGTAATTTGTCAAAGTTTTGACAAAGATATTTTTTGGGTCCCAAAGGGGTCATCTGGGCACCTAAAAATCGAATTTTAAAAAATTCAAATTTCGGCGTGGCACAATCAGGAGAGATCATGAGAAGCTGAAATATGCATAAATTTATTAAATCCAGCAATTTTTGGGTAAACGCGGGCTGGGGGATAAGGGAAAAAACTTCACCTTGCTAGGGATAGGCTAACAATTTTAAGAGGGGTATCCAAGAGATTTAATGACTTACAAGCAAAGTTGAAAACTATTTTGGGCGCCGAAATTTTTCTTGGACGGCCCGAGTTGTAAAATAATCTAATTAAACGTTATAACTAAAACTTTGAATCTTTAGAATTGCTCGAATAGGATAGTTTTGCCTAAAATCTCTGGCAACGTTTATCTTGTTGGAAAAACTCTGGTTAAAAAACCTGTACAGGGGGTCGACTGGGGCAAATAGTAATCCTCCAACTGCGAGCAGAATGTTTACCATTGTTTCAAAATTACTGTCGTCTTCTTTGACCCTTTGGCTTGTCTCGCTCAAGTACATTATGTTACATAATTTTCTTTAAAATATTCTGGATGCATCGCTCAGGTCTCCAACTTCGGTCAGTGTAAAGAACAGGGGCAGAATAGTATTGTAAGCATATTCGTAAGCCTAAGCCTATGCCAAACAAAAAAGTTAGTCTAAAGCTTACACTTACTCTTTTCTAGTCCCACAGAAAAACGTTTCGCCCCTGATCTTTACATGGGCCCCTACTTGTAACTAATTTAGAAATCCGAAATTAAAGCTAAAATTTGGCTCTATAGACATTATTGTCAAACCAGACTTTTACCCGTGGGTATGAAATTTTTAGCGCCTCCCAATGAACTTACCCAACCTGACGTCTAAAGCACTCAAATGGCTAGGTACAGTGGTACTTGCTTGTTTGTATGCAAACGTTTGCATGGCTATTTTGATTCGAACAACAATTCAAAACACAAGAGAACACGCAATCCTTTTAGAATTTAGTAAACGTTTACTGATGGGCTTGAGTTAGCACTAAAGTCCTTTACAATCTATTCTTATTTTAAAATGTGCGCACAATCCAGTGTCGGATTCAAGGGTGGCACAAAGTGCCCGGGCCTCGGGCCCTCCTACTAAACGGGGCCTCCCACCAACAGATACCCGACGATATGTTTCTACGGATAACAAGCCATCAGAACCACTATAAAATTTTTGGTGAGTAGTGATTGGCTTGTTCGGCCTGGTTGTATACAAGAGTGCGCAAAATTGATTTCCAGGCGTTGAGAATGCTTTTTGAATTTATCTTATCCATCATCCAGGTTATACTGCGCAAGCTAGTGCCAAAAAATGTCCGATCATTTTAGTAGCTTGCTAATTTAAGAACTCTCTCAAAAATAATGTCCAAAATTCTAGCTAGCTATAAAAATGATTTACAAATAAAAAACATCACTCTTTTAAAATACAGTGCAAATTATTCGGTCAATGAGTAAAAACTGTACGGTTTAAAATTCTTCTTAAGTCCCTTGCTTTTGCAATCCGTATTCGTCATTTAACGAACTATTTAGACTGCTTTTTATTAAGCAGCCATTTAACTTTTATTGATCTACACTGGCCCAAGTTTTAAGCTATGAGACTTATATCCTCACGCATTCCTGCTCCTAGATAAAACATCTGACCAACGGGTTGGCTGAGTCCTGCTCCTCACACAACATGCGGTCCGAATCGAAACGAAGAGTGTGGGCCAAATTTTTTTGGTAAAAACTGTTACCGTTCATTCTTGAACTTTAGGAAAGTTTTAGACTTCGATGGTATCATAATTGACTTCTCTAAGTGCAAATATAGAACAGTTCCTCTGCCGTAAACTTTGTTTTTACTTCCGGTAAAGTTATTTCATTCAAATGAGTTATTTTAAGCTCTATAATATAAATGATGCTAAAATAAAAGGGCCTCCTAGTCATATGGGCGCCGGACCAGCCACCGCCTTAACCCAGCCCCGACAGTATCTATCTCCAGGTGTTTGGGTTGGTGGTAAATACGCAATGTAACTTGAGAACCACTGCACACCGAGTTTATAAATTCAGTATAGTTTTGCATTTAATGCGCTTTGGTGCAAATTTTTAGATCACACAATTATCCTGTTTGAAAGCGTATCACTAACTGACGATAGGTGCTACACACAGTTGAGAATACGGTTTATTAATATTGTTATTGTAAAAATACTTGATCTTAATTTTACTATTGTCAAATTATCAGTAGTGTATGGATGCAATTGTCAATGACAGCTTATATACTCTTCACAAGCTTCATTTTCTTACAATAGCCATATTCGGGTACAATTTTGATATAAGGTTGAATTTCAATTAGCCTAATTTTAAAAATTTAAAACAAAATCTCGTCAACAAAACAGGTTCAGAATAAATGCCGCATAATCCAACGTTTTGTTTGCTGTTTTTTCGAACCAAATTTCAGTTTTAATAACACTAATTTATGATTATCGTAGGTATTAAGTCCCAAAATGACGGCTAGGAGTATATACTAAAACCATAATAATCAGAAACAATTAAGGTAAATTTATTAATTTTTCATTTTGGTCGACAGAATAATCTCCAAGACAAAAGACTTTGCTGTATCAACGGCATCTAATGATAACCTACAGCTGTAGGAATATTTTCGCGAAAATGATTTTAATTTTAATCTTCAATTTCATAAACACCGCCGTTAAAGAAAGAATTGAACAAAAATATGTAAATACACAATTTAGACCTAAACCCCACGATAACAGAATAATTACTAGTTAAATCATAATACAGCAGTAGATCAGCAAAAATATAGTCTGAGCTTAGCTGGGCAATTAGCGACAATTGAAAATTTCAAACGGTAAACGTCAGAAAATCGTCATGTTTTTCGCTCCAACATTCCATTAGCTGTACATGTAGTTCTATTTCTGCTGATTAGGAAAAACGAACTTACACTATACTTACATAGATATATACTGTATTAACCCGAATAAGAGGGGGGTCCTCATTTTGAGTCCGAATCAATTGGAGTCCGTATCCCTAATAAGAGTCCGTAAGCGGATAGAGTCCCTAAACACTAATTAATGTCCATAAATGTCTATTAACCCTAATTATAGCGCATAAATGACTCCAGGACCAAATAATTTGAGTTCGAAACTTTAAAGCGTACTTAAATGTTGAAAGTACATTCCTATAGTATAACCATGTATTATCGCTCAAGCTATTGACACAAGACAAATAAACGTTTAATTCAGCGGATAAGTGCAGTACCGGATATATATCAGTAACGAAGGACGGCGGGGCGTGGGGTGAAAATAAATAACTGTCCATAACCGAATAACAAGGGGGGTGCCCTCTGTAGAGGCCAAATAAATATCAGTCCCTGTTTCTTATTTGGGTCACTACAGTAAGCCTTTAAAAGTAATGTTATTGCATACTCAACTATGCAAAGCGTAACTTTTTCTACGTTTATATCTAAGCCCAAGCTTTAAATCGTGTGGAAAAAATCCACAAAAGCCGAAAATACGGTTTTACATCCTTGCAGAATGAAAGTGCGACTTAGTGTTCACCTCAGGAATAGCATCATTGTGATGCTAGCCAATTAGCTAGCAATCAGCGCAAATCATTTTCAAATGCACGTCATTACCACAAAACCATATACAACGCTGTGGATTCAGAAAAGTTTTTTAATTGTCCTTCTGAGGATATACCAATTGAAACAACAATCATTATTTGCGGTAAAATAAAGCAAAGATTTACACTTTTTCGCAACTATCGATATGAGGTGAACGAGAATGTGCGACTAAAGTACTCAACAGCGGTGTTACTGGCCATGTATGAAGAATTGAGGGCTCAGCGACTTAGGCAGTTTACGCTTCTACTCGAAGTGCTTTTTTAATTTCGCAATGCTTTATAGTTTGTTAATTTCGCAATACATTATAGTTTTAATTTAAATTGTTTCGTGGAGTTTCTATTTTTCACTTTTTTTTCGTGCTGCACTCAATTTTCAGGTTAACCTTTGTAGTGCCAAAGCGATAATTTTTGAATTACATATAACACATAGAAATGTAGGTTATATGGTGCTATACTTTTGATAATGTCCGGCACCGCCCGTCACAGTCCTGCGCCTTCCATCGTCGTCCGCTACCGTACGTCACTGTGTGGTATTGCAGGTGAATTACACACGTACAATACCGTATAGTGACGGACGGCGCCTCGCGACAAATATAGCGATGTACCTAGTGCAATTGTGATGTACCCAATTGAAGTTTTGCTGGTATCACATTTTGCGGCAGGAAAATTCATTCTTCTATGAAACTCGACAAATAGAACGCACGTTTAATTCAATATTATTTCACAAACATACCGTTTAAGCTAAGTAAAACACCCGTGTATCTACCATCATTGGATTGATCTACTTTGATTCACTAGCACAAACCAAACGCGTATTCTCACACTTTATTACAAGCTTTGAATAGTTCACTAAACCCAATTAAAAACAAATAATTCTTGTTCAAGTGAACATATTCAGACATAAACATCTGAACTCTAAAACAAGGTAACCAAGCAGCAGAATATACTGGCCGACAAATATTCTTTTTTTGATACCATTTCAGGAGAAATCTGGCAGTTTTTGTTTTTGAGATGATAGGCTTTCAAACAAGCGAATTGTAGTAGTTCCAATAATGCAAAATATTTTTTCTCGCTTATTGGCTCATGTACAGTAAAAACTCGTTGTATTGAACTATTATTTCATAGATTGAACGAAAATCTGAACCAAAATATGACTTAATAACCACCTGTACAATGTTTTGAGCCTCTGAGAGAGTATACTATATTGAATTTCACGCTTCAAAGTACACTATTGTTTTTTAAATAAATGTGAAACGTCGGCCCAGGCAAAGATCAGGAGCGAAACGTTTGTCTGCGCGACCACAATAGTGTAAACTTAAGATTTAGACTATTTTTTTGCTTAGGCATAGGTACAGGCTTATTCTTATGCTTAGGTTTCGGTTTAGGCTTAGGTTTAGGACTATGCTTATTCTGCTGTTACGGCCCAGTTCTTAATATTGGCTGAAACGTCTAAAAGTATAAAACGTAATTTAGCATCGTTCTATGTTACATTTTCCTGAATATTAATGTTAATAGAAATAACGTGTGTGTTAGAATGGATGGCTTGCAACAAATTGGTAAACAAGGAACCGTAGTTAAATTTTTACCTTCGAAATATGTACCGAAAAAGTTCTCCTGGCTATTTTTAAAACTCTTCGTAAACAACTAAACGTATTTGTCAAAAGACAAAAACATACGCTTTCTTTGGTAAAATAATATTAAATTAATGTTATTTCCTCTGCTGAACAGCATTTTCTACTTTTCCGGCAACATTGGATGCCTTATTATAATAATCACGGTAGTTGCTTAACAAAAAACTTTTTCAAACTTTATGCTTTACACAGTCTTTTGTTGAATTTAACTGCAAATTTATTGGCGAAAACAAAGGTAAATTTAGTATTGTTATAAATTTTAATAATAACACTGAGGGTTGTGCTTTAGCGTCCTCCGCGCCCCGGTGCATTCCAGTCCAAAAAAGGCCCGGCGTTGTGAAAATACAATTAATTCGTAAAACACTAGTGGATTTAAAAATGACTTTTTATCTAGTTTGACCATAAAACATTTGTCAGGCTTCTAGTTCGCTTGGTTGGCGATATTTCCTTTAGAGCGTATTGCGCTTGTATTAAAGGTATAACGAAATGAACCAAAGTAGGCATTTTTTTAGTCTGAACAGAATACAGATATGCTGCAGTTGTTGCATTTGAAACGAAAATGACAAAATTCAGTCAAAATCTTAACAATTTTTTGTGCATGATGCATCCGCTATCTTTTCTTTAAAGTTATACAAAACTATTAGACCAATAGAATGCTTGAATTGTGGTAGTAAAAAAATAAATGTTCTTTAAAATTTTCCTATGTCAAAATTCGTTTTCCGTTTCGATTTCAGTGATTATTCATCTACGTTATTTTTACTATCCGTTTGCTCTCTGCTTTAAAAACTAATGGACGCTAGTCGCTACAAATAACAGCATAATTGGATATATAATTATTGTTCAACTTAGCACATCTAATGCGTTCTTTATTATTTCTGCATTAAGCAAACTATGAAATCGCTGCATAAATTGGTAATCAAAACTATACCTCGAAAAGCCATTTAACTCAGGTATTCAGGAACATTATACTACAACCCACGCAAGTTTGTATTGGCAACCACTTAAAGTAAAAATTTACTACTTTGCAAGCTTCATAATTGGATCTAAAATAGGCTATGTAGTCTGATACTTTAGCATGATTTTACATCAAGAAGCTGCGAAATCACTACTTTTTTGGCAACCAAAATATATACACAAAGGTGTACAGCAGTTTTTCATCGAGCCCAATCCGTAGCTAAACCAAGGATTTAGACGAATGGGTAAGGTACCCTGATACTTTTACCTGTGAAATTTATTGCGTTCTGTATGAAAAGCTAAGATTTATCTATTTCAATGTAATATGGATTAGAAAGGGATCAGGGTAGGCATAATACTGTACCCACCCGCGCATTACTCGCTCAAATTAAATTTCTTCTCCGCGGGTGCACCCACGCTAAACAAAATCTATCCGTAACCCGAATTTTACTCTCCTCTAAAGTTGTACCAGTATTTTACAAAAATCGTTGCGCTTAGGTTTTTCGTGTTAACCATATATGATGAAATTACGCATGAAAGTTTATAAAACAACTATTTGACCCAAGTCTGAAATTCTTTACCCAGTTGGCATTTACCAGACGGTTAAGCCCCGCTTTGCAGATTCGCACAGTACTGTAGCGACCCGAATAAGAGGGGGGCTGATATTTATTTGGCCTCTCCAGAGGGTACCCATTTGTTATTCGGTTACTGACTGTTTTTATTTTCAACCCGCGCTCCGCCGCCCTTCGTTACTGAAATATCCAGTATTCCAATTATCCGTTGAATTAAACGTTTATTATTTGTGTTGTGTCAATAGCTTGAGCGATAATACAAGGTTATACTTAGGAATGTACTTTCAAAATTTAAGTACGCTTTAAAGTTTCGAACTCAACTTTGGTTTTTGAGTCATTTATGCGCTACAATTAGGAATATATAGTGGACATTTATGGACTCTAATTAGGGTTTACGGAGTCTATCCGCTTACAGACTCTTACTAGAGATACGGACTCCTATTGATTGGGATTCAAAATGGGGACCCCTCTTATACCTCTTATACCGCGCCTCTTCTTCAAGTCACTATAGTATTTTAATACAACTTCTGTACAGACCATCCTACGCTATGTCTTTGGAAGTAGGCCCGCACACTGCTACAGTAGCAACAGAACTAAGTGTTGCGTTGGCAAACTCAAAAGTAATTTTGAGTTTGAAAAAACAATTCTCGTATTGTTGCTATTTTTGCCAAATATCACGACAACTCAAGAATGTAATGTACGTGAAAATTTGACCTGTACCTACTGTATTGACCCGATTAAGAGGGGAAGGGGGAATAAGAGAGCGGGTCCCCATTTTTAGCCGAATCAATTGGAGTCCGTATCACTTAAATTTTGAAATACATTCCTAAGTATGACCTTATATTATCGCTCAAGCTATTGACACAAGACAAATAAACGTTTAATTCAACGGATAATTGCAGTACCGGATATATATCAGTAACGAAGGGCGGCGGAGCGTGGGTTGAAAATAAATAACAGTCAGTAACCGAATAACAAGGGGGTACCCTCTGGAGAGGCGAAATAAATATCAGTCCCTCCTGTTATTCGGGTCACTACAGTACGTTTTAATTCTTGTTGCTAATTCTTGTTTGTCTACCAATAATTTCTCTGTTCCAGTTCTAAATTTGGCTAAGTTTATAGAATGAAGTTTCAAAACATTCGTCTATAATTAGGCATCACAAATGCTAAAGAAAAGATATATAATTCAAATTTCTCGAAAAATTTAATTCAAATAATATTAATTGCTTACTTTATAGGAGCACCACATGTTTGACAAATTTGGTTTTCGTTGGTCCGAAGAGTTCGAAAAAACATCGCGTTCTCAGAAACTTAGTAAGATACCGCCTCTGCATTACAAAAATTAACGGAAAACCTATGAACCCGGTTATTATTGATGCAAAAACATGGGCCAATATACAGAACAGAGGCGGCACAGTATTTAAGCATATTCCTAAGCCTAAGCGTAAGGATGAGCCTATTCCTAAGCCTAAGCCTAAGACTAAGCCTAAGCAAAAAGTTAATCTAAAGCTTAAAGTGACTGTATTACAGTCCCGCCGGAAAACGATCCGGCCCTGTTCTATACATTGGCCAAAACATGTAACAAAGAATTTACATACTCAATCACATATATGTACGGTATCTCCGAAATTTGTGGCTCGACAACTCGTCGACCGACAACTCGTACTCTGACGTTTAGTCGCCCCCCGCAATTCGCCGACCCGACAATCTTTTGCCTGTCAGTGGATACGACAACTCGTCGACACGACCACTTGTCGCCTGCCAGTAGGTACGACATGTATATATATACATACACTGCAAAAGATGGTAAGTCAAATTGACTCTCGCCGAAACAGGCTCTACCGGACTACACAAACTGAATAAATTTCGACTCCGACAGAGTCAAATTCGACTCACTAAGTCGCACGTTTGCCTCTGGCGGAGTTGAATTTGACTCAGTTCGTGTAGTTCCGTTCAGCCTATTTCGGAGGTAGTCAATTCGACTCACCATTTTTGCAGTATATAAAGCGTCGTTTACGGCCATGAAATTGATCAAAAATACAAAATGATATTCGTGTTTTGTAAAAAATGTTAAAGATTTTACTTTTACAAAAATGTTGCGAAAAACATTTAAAACCGCTTATATTGGATACAATAACTCTTATTTCGGGATGCGGAAACTACGCTCGTATCAATAATGTAAAATACCTAAATAATCAATAATTAAACGGCTTTGAAACATTAATTTTAATAATAAATAGCAGAACTAATATGCTAAATAAATTCAACCGATTGTTAAAAAGAAACACATTATAGGTAAAAACGAGTATTGAGCGAAGCGAAACTGCGAGCCAAGCTCGGAGTTTCGCGAAGCGTTTTATGTTTTGTACTTGGGGGTCGAAAGGTGGATGTCCGTCGGTCCGTCTGTCCGTCTGTCCTTCCGAAAAGAATCTCAGGAACGGCTGAACCGATTTTGATAAACTTTTTTGTTTGAAAGCCAATTATTCTGCGGTGTTAATCTAGCATTAAGGTTTTAAAATTTTAAGCTGTTTATTAGCTACAGGCTAATATGCATAATTAATTTAGCCTAAATTAGGACTTTCCACAATATTTTATTAATTATTACAGTTAGAAGCAATCTAATTTTAGCATTAAAGGGTTTTTGGGTGCGAGGAATCTGCGTAGACTGTTCACAAACCTCCAAAACCGATAATTGATCAGTTAGCTAATAGATAATTTGCATATTAGCATAGTTTATAAGCCTAATTAGGACTTTTTACAATATTTCACTTATTATTAAGGTTAAAAGCAATATAATTTCAGCACTAAAGGGTTTTTGGTGCGAGGAATTTGAATAAATAGTTTACAAACATCCAAAACCGATAATTGAAGAGTTAGCTAATAGCTAATTTGCACATTAGCTTAATTGACAAGACAAAACTAGGACTTTTTAAATTATTTCAATAATTATTAGGGTTTACTGAAGGTTTTTGGGTGCGAAGAATCTGAATAAATTGTTTACAAACCTCCAAAACCGATAATTGAATAGTTGGCTAATAACTAATTTGCATATTAGCTTAATTGACAAAACAAAATTAGGACTTTTTAAATTATTTCAAAAATTATTAGAGTGTCTGAAGAGTTTTTGGGTGCGAGGAATTTGAATAAATAGTTTACAAACATCCAAAACCGATAATTGAATAGTTAGCTAATAGCTAATTTGCACATTAGCTTAATTGCTTACGTGCGTTCGAGCTTCGCTGAATAAATGTAGTCCCACTACGACTGGTATATAATTGAAGTTATTGCAAACAATGGAAGCATGCGTTGTAAAACAGCAATAAGCTTGATCATTTTAGTTTGGACTGTAAACACCTTTTCTAAAAAACGTTGGTTAATTCAAACAAACCTAATGACTTCATAAATTCAAACCAAAACACGCAAGCCTATAATCAGCTATCATCGCTATTTGATAACCAAAACCAGCTAATCTTTATATAATTTTGCAGTCTTATATGTACACTTCCATTTGGATACAATTAAATTTTACTCAGCATTCTAAAAACCTCGCGCACAAATGCATATATAATTTAAAAAAATGCCGTATGCGGCTAAAAATCAATTTTTCAATTGCACAGTCGGTGTATATATATTCAACGTCTGATTCGTTTCAACGTAAATATAAAAATACTTCATACCAATCTATCGTTTTTTGCTAGGGTCTTTTCGGTTATCCATCCGCCGGTGTTTGCAAAAAGTGGTTGGATTTTGAAAATTTTTGCATATTTGAGCTCCTCATGATTTGCCCTGATCATTTCACCCCCAAGATTGAATTTTTGAAAAATTCGATTTTTAAGGTCCCATGGTCCGCCCCCTTGGGACCCAAAATTTTTTATCCAAAAGCTTAACAAATTATATATCATTTGATGCAGCTTGCGGAGCTGAGTACAGCGTTGTTAAATTTTTGCAATGAGACGATTGGTTAACGAATTATATATGCGCGCATAATCTGTTGTTTGACAATAACTCGTTAAACCAATCGTCATATTGCACAAAATTTAACACCATTAGACTGGACCCTGAAAGCTGCATCGAATGATATATAATTTGTTAAACTTTCAGACAAAATTTTTTTGGGTCCCGAGGGGGAACCTTGGGACCTAAAAATCGAATTTTTCATAAATACAAATTTGGCCATGGAATGATCAGGGCAGCCCATGAAAAGCTCAAATATGCATAAATTTTCAAAATCCGACCACTTTTGGACGAACGCAGGCTGGGGGGATAACCAAAAAGATCCGATTATTACACCTTAGCTCGTATTCTCAAGGGTGTGTAGCACCTATTACCAAGTGTTGATAGATCTTGTAAACTTTCGAACCAGCGAATGATGAGGTTTGAAAGTTAGCACATTTGGTGCAATCGATTTATTCTGCATAGTTTTATGCAAATTTTGAGATTTGCAATTGCGGCAGTTTGTTAGTTTGAAAACCATTACTAACTGGCGATAGGTGTTATATGCATTTGGGAATATGTGCCTTGATACAGGTTTGACTTGATGGCTTATGGAGCGAAGTTTTCACTTGATCCTAACAATGTCTCTACCCTTCCAGAAATACTGGTACCCTTGTTTTAACGCCTACTGTACGTACGGCAGAAATAAGCATAGTCGACCCCCATGTGAAAATTATTACACACCATTGCTGTAGGTAAACATGGAATCCTAAGTTCATTCATTTCTTTACATTTATATACACTCAAAGACTTAATTGTTTCAATGGAATGCGTTGCAGCACAACACCTAAAATGCAGTTAAATAAACATTACGAGACTAATGACATGTCAGCATGTAATCAAACGAAAATAGTTCCATGTATATATTGCCGTTTTGCAATAATTTTAAGTTAGCAATGCGGGCCAATGTAAAGAACGGGGGGCGGAATAGTATTATAAGCATATTCCTAAGAATAAGCCTAAGCCTAAAAACCCAGGCGTAAGAATGAGTGTATTCCTCTAAGCCTAAGCCTAAACGTAAACCTTAGCCCAAGCCAAGCAAAAAAATAGTCAAAAGCTTAAGCTTACTCTTTTCTAGTCCCGCAGAAAAACGTTGCGCTCCTGATCTTCACATGGGCGAGAATGTGAAAGTGTAACATTTAAATTAAGAATTTTAGAAATATTAATTCAAATTTTAGTGCAAGTAAACGCATGTTACATAGCTATAACCTGGGTTAACTTGAGGTTCTGTAATCAGCATATCATTTATATATATTCAGGCTAAGATGCTAGCCTATTCAAAGTTTTATCATACCGTCGAACGAGTTTAACTTTTGCATGCCTATAGCCAACGGAGGCTCAGCTACTCCTAAAAAATTGTGGCAATCCCTTGAATATTTTCTACCTTGATTGTACACTATCTCGAAGCGAGCTTACCAAAATATTAACATTCTATTTCGCTGCTTCCTAACTACAAATCCGCAGGTACTGCTTAAATCATACCTAATATACGTACGGCCACTTCTCGAATATGCGTCACCTGTCTGGTCACCATGCTATATTCGAGATATAAATACAATTGAACGGGTTCAAAGATATTTCACCCGCCGTCTGTTTAGCAGACTTAACTGGCAATCCGTCCCCTATAAAGAACGACTTTCCATACTAAATATTGAACCTCTTGAATTACGCCGATTACATTCCGATCTTACTATGGTATATAAGATAGTAAATGAGGAGATTGATGCGTGTTCTAAGTTATTAAAGTTATCTAACGTCTCACGAACCAGGGGACATCCCATGAAACTCGAAAAAAGTAAGTTTCGAACAAATTTTTTAAATCATTCATTTGGTGTCAGAGTAAATAACGTCTGGAACTCACTTCCAGAGTATGTCTCAAACAAACCCCTCGTGGAGGCACGGAGCGTAAGATCATTTAAAACTTTGTTGAAACAGGTAGACCTAAAAGCATACCTTCATCACGATTAAAACTGGTGATTTGTCATTTTTGGATCAACCCCTTACTCCAGCACACCATCGCAGAATTTTTGCCAAGTTAGATATAAGTAGGGCATGCCCTCTTTCTAACCTTTCCTTTATTTGGGCGTATTGCACACATTCAATGATTTTGTCAACTTGGCTGTGTTTGTACTATTTATACTAAATGCATATTGTGTCGTGCTTTCGGTCCAAATAAACTTCTTGTCTTAATTGTCAATTAAGTAATGGTGTACGCCAAAAACGGTTCTTTGAATAACTATAATCAACTGTCGACTTAGAAGGATGTTATCCTCGCTTCGCCGTTGTATGTATCCTTCATATTCGAAAAGCAGAGTTATAGGAATTTAGTGGAAACCACATCGAATTTAACAGCACAACCATGCAATCTTATATAGAGATTGTTTTCACCCACATATTAAGTATATATATTTCAGTTTTAAATTAGCTACATACAGATATACTTTCTAGAATTTACACTTCACAATCTACTTCGATATTCCGGCCAATGTAAAGAACAGGAGCGGAACAGTATTATAAGCATATTCCTAAGCCTATACCTAAGCCCAAGCATAAGTGTAAGAATGAGCATATTCCTAAGCCTAAGCCAAGCAAAACAAATTAGTCTAAAGCTTAAGCTTACTCTATTCTAGTCCCACAGAAAAACGTTCAGCCCCTGATATTTACATGGGCCGATATACCCATGTTGGTAATTCTTTACTTTAGTCAATATGCAACATCAGGCTGTACAATATTGAATGATTCAATCTGCCCATAGTGAAAATATTTCTGTTACGCCACCAGACGTTTTGGCACCTCTAATGCAAGTTTGACTGCGCTGAGCACGAAATATAATTACAGCCTTTTTCTTAATCGTAACAGTTCATCCCCGCTGCTTTACATTCCCACTGTGCAAATTCTGAAACGCCATCAAATATTCAGGAACCTTTGACGCAATTTTAGCCGTTGAAGCACTAAACATAACTACATAGAAATCTGTCTACTTCATGCCAATTTCAAATATTCCTCTATATTGCCAAGAGCTGAATTGCTTATATATTCAAATTTCAGCCAATGAAGGTTCTCGCATTTTACACAATATGAAAATATAATCTTTTCTTTTGCCCAATGTGAAATATTTCTGTATCACCACCAGACATACAGGCACCTCTAATGTAATTTTACCGTTAAACACTCTCTTAATGAGTTAACAAAATATTTGAACTGCGGTAGGTCGTAGTTGAAAGTGAACTCAACTTTACAGTAACCCGTTCGTTATCTTTAATGGTTATCACCATTATGCATCTGACGTAAATGGAGTAAAATGGTTTGTTTTGCTTTCGATGAAATTGTTCAATTGATTATTTTGCCCTGATTGTGAATGCAATATGAATATTTTATATTCGTTAAGGTTAAACGTGAATACTGGCACTGTAGCTTTCCGATTCCAAAACAAAACTAAAGTTGGCTGGTTGGGAAAATGTGATAGGTAACCAACTCGAACAGTGGTATGGTCTTTATTTATATTTTACCAGCAAATCGTAAGCAATAAATTTTCGTAAATTAAATAACAGTTTTACCAAATTCGACAAATCTGTGGTGTTTTTATGGATAAACAACGCAATAAACAATTGAAATTTATTTTGTATTTGGTAGGTAAGACTGACGACCACCAGACCATTTTCTTATAATACGGATGCGTCAAATGAATTGGAACAAGTTGAACAAATAAGCGTTGCGTCTGGCAAACAAGCATTTTAGCACATTTTGTCCTATGGCCCGTTAGATTTCGCTGATTCCGTTTGTTGCAGCAGCGGAAATGTTTACACGGAGTCTATGCTCCTCGTGCACTTGACGGCTTTTGTAAGGTGCAATGTAAAGAGCGTCACAGACGAAATTGTTTTGAACTGTTTTACCGCGACCACTACAAAATTTTATATAAACTGGTATCAGTCACTAAAAATTGACCATTTGTTAAGTAACCTTGCGATTTTTTTACGAATCCAGATGCGAATCTTGTCTCCATCCCCTGAATAAATGTTTTGGGTACAAATTCATTGCAACTTTATACAATTGTGGAAAATAAACTGGTGTTCTTATTTTGGCCCATGTAAAGATACGAGGCGGAATGTTTTTCTGTGGGACTATTATAGAGTAATCTTAAGCTTCTGACTAAATTTTTGCTTGGCTTAGGCTTTGCCTTTGGCTTATGCTTAGGAATATGCTCATTCTTCCGCTTAGGTATAGGCTTAGGCTTAGGAATTTGCTATAATACTGTTCCGCCCCTGTTCTTTACAGTGGCCCTTATTTTTGTGTTGCTCTAGTAATTCATCGCTGTATGAGTATTCGCAAACTGTTCTTTAAATTTATAATATCTACAGCTCAAACATTCTTGAGTTTAAAACCTAAGCAAAATCAAAATATATACCAACTTGATTTAATATGTATGTTTACGATTAATTTGGAAACCATCATATTTAGCCAAATTTTCCAAGATTCACAGAAAAAAATATCGTTTTAGATAAAATTTGGCTTCGGGGTAAACGTACGTAACATTCGGTTCGGCGCAATTCTTGCACGCTTCATATGCTCACAAGTTTCTTCAACGTGGGTGGCGTTTTATGACATCGCGATGCGGGGCGGTTTTGTGGTACACCCAACGATCACAAATTTGGCTTAGTTTTTCAGCTTCAAATATATAAGTCTTTATGCCCGTTGGGCTAATTGGACATTAAATTTGAATATTAAAACTTTTGTTTTTATTGCCGTGACGGGGAATTTTATATTATGTTGTGATTAGTTCACTCTTTTGTGATGACCTTTAATATGTCAGGCAATTTGTCAGAATTATGTTCGTTTACCACAATTTCACAAACTGGCTCTAGTTTAGTCTGTATATGATTAATGTTTTGTTGTCAACGAGACAGTTCGTCACGCTCACTTCAGCAATATTTGTTATTAGGGTACAGCCAGAGGTTAACCCTTTTTCACATGAATATTTTCTATTTCCCCTGAGACCTACTTTTATGCTATGATTCGAACTCCGGTGACTGGAGTGGGAGGCGTATACCATCACCACTCAGCTATAGGAGCTTGACGCTCGAGCCCGAGGGGGCTCTCACGTCTTGTGGTTATTTAGTACTATGTATACGTGTTGCAATTGTTAAACACGGCGCGATATATATTATTAAACGTATATATACTGCGCTAAGTTGCCTATAGGCAACTCAATGTGAGAAGGGGTTAAAAATCATGGAGCCAGAAATCAACAAAACTTGCCGGACAGGTGCTAGAGGTGAAGTCAGAGGTGACTCGAAATCAAGTAGTTTAAACAATATTTAATTTGTTAATTTTAGCAAATATCTTTAAAACGTTGTAAAAAATTTGGTTTTATGTTTATTTTTAGGAAATCCCAATATATATGCTTTATAATCAAAGTTATGTCAAAACGTACTGTTAAACGACCGAATGATACAATTTTTGTAAAATTACAAAAAATTTCACTATCGAAACTACCGGAACCTCTGGCAAAAATTTTAATGGAGCCGGAAGCGGACGTTGATTTTCTGTCAGAGCAGGAGCCGAAGGCAGACATCCGGTTGTACCTTTTTTGTTAGAGTCAATAAACTAAGTGTGTCTCTATACTTGTCGTGCGGGTGCCGTCCTTCACTATATGGTATCGTACTTGGGCACATATATAGCATACTACAAAAACTGTTTTTCAAAATTTAAGCCAGTTCGTCCCCCTCGGGATCTTTCCGTAATCCCCCCAGCCCGCGTTTGCCCCAAAATGTTTCGATTTTGACAATTTTTGCATATTTGAGATTCTCATGACCTCTGCAGGTCATTGCACGCCTAATTGTGAATTTATGAAAATTCTATTTTTTTAAGGTTCCCAGGTTCCCCATTAGGACCCAAAAAATTGTCAAAAGTGTACAAGTTATACGCCATTGATTGCAGCTTGCAGAGGTGAGTCGAATGGTGTTAAATTTTTTACTTGTACACAGAATGTGCCTTCCCAGTAGCACAATATTGTGTTTCAGTAGAGGGGGCAAGAAGATTTCCACAGAAGTCAACAAAATTATTTCCTTACATAAAATTCTAACGTAGAAAAATAGTTTTTCCTCGATGGGGACAAGTTTCTCTTCTGGTAGTTGCAAGCCAGGATGGATACCTCTAAATTTTCGGAGTCGGACGAAAAAGGTCTTATGTCTTGGAAGAAAAATCAAGCTTAGAGACACTACTCGACACAAAACTAAGTTTTTAAAAAATTTTAAGCAAAAACATGTTCTCTCATTTTTCTGGCTTTGTTCGCAAAATTTTAATGCTTAGTTGGACCCGGTCAACTTCATTCTATAGTACAAAATGAAACTATTTAATTTAAAAGGCGAGTGCTCAAAGTTCAGTTTTATTGTGGGGCCCGGGGATCCGGTGCAGAAATAAGCTCGACCCTATGTGTGTCTTTTCCTAAAAGTAAATTCCTTTACTTTTCCAATAATCGATAATATTTATTCTTCTCAGCCGGGCGGAATAAATTGCCTCAAAACACAGCACAAAGCACAACCTTTTCTTTTTTTATTATTTCATTTGATATTTCTAAAAATAGTAAACATTTTTTCCTGCTCATAAGCGTGGCATCGTTTTTAAGCTTACGTTAACCTCGTGTCGAAAAATACTACTGCAATATACAATCGGTCGTTTTTACAAGGAAATAAAACACCTCAAAATGCTGTAAATTTATTCAGAACAAAATCAAATTGTTTTCATCGCGTTACGTTCACCGCTGGCGTCGAATTTTTCACTAAAAATCATATATACTGCCGTGTTGCATAGTGTTGGTGGTCTTCGAGTAAGATTTATATCAAATAGCAGGCGTTCACGCCTCGTTGGTGCCATGCCATTTTGCAACTGCTACTCGTTGCGATACTGAGCTGACAACAGGTTGTTTCATTAAGTTCAGTTGTGTTTTTAGCTTCGGTGTAGAGCCATATTTACACCTCTGCCATAATTTTCCACATTCAAGTGCCATCTGTTTCCGTCCACTTTATTTTTCCGTCTCGTCATATTATTTCCCTGCAATATTTTGGACTTTTGTCATTGCGGGTTCGATTCTTACTTGCTACGCTCGTGAGATCTAGTAACCATATAAATTGCGCCACCTTTCACAAATTTTGAGATCCGCCACTGGCTAGCCCACGTCACGTTTAGGAGGCGTACCGTTTTTTCGCGGACTCTAATAGAGTTAGCTTAAGCGTTAGACTAATTTTTATGTTTAGGCACAAGCGCATTTTCTGGTAAATTTCGTGTACTTTTTGCATGGTAGTCATATTTGTTAAACGGAATGCTAAATTTAGCAATTCCAAGAATTGCGCTATAATCGCCGAACGCCGCTGGACGCCGCTGCGCTATTAATTTAAAGACAAATTTGTATCCGGAAATTACTTTTGTTCGTTTAGGATCATGAAAATTCCAGTTCACATCTCCGAATGCACCCACATAAGAATTAGGTTTTAGGTTACATCTCACACCAAAGCTCTGTTCTCGATGATTATTTTTCCACTGTTTTATACTTGTCGAATCTATTTAATTTGCAGCTCCAAATCCGATTTAAAACGAACCAGTTTCATTGGAAATGACTAAAATTTAATCTCATTTGAGGATGATCTCTGGCATAAAATAAAATGTTTTTACAAAATTAATTTTTTTAATTTTATAAAAATGAAAATTTTTTGATATTTTCTTTTTATTTTTTAATTTATTTAAGATTAGCCCTTCCTAGCAAGGTGAGCTTACTGCGTGCCTGAAGGGCATCTTAACCTTCGATTAATTAATCTGAATTTTTCCTCCGGAACAAGGCGAGGTCTGATTAGGAATAAGGGGCGCTAACCTGATCTCTGAAAATGTAAAGTTATATTTAGTTTGCTTGTGAAGAGCGAAAATTTTTTTATATTTATTCAGGGAAACGGCCGAATCTTACATATTTAGGATATGCAGTTGAAAGAAATTTTTGTCCGTGCGGATAATGGAGACTCGAGCGCACCCAATGTCCCCTTATCAATGACTTTGTCCCTGTATAGGGGACTAGCACTGGGTGTCTTTCTTGAATTTGACAGTGTGTATTGATGCAATACGCAATTTGCAGGAGGATTCAGGATCACAATTGTTGCGAGCGATGACAACTTTTAGTCGATTTTGATGTATCGGCTAAAATTAGCTGAAAACATTTCTATACGGTAGAATAGTATATTTTGTAAAAAGGAATTAATTATATCTGAAAGTGACACTTTAGTAAACATTTACAAGTTCATATGTACATTGCCCAAAGTAAAATATAAATATTTGACGCCTTTTGGTAAAAAATGTTTGGGTTATGAGAGCCCAAAATTGGCGATAATAATCTTTACTTGAAAAGAGACTACAGAATATTCGGCGAATGTCTTTTGTTTACGCGTTTTTTTACCTTTTACTTTTGTGCTATTTGTTGCGATTGCAAGCCGAGTTGCACGTAATCACGAATTTGTTTTAGTAGTAACGCTGAACATTTATATTTTATGGTCAATGCCAACAAGCAAATCTAAACGAGAGATCTGGCTTTGGTACAATGCTTTAGTGTTGTTTCCAGAAAATTCTAACGATGGACACCCATCCTATTTGAGTTTAAAAAATTGCAAACAACACAGCACCAAAGGTGCCGCACTTACTTTCGACAGGTAGGGAAATTTATTGAACTGCTGCACGACGAAGATGTCACAGTTTTTGTGAAAAGCGCGTTCAAAAAAGTAATGTAAAATTAAAAAATTTTACAACGCTTTATAGATTGTGTTGTCTTGTTAAAATTACCGAGTTGACCATTCATATGTGCTGAAATTTGCGGTAACGAAACTTTGTTTCTTGGTTATAAAACCATCTGTCACGTGACACTGATCAGAATACCTCACTTTCTGACCCCAAATCGTAGCCAGAAAATATACATTACAAAAATGTATAACTTTACTTGAAAATCAATTGCAAGTGGGCGTTTTTTGACCGTCAAAAGCCAGTAGATATTATTGTAAGGCTTGTCAAAGGGCCTATTTTTCATCCTATTCAAAAAATTGGGAATATATATCTGCTGTATACAACGTGTGTAGTCTACGACAATTCATTGCCCGATAACTTGTCTTCCAACAGTGTCCTAAAGCTCATGTAAGCATATTCCTTACCATAAGCCTATGCATAAGCCTAAGACTATGCATAACGAAGGGCGAACAATTGCCGAGTCGATGAAATTCCGAAGACACTTCGTCGGACAACGAGTAGTCGGGCGACGCATTGTTGTGATACCATGACGAGTGAGCATCTACATTCCCTCGGTTTGTCCACTCTTTCCGATATGTTTGAAAGCAAGAAAACTCCAGACACAAATATTCACCAACCACGTTGTGTTCAGCGATATTAGTTGTAATTTTGCAGAAAAAACGCGACTCCTGGTAATTATACATTATTAATTTTAGCACATTTAAATTGGTCATGAAAACCGCATCTGCTGTTTTGTTACACATTTCATTTCGAGAAAAATGAGTTAAATACTTTTTTTCGCGTAAGTTTTCACACCAGTCTCTCTTGCTTTGAGAACGTTATAATTTAACTTATTTTCGATGAGCGGTTATACGAAACATTTGACTGTTTGCCGACACTGTCCAACACGGACATAGCCAGAAATCTAATTTGAAAAGGATGAATGTCATGTAAATGTCTTTTTTGCCAGCGAGTAAATCGAGCAACACAAATTTTAAGCATATAAATGTTTTTTTATTTTGACAGAAATTTCGGGGTGGCATATATCCCCCTGTTTGTCCGTACTAAATTGCTACCGTCTGCAATGAATGCTGCGAGACTCAAGTGTCCAGACACACGCGAGTTTTCTTAAAATTACTATATAACAGCACCATAATTTAAACTATCAAATTTGCAGTTTTTCTAAAATCGCGACCGCAAATAAGTACCATTTATCGTTTAAAAGTTTTTTAAAATATCCAAAAATTTTACAACAGTCTGAAGGACCCGTAGCTAAAGGGGGCCAGCGGTGGCTCAGCCCCCCCCGGAAGAATTTTGGCCCCATCCCCTAGCAAATTTTCAACCTTGCTTGAAAGTCATTGAAACCGTTGTACGCCCCTGCTGAAAATTTTTACTCCCCACCCGTAGCAACGTGAGCTGGCTACAGGTCTGCCGTCTGCTCGTCGGATTTGAGGTATGTTTTATATTGTGATGGAGTGAATACAGTTGATACAAAAACTTGTGCTGTCAATGACAACGCAGCAGCCGGGTGGAAGCCAGGTCAGTGGGTCGGCCCATGCTTATTGCACGTCAGGAAATTTTGCACTCCATAGGATCGAAAATGAAAAAATAGTAGGCTCGCTCCCTGGCTGTTTTAAAATTATTTAAATTACGTTTGGTTCCACGCTCGTTTTGCTCGCTAGGTTTCTTCCACTATTTGTGGTTCATCAAGCTGGAAGATCAGCTGCTGCCCTCTTTGTCTCGACTTTCTGATCCAGTTATTTATTATTATGTAAATCACAGCCGCGTGTATGTTTTAATCTTTTAAACAAAATTTAAAATTTTTTATTCGAATGAATGAAACTGTCAAGAATGAAAAATTAATTGTTTTGGTTTGTACCAGTTAATCTCTTGAATACCAAGGGAACATCATTGCATTTATATGTGGTACTGCGCCATTGACGCGGTCCCGCAGAACCCGGAACACTGTCTTCTCCGTCGTCTTTTTTACCGCCAGAAAATTTGTCATACATCCCAGGTGTCGACGGAACCAGTATACAGGGTGGCTTACTATCCGCCAATTAAATTTTTTCTACAAATATATAGACTCGAATCTGATCAAAACTGTTTTATGAAATTGTGAATAGTAAATATAATGTTTTCCAGAAGTATACCAAAAGACACACGTATGTATTTAGTCAATTGAATGGACCTAGTTTGCGGCCGTCCACAAATGGAGCATATCAGCGCTGTCCGTGGAATATTAAACCACGGACTTGAAACCACCTCTATGAGCGGACAAAAATGTTAGAAAGTCCGCTTGAAAACATTTTCAACTTGCTTTTAAGGTAACAATTCAAAACCGAAATAAATTAATCTCGTGATTTTAGTCACCAAATGCAGTCTAGTAAAATAATTAACCGGCTACCAATGTATTGTTGAGCGACCAAAGGTGCAACCGCAGGAATTTTTCAAGTGTGAGGGAAGTAACTCTTCGTATGCGGCACATAACCGTAAATATGAACAGCTCAAATGCAACCAGAACAACGTTAATAGAGTTGGAAGGAATAAGTACCATTGTTTACGCCATGGGAGGTATATTGAAAGATTGCGAAGCTTACATGATGTGACGTAGCGTTTTTTTTCGTCTGAATGTTTCACATTCTTTGCATACGTTGTTTTAGAAAATTACACTTTTATATTATGCATAATCGTTCAATTGCGGAATGTTTGAAATATTACAGGATTCGAAAAAATACAAATTGTACGAAACGAACGTTTGGCTTTCGGTTCATAGCAACCAGATATCCGTTTCCGGTTAAAATCAGTGTCCATTTCATTTTAAGCGTACGTTTTAGGGTGAAAATACATTTATACTTCATCTCCCGATTGACAAAATTGAGTTATTTTTTAATAACAGTTTTAAAATTGATGATAAGGTTTAGCGTAACAATAGATCCTATGTGAAATTGTGTGTGTAATATCCGTGTTTTGTTTCTGTTTCCGGTAGTTTTGTTTTCGTTTCCTTTTAGCTTAGCAGCAATCGCCACCTTTGCCGGATATATGTATGTAAATCCAAACGGGTTCAAAGTTAAAAACTGTTACTAGTTCACGCGCCTTCGGTATTTTTAAAGGCCCCAACTTACCTTGCTAGTGGAGCGAAAAACTTTTCAGGAGCGGCAAATAAGTGTTTCCGGTGACTACAGGCAAGGTTGGCGGGGACCAAACTTCTTCTAGAAGGGCTGAGCCCCCTGGCACCCCTCTGGCTACGGGCCTGTATTTTTAAAACTAAATTTGAAGGCATTAATATGACAAAGGAACTTGATTGCACGAAATGGATTTCATGGACAAGTTCTGTCACATTTTCATCATCTCTTGTGTAATCTCCAACCCACTTGACCTAATTTTCTAGTACATGGTAACTCAACACTAAACAGGCTTGGGATATAGAAGTTGCCGTTTTCACCTACACAGGATGGGCAAAAGTGTTTGCCTGAATTGTTGAATTAGTTTATATTGAAATAGAACTTTCGCTACTGAAATAGCTGGAACCTATGGCACAAATCCCAGAAGACATCTTTGTTATTTTTGGTCGAAACACCGCGTTTCGTTGTCAGTTTAGTAATTTTCCCCCAAAGTGGGTCGGGGGGATTTTCCGGCGGAATTGAAATTTTCCGGACCGGAACCGGGAAGTGAAAAATGCATTTCACCAAAAATTTCATTTTAATCTTTTTTTGCTTTTTTTGCTCTTTTTTGTTATTGTCCTAGGTAGGGTTTATCTTATTTGTTGTATTTTAGATTTTCATCGGGGGGGGGGAGGGGGGGGGAAGGCGGAATTCGGTGTAACGTCGTCTAACGTAACCGGATGTTCTGTGCAGTTTATCCGCCAGGCTTTATGCGGGCTAATGTTAATGTGGCAGTAAGCATATTGACGCCCCACAAATGCCTGCTCCTCGGTTTTTATTAGACACCCGAAATCTGTATTTGATTCCAAATTCAGATATCGTAATATTTTTAATAATTTTTTTTAATTTCGTTCAGTTTACTCAACCTTTCAAACTCGCAAATACTCGTCGGCCCCTCGGGGCTTGGGTTCATGTGATAACAATTCACAACTAAAAAGCCACCCACGTTGAATTTCGCGCAGGTAGGTCTTGCCCTTTGCTGACAGGGGAGGGTAAAGCATATTGTAATCAGAAAGGTTTTGAAACGAATTTTTCCATATCGCTAAAACATTTAAAATCGATACAAAATTCATTTGAGTTTATCATCTGTTTCGATTATAATGGAACGAACGACGGTTTGTGAAATAAAATTGATAAAAGTTTTCACGCTAAAATGCTCCGCTTTCAATTAAGACGTAAATACAGACACACATTGCTGACCAGTGTCCACTTCGTGAGTCTTACGTATGTGTGAATTATTGAATAGATTATATTTCACACGAAATATTTGTCTCCTATGACCGTAACATGAAGGCGTATCATTGTGCACAGCTGTACGGTATGATCGTAGCTAGGGCGATTTCAGGAGTCGACCAGCCTTTTTAACTATTTTTGAGAGGTTTCAAGCAGGGTGCAACCGGAATTCAAGTTCCGGTAAAAAAATCCGGTATTTTTTAACCGGAATTTTCCGGTATTTTCGGTATTGAATATTTTTTCTCGTTCGAAAATAAACGAAAAATTGGCGTATTATTTTAACTTATTTATCTAAAATTGTCCGAGCGTGTTTTGCCAAAATTTTCAATTTGTGCCATGCTGCATAATTTATCACATGTTTCCACCTGCTGCATTTGTTTCAGGATTTTGGCATTCTAAATGGTGCGTTTACAGCATTAAAAGCGATAAAATCCCGCCTAAAATGAATTTTTCGGTGGCATATTTTTTGTATTTTCCGGATCCGGTTCCGGTATTTTTTTAACTTCCCGGTTCCCTTATTTTATAATTCGGTTGCACCCTGGTTTCAAGGCCGTGTAGGCATTAGTTTGCAGCGTAAGATAATCCACCGCGAAATTTATATTTAACGTAATCCTCCCGCTGTTTAAAATCCTGACTACGTCGATGACCCTCTGTGCGGCATATTGAATGTTTCGGTTTGCCAATCTTGGCTTAACAACAAATATTTGAGTCGTTTTCGGCGCCCACCCCCCTCGACTCCAAATTCTACAATACATCGCAATGTTTAGTTTGTATTTTAATCACACTATATACTATAAAGTCGCTTGATTTGTATATATCTGTTGATTTCACTGGACTGTAAGCCTGATAATTTTTGACCTTTTTTCAGTCGATAACGTTGCCCACCCCGCGTGAATAACGAGCGAATTCGTGATAATTATAAATTTGTTGCTTTGTTCAAAATATCTAAAACTGTTAGAAGATGGTAGAAAGAATTAAAGTTTTATAGAGAGAATGAAAGTTAGTAAAGTTTGTAGGAACGGTTTGCACTGAACCTAAGATGATAATTGAGGTTTTAAACTCTTATGCTTCTTTTACCCGGCGTGTTGCTGTAATAAATTTGGTTCTGATGAATGAGAATTTGCGCATGGAATAATGAGTCTTTTCTCTTATTACTCGTAGCTGGCGTTTGCGTAAAAATGGTTTGATTTTGAAAATTTTTGCATATTTTAGCTGTTTACAACCACTCAACGTCAGTCCACTTCCAAATTAAAACTTTGAACATGTTTTTATTCTAAGGTCCACCCGTGGAGCTAAAAATTGTCAAATAATGTAAACATTGATTTATAATTTAACGTAGTTTGTTGAGTTGAGTCGAATGTTTCAAAGTTTGTTTGGATATTTAAATTATTAATTATGTATACAGAGTTTTTCAGTTATTGAAACTAAATTGTTTATAAGACACGATACAGCTCAATTAGTACAGTAAATAAATATTTTAAGCAAAATTGTTTCAATTTTTGTCCTATAGTTTGTTTGCTAAACATCTCGTACTTCCGTTTGCAGCTCAAAATTCACGAGTGTTATGCACTAGTGGATCCAAACGAGAGAAGCGTGGGTCGTATACCGCGCGTCAGACAAATGTTTTGTGATAAAACGCTAAGGCCCTACCTTATAGTTTCTTCCTCAGAAAATGTATCACAAATTTGAAGCATATAGTGAAAATTGCGTTTGATAACTTTTGCCAGCCCGCATCCTCCCAGTTGAGAAATTTCTGGATCCGCCGATGGTTTTATGGAACAGTCTCTCAAAACTTCCAAAAGATACTATGGTAAATTTAAATTTGTTGTGCTAATATTATACAGAGAATCAATTATTTGTTTTGTATGTTTCATTTTTTTCTGAATTTAGCAGAGGTTGCGAACGGAGCTGTCGTGGTGATTTTAATTCAAAATTAATTTTTAATGCAACCTGGTTTCATTTTTGTTAAATGAAATTATAAGCAAATCAATGCTTTAGTTAATTTATTTCGTTCTGGTTCTGTGTGCGAATGTTTGACTCGAGTTTACTTGTTAACCAATAAGAGATCTACACATAGTTGATCGGAGGGTTTTGAAGTTGAATGCATATACTTTATTTTAAATGTAAGCGTTCTATATCCTAAAAAGTAGATAATATTTATCAAGCTACAAAATTTGTTTTTTTGCTAAATATGACCAGCGCTTCTTATGTAATTATTATGGAAATATATCGTGTACGGAGTAGCACGCGACCTTCGTGTTCACCCGGGTAAGCGTTTACGTGGTAAAAAATTTCGGCACTCGTTCGTTTTAGGGTCAAAAATTAATAAAATTGAAAAAATTGCTTTTTTTACAAAAATTTTAGTATTTTCGTGTTCACTTCAACACGCTGATCAGAAAATATCAATTTCAAAAAATTTCCCGAAAAAAATCCCAATTTTTTCCTTTAATGACGGTCTCCATGTAATCCAAAAATCTATTTTTATAAAAATATACACAAATGACATATATACTATTCAACGCGGCAGGATGAGACGAACCAAATGGTGCAATTTTGGCCAAGATCAACTCACCCTATAAAAATACCATCACTACAACTGTAAATTTCAAAGATCTTTCTTTATTCATGTGGCTAAACCATGTTTTATTTTAAACCCTTCAGGTGGCTGCCATCCCTCTTGAACCCCGGCTTTTCTAAAGCAAACCTAAGCAGGATGGGCGCTACCGGCTTCCAAATCCACCATACTAAGCAACTCACACTATGAACATGATAATTGCCGTTAAACGCAAGTTAACTTTTAACACGCGCAAAATCTAAAATTGGGAAAAAGTGAAAAAAATTTGATTTTCTGACCAGCCACATCGTTCTAAGCACGAAAACACCAAAAATGTTTAAATATTAACGCATATTTCGATTTTTATCAAATTTTGGCCTTAGTACAAAATAGTGCCAAACCTTCAAAAAGCGGATAATTTTTTTTGAATCTTTACACTGGCGGAATTTGGGTAATAATTGACAAACATATCAATGTGTAACTATATTAGCCCGATGTTGCATTATATGCAATAGCGGATCCATGGGGGGCCACCCCGGCCGTGGCCCCCCAAACAGCATCTCGACAAAAATTATATAGCAGTTTCATGGCAATAGTTCGTGGTTTGTGTGTGGGTGAAAAAATTAGTTTATTACCCGTGAAATTTTGGCCCCCCATTTTGAAATCCTGGATCCACCACTGAATATGGCTTACCGAATGATGGTTTGTGGAACTTTTGTAGTATTCCTTCCCAATGGGAAAACCTCCCCCGTAGTTTGAGAAACAGAGTATCTTTTGTATACATCCAAATCAGCCATTCAATACAATTTCATTCACATCACTGTTATAGTTGACGAATATTCCGTGATTTTTAGATATAACTTTCATTGTAATCTAATCTCATCGTTCAAAACTCGGAACACTTCTTTCTAAACAATGTTTTTATTGTCAGTTTCGACAGTATTTGCGTTGGTTGCAACCGATGTAATTTATTGCGGAAAGTTATGGCCGGTACAAGGCGACGTTAAATACGATATCGGAAACACTGAAATTACTACCGGCATCGAACCGTTTTTTGCAAGCGAGAGCGATCTGCTGTCCCTGGATCCTGACGGAACAAGCTATGAACGCATGCTAATCAACGCAGATAAGATTGAACAGACGCAACGTCACACAAAAAAGCATCGATTTGTTTGGTCTAACTGTAAAAGTGAGTTGGTTTCAGGGCTCAGGAGTGAGTTTTGGTTTCAGGCCGCTGGAACGATTTTTTTCTACGGGTGTCAAACAAGAGCTAAACAGATAAACATAAAACAGCTAGTGTTGGATCCGTACATTTCAGACGACGCATCGCAATTATACTCTGTAAAAACACTCTACTTAAAATACTATAGTTATATTTTACTAACTTTTTTAAATGTAAAGTGTACTAAACATTGAGTAAATCTTTGCTTAAGTAATGTAAATAAGTAAAACTACTGCTGTCATTTCCTGATTAATTAAGTAAATGTAAGGCTAAAAATTTTGTGTTTGCTTAAAATTAAGTAAAACTTTGCCAAGCACCATAGTAAGTAAAACCGGCACTTAATTCGGCAAAAGTTTTACTTAGTTTTAAGTATATTTTTAGTGAGTAGTGAAAGAGCTCGCTAGCAAATCGAGCGAGAAGACTGACACGATTTCAGCACTAACTCTTAACTTGAAATATTGAGGTTAATTCTTGTAGGGAGACATGGTCTATATGACACCAGTTAGTTGTCGCAAGTGAATGCTCTCACCTAGTTAATAGCTTGATACAAGCATCTGACTTTGCAACTAACCATAGACTTAAATCTCAGCAAAACTTTTCCAGTGCAGTGGGAAGGAATCTACAAAAATATCAAAAATGGTTTAAGTACCGTTGAGAAATTACAATTGGATGTTAAAGTAGCATATTCAAACATTTGACTCAGACTTTATGCAAATCCAAAAATATAAGTAAAAATGTCGATTGGGTAAGCTGTTGCTGAGATATAATTGCAGAAGTTTTCAATCATTTTGAATCTTAACCTAAGGCATTACAATTTTTGTTTTTTAAATATGTTAGTGGTTTAAATGTTTAAAATGAATTGCGATTTAGGTAAGAACAGTCCACATCCGATGCCGATTGTATTTCGCAATATCACAATGCATCCGTATCCGTTGCGCTTTTCGTCACTTCTGCGCTTGAGACTCGACGCTGATGTTAATGAGGAAGTAAGTATTCTGATCAATTGTACTTCACTCAAATTTTTAATTTGGCTATTCAGTTTTTTGTAATAATTTCAATTTTTTTAAAATTCGCATGATTTGAAATTTCGATTAGTTCGCAAAATGTTTTTCGTCTTCATGCAAGCATAGTCGAAGCGAAATGAAACCGATTTTGTACTTCAATTTACTATTTAAAAACGGCTTAGCGTTCCGATCTCTTCAATTCCGAACTTTTGCTGCAATTTTTCTCAATTGTATTTATGTGTTTGCTTTGCTTGCAAGAATTTTAACATTCGTTGCCTTGATGGGCCCCCACAGTGACTTTGGACAGAGGCCTTCACAGACTAGACACGACACTATCAACGCCAGTGAAAAATGATCGTTACTATCGCCGTACTTTACTGGCAATGTAACATTTCAGATTCCACGCTTCGCAACGGTCAACATGATTCTACGACGCCGTGTTCCAGATATTGAACGTTGTCAAAAATCACGAAAAGCATCGTCGCGTGCAAACTTTTATAGCCGAACGTCGCTTCATCGTTGCCGATATCGCAAATGGCAGATCATTTATTGCCGAGATGGTGTTGGATCGTGGTGAGTAAGGGTGGTGCTGTACTTGTCGTGCGGCGAAGTTCTACGCCATCCGTCACACTCCGGCGCCATTGTTACAACGCCGCACGGCAAACGTACGGTGACGGACGGCATTGGATGGCGCCGCACGACAAACGTATTGTGATGGAAGGCGACGGACGGTTACGGACGTCATCAAAGTATAGCCGCGCCCTAAAGCGACACAGAGCGGTATTTTCATTACGGGTTTTATGTGATACTGCGTTTAGTTGGAATTTTAGTAATAGGCTTGCAATATGCAATACTATGCATTCACTTATAATTTTATTTACCCTTTGAGAGTGGAATATATCACTATCCCTATTGTTGTTAAATTTTTTGGTCTCTGGCTCAGCCTACCTGTTATACTGGACTGAATTCTAAAAAATTTTGGATCTGATTCTCAAATAATTTCCACTATCCATAAACCGGGACGATAATTTTAATTAATTAAAGTATTTAAATATTGGTTGCCTTTTTAAATTTTAGCAATTTTTACAATGTTGATCTGTGTAAAGCTGTGCGCTCATCAACTCCACCGCTGTCGTGCCCTATTCAACCAGGCCGCTATCATATCAGTGACAAACGCCAACTGCCAACAATGCTTCCTGAATTTGCTGTATGATTTTCTCTTATACGATGATGTGTAACCATGATTTTAGAAAGAGGAGTTTCGTTAACCGTACCTAAAAATCAAGTATTTTGACATTTATAGCCCTACCTGGCTACGCCCCTGTCTATATGACTAGGTACTTATAGTAGTTTTGGTTCTGAAAAATTAATACAGCTTCCCAAACTTGGAACCCCATAAACTGGTTCATGTTAGTTTTGATATTTTTAGTTCTTCAGGAAAGCATATTAATTTAGCGTCAGGGGTGCTTCGATATAGAAATAGCATTGAAGTGAACCTTGATTTGAATACGACACTTTTGAACAATATATGTTATATACATATATATTACTGCTGATTAGCTGCCTATTTGTTTATCTCGGAAAACGAGGGGGCCTGGAGAGGTTATATTTTTCTGAATAATTTCTAGAGACAAAAAGCAGGGCAATTTTGCCCGCTTAAAAATAGTCTCAGTTGTTCACAAAAAATCCTGACTACACCCTTGCTAGCAATACATTATCCCATTTGCCCCGTTCACAATATCTTGAATTTTGAAAATCCCATTCGCCCCGTTCACAATATCTTGAATTTTGAAAATATTTAGAGCATCTCATAGTTTTTTGACACAAATATAGCTTACAACCCTTTTGATTTTTAGGAATTCGCCCGCGGCCGGTACAAAGCGACAATAAAACTGACCAAAACCGGATCAAAGCATACATACGGTTGCGTCAACATGCGATTCAACATTGGTGCGAGCAATTTTTGGTCTTCGTTACGAGCGCAATCACGCTACAACCGGCACCATCATCGTAAATCACAACAGGGACGGTATCATTATTCGACCACGGATACCAAGAAACGGTCGCTGTAAGGAATGGGTAGACAAATGAAGCCGAAGAACACCGACTACCGCCTACGATCCCTGTAACAAATGTACCCACCTTCAGACATTCTGTCCAGAACTGAGAGTACGAAGAATTGTCGTTGGAAACAATAGGCAACTGCGCTTAGAGCGCATACCAGTGATCGTTGCGAGAACTTGTAAAAATTGTTCCCTTTCACAGAAGTGTATGTCCAGCAAGTGTAACTGACTGCTAATGCTACATTTCATACCATTTACTGTGTCGAAATATTACGATGGTTTCTGTATAGAGTCATATGAGCTTACACCGAGTTTTCCTGGGACATGGGAACGGTAATTTGGTTTTGAAAAACGGTCTACTTATGAGTAGCTTATTCAGAGCAAGCGGTGAATATTGAAAGCTTGAACTGCCTTGAAAATGTCGGTTTATTACAAACGGTTGCCGTCGCGAAGAATTGCCAGCGGAAATGGCTAAAGATTAACACAATGAAATGCGATGAAAAGTTGTTTTTGTTACTTAACTTCTAAAGTTGGTGGAATCTTTACTGAACGTATGACATATCAATACGTAGTTTGTGTATACCTTCGAACATTGGGTCAATGTATAGAACAGAGCCTTAACAGTAGTATTAGCATATTCCTAAGCCTAAACCTAGGCATAAGAATGAGCTTACACCTAAGCCTAAAGCATAAGCAAAAAATTGAAGCTTAAGATTACTTTATTACAGTCTCGCACAAACGCGTTCCGCCACTGATCTTTACATGGACCGAACTTTGCCAGATGACTTACGGATGATTAAGCTTCTGATGATGAACTGGTGCAGTGGCTGCTTGTTTTTAGAACGCTGCTAAAGTCGCTCTGGCAATATTAGCACGACATACGATTTAGACGAATGTGAAATGTTATAGGAACCGTGTCAAAAATACAAAATGCTTTTCGTGTTTTGAAAAAGTGAAATCGGTTACTAGGGTTTCGCTACACTAGCGGTTCGTTTCATTGGTTGTTCCGAGTTCCAACATGCCTTGTTAGAGATGCTGTTTAAAACATGAAGAGTTTAAAATAGCGTCTTGACGTTGACACGATTCCTTAATGGAACTGAATATACCTTCCTGACATTACCCATGTGTTCGAATTTTAATGCTTATTATAACTCAATCTGGTCCATGAAAAGATCACGGGCCGAACGTTTTACTGTGGGGCTAGAAAAGTGTAAGCTTAAGCTTTAAGCTAGTTTTGTTGGATGGCTAAGGCTTAGGTTTAGGCTTATGAATAGCCTCATTCTTACGCTTAGGCTTAGGCTTATAGACATTTGTTTATAATGCTGTTGCGCCCCTGTTCTTTACATTGGCCCTCACTTTGAAGTATTGCGAAACATACAACTGCAATCTAATTTTTTAGTTGGTTATAGATTCAACTGAAGTGGAATTAGTATTGAATTAAGCAAATTGAAAAAGTTGTGTCTCAAGCATTCTGGCAATGTCTTTGAACCTGCAACCTGCAATTCATGAAATCTAAATCCACCACCCTTCGTTACTGATATATATGCGGTATTGCAACTATCCGTTGAATTAAATGTTTTTTGCCTTGTATCGAAACCAGTTTTAGAAGTTTGTCCCAAATCCTGCTTGTTTGTTCGAACTTTTTAATTTCAGCCCTGTTAAGATGTGCAAGTTTTTATGGCGAGAACTCGTAAGTAGTTGTAATAGTTGGAATTTATCGCTACGACAACGTAAGGACACAGTCGAATTGTAGCTGTAAGTTCTCGCAGCAAAAACTGGCACGTCAAGCAGTCATGAATGTACAGTTGTAAAGCTAAATTGGATTTGGTACAAAATTAATAGTAACAATGATGCTTGTCGCATACTGATGATTCTTTGTTATGGGTTTTTTATATACAAGTACAATTTGTGACATTTATGTAACATTCGACTTTGTATTAATCTGTGCCAACATTCATAATTTGCTGCGCTTAAATGTGTTTTTTCTACAGCACCTAATATAAAAGGTTTCTATAGCGAAATTGCAAAAATTTAAATCCATTTTGCTTTGAACAAAAGGTATTTTTCAGGTTTTGTTGTTTGGGCCTATATCAAGATATGGGGCAGAATCTGCGTTAGTAAGTTTAAGCTGTAGAGCAATTTTTTAAGCTTTGGAATATGCTTTTATACCACTGCTACAGCCCTGTTGTATACATCTGCCATTGTTGGTACGGTATATATGTACAGCTAAAAAGGAAAGTCACATCAGCTGGAACAGGGTTTGTCTGTGGTAATTAATTTTGGTTGCTACTTGTATATATACTGTATTGAACCGAATAAGAGGGGGTCCCCATTTTGAGTCCGAATCAATTGGAGTCCGTTTCCCTAATAAGAGTCCGTAAGCGGATATAGTCCCTATACCCTAATTAGAGTCCATAAATGTCAAATAACCCTAATTGTAGCGCATAAATGACTCTAGGGCCAAATAATTTGAGTTCGAAACATTAAAGCGTACTTAAATTTTGAAAGTCGCTCAAGCTGTTGACACAAGACAAATATACGTTTAATTGAACGGATAATTGCAGTACCGGATATTTATCAGTAACGAAGGGCGGCGGAGCGTGGGTTAAAAATAAATAACAGTCCGTAACCAAATACCAAGAAGGGGTACCCTCTGGGGAGGCCAAATAAATATCAGCCCCCCCTCTTATTCGGGTCACTACAGTATTTCGCTTCTGATATGGGACCGTATTCAGCTTCTGATATCGGACCGTATTCAGCTTCTGATATCGGACCGTATTCAGCTTCTGATATCGGACCGTATTCAGCTTCTGATATCGGACCTTATTCAGCTTCTGATATCGGACCGTATTCAGCTTCTGATATCGGACCTTATTCAGCTTCTGATATCGGACCGTATTCAGCTTCTGATATCGGACCGTATTCAGCTTCTGATATCGGACCTTATTCAGCTTCTGATATCGGACCGTATTCAGCTTCTGATATCGGACCTTATTCAGCTTCTGATATCGGACCGTATTCAGCTTCTGATATCGGACCGTATTCAGCTTCTGATATCGGACCGTATTCAGCTTCTGATATCGGACCGTATTCAGCTTCTGATATCGGACCGTATTCAGCTTCTGATATCGGACCGTATTCAGCTTCTGATATCGGATCGTATTCAGCTGGTATGCGTTTTCCGCTGCTTTGCAAAGCATAAAGTAAAGTATTCTAGAAAGTATTCAAATTTCAACCTTTAGCGTAAAGTACTCACGCACGTGGCCAGAGGAGAAAAGTTTTAAGGGTCCTGCCCTCCACACCAAAGAACCAAAAAAAACTATTTTGCTACATTTCAGGTCTCGATCAGATATTTTCATCAGCACTAGAATATCAAATTTTGGTACTGGAACCTGAAACAATTAGTTTCCTTTGCATCTACCAATTCGAAATCTATCTACAATCCTACGCATACTGGTAATACGTGTTTAACTGTGGAGCGGTCTACGTAAATATGAGGGCCGTAACAGTAGTATAAGCGTATTCTCAAGCCCTAACCGTAAGCGTTAAAATAAGCCTGAAGCTTAAGGCTAAAGCTTAAGCAAAAAAATTCGAAAGCAAAATTATATTCCATAGCGATCTCATGTAAAAACGGCCCAACCCTGATTAATGCATCGGCCGACTATGCGATAAATTTAAAGTATAGCAAGTGGAGCGTGAAGGAACTTCACATGGTTATATTGCACTATTATTTTCATATATTCAGTGTAAAATGTCATTATTATAATGTAAAATAAAATATATCCCGTGCAAAATGTTCAATTATAACGCTTGCATTCATCAGATCAAATCAATTACCTTAATAATACAATTAAGTTAACAAGACGGTAATTCAAAATTTGTCTACATTAAGTATCAATAACCGTGATATTCGTACACACAAACATAAATTTCAAACGGGTTTCATTGCGATTCAGACAGTTGCGGATCCATAAGTTTCAAAATTGGAGGACGCCGAAAATTTCGGTTCCCGAATTTTCGGTTCCACTAAATTTTTACCGGAATTGATAAATTCCGCTGTTAAATTATGAACGGTGAAAATTAATATTTTTTCTAAAAAATGACTACAAACAAATTAAATAGATTTCATTAGTATAATATATAAATCTTGACAATCGCCGAAAATCAACCATTGATTGTAGATTTGGCTTTCGTGGATATTATATATATCAAGGTGCAACCGGATATCCGGCTCTGGCTAAAAATCGGCATCCGGCTCCGGCATCGATATTTTAACATGTCGTACATTATTTTTATAAATCATCAAAACATTTATACCATAATTCGTCTGAAATATTGTTAACAAACCTTAAAACCAAGCAACGAAAACCTAAAACATAAATTTTTATTTTAACGCTTCATACATTTTAAGGCCAAGTTACTTTAAGAGTCGTTACAGTTGATTAATTGTATTCCTAAGCATAAGCCTAAACGTTGCAAAAATGTTTTCCTAAGCCTAAACGTAAGCCTAAGCCTGAGCCTAAGCAAAAAATGTAATCTAGAATCTAAACAAACCCTTTTATGGTCCCGCCAGAACCTGGACGCCCCTTAAAGTAACATGACCCTTTTAATATACTTCGTAGACAACTCAAAACTACCGACAATAAATACATCACTAGATTACAACTAGTCGTTGTATTCCAAATCATTAGCAGGCCATAAATGGTGCATACATTTGCGAACAGAACCCTGCGGCTTGGTACAACCGGACGTCTGCATCCGGCTCCGGCACAAGATGATCCTCCGGTTCCGGCCATATTTGTATATCTTCTGTGTTGCGATTTCAACGAACGAATTCATAGAAGGCACATTGTTATGCAACACGAGCTGTTACCGTACAGTTATGGCGAAGCCTCATGTCCCTATTAACTTGAAACATTGGACCATGTCCAGGAACGATATAATCAGCATCACATGCTACACGCTGTCGGCTTCTTTGCAGTTGCCGTGGATCTGAAGATTGTTGCTTGAACACATCTGAAGAAATACAATTGAAACAATAGAGATGGGTATCGAATCTTTTTTGACACCTATCCCGGCCACGGTAACCGTTGGGATTGTAATAGACTAAGCTTAAGCATTAGCTATTTTTTGCTTAGACTTATGCTTAGGCATTAGCTCATTCTTATGCCTAAGCTTTGGCTTAGGCTTAGGAATATGTTTATAGTACTCTTGCGGTCCTGTCTAATACATTTACCGGCCAATGTTACTTTTAGGGGCGTGACAGTAGATTAAGTCTATTCCTAAGCCTAAGCGTTAAGGATAAGTTTAAGCCTAAGCCTAAGCCTAAGCCTAAACCTAAGCAAAAAATGTGATCTAGAATCTAAGCCTACTCTTTTGCAGACCCACCAGAAACTGGGACGGCCCTAAAAGTACCATGGGCCCATTTTGCCCAGATCACAATTATTGCTTGTCGAAAATGTATCACATATTTACTTTAACCATATCACGCGTTCATATATAATAGATAGGTTTCCTATGTGATACAAGGCAAAGCACTTCATATATACTTTCTGGCAGATTTAAAGTTAAGTCTAAGCGTTTGCCTAAACCTTTTTATAAGCCTAAGCTTTAACTGTAAATGTGGGGTGAAAGTGAACACGAGCAGCGTAATGTTGGACAAATTACGTGTGTGCACAGTACAAAGCTTTGACAAGACGTGAGAATCCGCTTGGACATGAGCGAACAAATTGTATATTCAAATCGTGATGACAACCGCTTTCAATCCGAGTGTTTTGATTTCATAACCAAGTTTTAAATTGGATCTAAGATGAAATTGAAAATATTCATGTGAGCATTGGTTAATTAAACCAAAAAACTTCAAAATTATATAATAGAAACTCGCCAAGATTTATAAAGAATTTCTTGCAACAATTTTACTCCGGTCAATCAAGGTGAAAAACGTCGTTCAACCTTTTATACTCTCCAATATGCACTGAACTAAGTCTAAAAATGAAGATAACCCAAAGTCTGAGCAAAATAGCTTTAAGCTTAAGCTTATACACTAATTTTTTATGCTTAGGCATAGGTACAGGCTTTCTATTCTTACGCTTAGGCTTAAGCTTAGGCTTAGGAATATGGTTTAAACAACTGGTACGGTCCTGTGCTGTGCACTGACCGGACTCATACGGGAAACGGGACGCCGTCACAGGATACCCGTACATATCAATCCACTCACCATTGTACACGTCATTTTTGTTGATAAAAACGTCACCGACAACTGCAACAGTACCCTTATGTACGACGTTATCCACAAATACTGACAAATCAGCGAATGAGTGACCTGGCGTTCGAATCAAGCGAATATCGCCGCCGCACAGCCTGTAGTCGTCGTCAAATTTCAACGGATTATTCCAAAACGCATCACCTCTGTAACAAACATTAAAATTTCACAAATTATAATCTACTAAAAACTATATGAAACGTTGAAAATTGTCAAATTTTATGCCAGAAACCAATTCCACCAGAAAAAGTTCAGTTTGGCAATTTCACACAACTACCGGCTCATGTTACTTTAAGGGGCGTCCAGGTTTCTGGTGAGTCTATACCTAAAACTGTAGGTTTAGACTCTAGATTACATTTTTTTGATTAGGCTTAGGTTTAGGCTAAGGCTTAGGAATACATTTTTGCAACGTTTAGGTTTAGGCTTAGGAATACGCATAATCTACTGTTACGCCCCTAAAAGTACCTAACATTGGCCCAACTAATGCCACACTGCAGAACGCCCTGCACAAAATAGTACAACAGAAAAATGAGCTTTCGCACACTTTTCACCCACATTTTGCGCAAAAACTTAGGCAAAAACTTATATATGCACAGACGTTTGCCTAAAGTTTTTTGCCCCTTACGGGGAAATGTACACGAGTCGAAAAGTGTATATGAATTCTGGTATTAACAGAACACAGTTAAAATCGACTGACTATTTTAAATGGAAGTAAAAAGTTCGCTAAACAGAGCAGCTGCCCACAGGACGTCTTCCTAAACGGAGGCTAATAAATAGGACCAATTGCTCAAACGACAATTGCCACAAAACGGTAATTCCCAACCGAAGTTTAAATTTTTTCGTTTGGGTAATTTTGACTCGTTTGCAAGTTCTGCCTTTGGTAATTGTCACATTTGGGTGATCCATGATCATGAATACCGTCGCTTTGCGACAATTGTCGGTTGATGAATGATTATCTTGCAAACGTCGAATATCAGAGATTTTAGCCGACACTTTTTACTGCCCCCGCCCAATCTTTATTGCTCCCGACTGGTACCAAGGTTGGCTTAGCAATAAAATTGAACCTGACATTATATTGCATGAGCCGGCTCACCACTGGCAACTATGAAAAATTATTACATAACCAAGATTTATAATTTTGTTGAGTACTGTAGTGACCCGAATAAGAAGGGGGACTGAGATTTATTTGGCCTCTACAGAGGGTACCCCCCTGTCATTCAGTTACGAATTGTTATTTATTTTTAACCCACGCTCCGCCAACCTTCCTTACTGATATGTATCCGGTATTGCAACTATCCGTTGAATTAAACGTTTTCTGTCTTGTATCAAAAGCTTGAGCGATAATGCAAGGTTATACTTTGGAATCTGTAAAGCTTCGAACACAGCCTTATTTGGTCCTGGAGTCATTTCTGCGCTACAATTAGGGATAGTTGCCATTTACGGACTCTAATTCGGGTTAAGGAAATCTATCTGCTTACTAACTCTTTTAGGAATACGAAATCCTATTGATTGCGACTCAAAATGAGGACCCCCTCCCTCTTATTACCCCCTCTTATTCGGGTCACTTCTATAGCTCATATTCCAACCGTCACACCGTGCATTTGACCGGTAAGGGTTGTGTTATATTTTACTGTGCTGGACGCCGGCGCGCATCGCCGCACGTAGCATTCAGTTGCTAAAAAATACAGACAAAATCTATTTAGTGGCGTGCGGTGGCGTCCAGCGACACGCGGCGAATATATAGCGCAACTCTAAACCGGATGATTAGTTCAACCCTGACTACTTACAACGAATCAGTATCGTTATAAATATGCACTGCATTCTCGAACAAATTATGATTTGAAACATGATGAGGATGAGCGTGCGTATTAATCACCACGGATATATTAGCCGGCATCAGATTGACCGCAGACAGCTGGCGAAATAGTTCCGTTTCTTGATTTGGGCTACTTGTATCAACCAAAATGTATTGTTGTTGCGCAGAAATCAGTGTAACTGTTCCACGAGCAGCTAAAACGCACAAATAACGTCGACGAATACAAGAAAATAACACTTCTTCGCTTATATACCAAGAATTACATCCAATATTATTAATAAAGTTTCTATTACAACTTCGAGGATAACGGTAACGTGTTAATACATTAGTTTGAATAGTCTTGTGGTGCGCTTTTTTAATTTTGCAATTGACAAAATTTTACTAATTTTTAAATTAATAGGTTCGTTGAAATCCGTTGCCAATGCATAGAACAGGGCCGTAACAGTAGTATAAGCTTAATGCTAAGACGAAGCCTAAGGGTAAAAAGAAGCTTATACTTAAGCCTAGCCAAGCTTATATCTAAGCGTCTGAGCCTTGGCAATAATCTAATGCTTAAGCTTACTCTTGTAACCCGAATAAGAGGGAGATACTAAGAGGGGGTCCCCATTTTGAGTCCCAATCATTGAGTTCGTATCCCTAATAAGAGTCCGTAAACGGATACAGTCCCTAAAACCTAATTAGAGTCCATAAATATCAATTGTCCCTAATTGCAGTGCATAAATGGCTCCAAAACTAAATAAAGTTGAGTTCGTAACTTTAAAGCATACTTAAGACTTAAAAGTATATACATTCCTAAGTACAACCTTGGGTTATTGTTCAAGCTTTTGATACAAGAGAAATGAATGTTTAATTTTAGAAATCATTGCGGTACCGGATATATCAGCAACGAAGGGCGGCGGAGCGTGGGTTAAAAATAAACAACTGTCCGTATCCCAATAAAAGGGGGCTACTCTCTGCAGAGGCCAACCAATTATCAGTCCCCTCCCCCTCTTATTCGGGTCAGTACATTAAGCACCTTTGATGGAAATCCGGCCATGGTTGCATAGTCGCATTGAAGATGTAATCCTTGCAGCAGACACCATGACGGTTAATAGTTTCTGTTACCATTCTATTGCCAAATTAACAAAAGAACTATGACTTTATATACCTTCAGGTACGGATCTAGGGGATCAAAGGATAGACCCCCATCAAAAAAACCTAAATCCGTTACTGACTACGTTACCAAATCAATATCCTAAAGGCCAATAAAATTACAAACCAATTACTCACAAATACCATCTTGTCCAAACGGTTCATAGGTTCCGTTGATTAGTTGCACAACTTTTGGATGCCGATGCAGCGACCGTTTGTCGGCAGCTACAGAACAGTACGACCCACCACGGCCATCAGGACAACACAATAGCTCACCATTATCACAGTTGGCAGTTGCCTCGCATGGTTTACAAGGGAACACCTAGATAATTGACCAAGAATGTTGGTTAGTTTTGTATCACATTTTAGCCGGATGTTTTTGATAAAAAGTGCCTTGAGCTTTAAACTAAACTAACTCGTGGACAATTGCACAATGCCGTTGTATCATTTTCATTGGTGGTCGGGTAAGCTAAGCTTCAGTTATGCTTTTTTGGATGATCTATAACATTTGTTTAGATTAAGCCTAGCAAAACTAATCGTCAATAGCAGGACAAAGCAGTGGCGGAACCAGGAAATTTCTGATATGGACCACGCTTTTATGGAATAGTAAAAACCCATGAATGAAGTGAGCGAGAAGACAATTGCAGTTTTGGTACAATCCCTTCGATTTTCAAGTCTGTCGAGTGTCATGGGGATGACCTGTCGGGGACCCCCTTGCATTCACCAGTGAAGCTAATTCACGCAAGTATAACAGAGTAACATTAAATTTGTGACTGGTTTTTTGCTTAGGCTTAGGCTTACGACTAGGATAAGCAATACGTTAATTCTACAGTTACACCTCTCGAACCAAACATTGGCCAATGAAACCAACGAATCGTTAGTTGAGACTAACTAAAAAAGCATGACAGAGGACAGTGGAAACGTTGGGCAGTAAAACGGTTATAAACCCTGCTCAACCATACACAGAAAAAACTTTTCCACAGAAACTTACATCAACAGGCTCGGGACACGCCGGTATGCGTAGTTTTTCACCAATATTGTCATCTTGATTTCTAATCTTAAGATATTCCTGCGATTTTGAGAATTCATTACTTCCTCGATGGACTTCAGCCAACTGCGATCCAGTACTACTTTCCGTACCCGGATCGCTCGAAAGTGATGTCATTTTTCGATATGATACGTCATGATAATTATCTGTCGTTTCATCGCTCGAATACGATTGGCTAATTCGGTTTCGGCCCGATAGGTACGGTTTGTACTCTCGCCAATAATGTTGTTTCTCGCGCAGGTTCGCAAGGGTATGTTTGCGTTTTCGTGTAGGACTTTGAGTTGAGTAAAATCTGCCGTACGATGTTTTTGTTGAAGCCAAGTTTGAGGTACGGGTTGAAATATCTTTTGTCGATACTGATGGATATGCGATTGTAAAATAAGGCTGTGTCCAAGGAGTTTGAGATTGGCTTGTAGCGATTTCCCTAGCAGCTAAGTGAGATATACTATAGGCAGACGGTTCAGCTTTGTTCCCTGGACTTTCTGAGGACGCCCGGGTTATAAATCGTTCCCGTAAATTCTGTATCGAGTCTGAAAAATCTGCCGAGTGCAAGTCATTTTCGTTGGATCGCCAACTGTTGTTTTCATCGCTAGAATATTCGTTGCTCGCACGATGCCGTACATTAAATCGATACCTAGCATTTGGACTATGTTCGTTGTTTCCATCTGAATCGCTGTAAGTTTGCCGATTTCTAAATCGCGTTTTACTATGTACAATCCGGCCAAATATTACAGGATTTCCAAGTTGACTAAATTTTGAATATTTCTGGCTGCGGGGGAGAATTGTAGCTGAATATTCTTTTTCGGTAGTACTTTGATCTTCATCCACGGAGTGTCTAGACGTATGTCTGGGTGTCGTTGGAAACGATTGCGCAGCCAACGTGGGGACACTCGAATTTAAATTAGCTTCTAAATTTTGATCCGTCCTCGCGACACCATGTGTCGATCCTTGATGCTGGTCTGTTGATTGTGACCAGGTAGTCTGAGAAATTTTACCACCATACCCTCGATAAATCGCAGGAACCTGCCGACTGGCCAACGTAATAGCGGTGTGGCGATTTTGCCACGGCTGACCACCCCTTCGACTAAGAGCTCCGCTTACCAACCGGCCGCCTACAAACGGACTTTCAAAGTTTGATCCCGCGTGCTGTTCGCTATTTCGAGTTCCACTCGCAGCAAATTTAGCCGCCAGCAAAGGCCTGAGCGCCGCCTGCCTCCGTGCGGCTGCAATCAAATTCTGAGCACCAATAAACCTGCCATCAACAAACGGACCATTTCGGGCTGGCCAGGCCGTTTTCAAGGCCGCCACGGTCGGTAACCGCGCAGTCTTTGTTGGTCGATGAGCAATGCGATGGGGTGGCCCAGGTGCATGTGATTCTCTTTGAATTTGAAGCTGCTGAATATGTTCGGCAGATGTTAGCTCAAGTATGGTTGGTTTATCTGCGATCAGGTTTGGGGCCTTAATCCGTATTGCTTCCTGAAAATATTTTCGGCGTTCACTGCCGCGCCGATTTCCTAACCGACCAAACTGTACTCCTTGCGCGTTTATCTCATGAGGTAGCGGTGGACGAGATGGAAATTGTTGAGATAAATCTTGATATTGGTGGCTGTAAGCGCTGGGTACTAGCTTAGATGTCGGAGCAAATGGGGTTCTTGTTGTTTTTCGTCCATGCGAAGTAGTATACAGCGACCGAGGCGTTAAATATTGGCCATCTTGCGGAAATACCGTCGGAATACGCGGAAGTGTCTCCAGAATAGTCTCATCTCCGATTATTGGCCACTTGTCGACAGATTTCTCAAAATATTTTGTTTTTGGTGAGATTTTGCTGGGATACGGGTAACGTTTTGATTCCGTTCGTACTACTAGCGTTCTCGGCCCTCCAATATTTGGGACGAACGTAGGCTGTGACGACCACTGAGGTTTACGCGTTGTTATCCGGGCGTTGAACGGAGTTCGAATTGTCCACGGAATTGTCGGAATCCTTGTGTTTCCCACTCCGGTACTCAGCGTTTGATGCGGGCGTTTTTTTCGGAGACTGGGTTTGTTTTTGTACATTGACTTATTTAAGTATGCGCTTGGCAATGATTTTCGATTGCTTCTTGCAGTCTCTTCCGGTCTATCGTGGAAGTTGTGTTGTATTTCACCAGGTCCCCAGCTACCAGTGAGTTCTTGAATGTTCTTTGCCTCAGGCAAAGTAAGCCATTCGTTTTTGCCTTCTTGCCAAACCGAGATTTGAACAGGTCGTCGTCGAGTTTTAGTTGTAGCCACTGGAAAGCTTGTACGACCCGAATACATCGTGTTTCCCCCAATTACTTTTGTGGTCCCGGTGAATGATCCCATTTGAACACGGTCTTGCACCAGGTGAGAGTTTGATGTTGGCCGACTTATAATAATTGGCTCAGGATTTGCTCCTAACCCTTGCTTGATTTCCAATCGTATAGGCTGTCGCGCGTTTGTAAAACTACCCAGCGTTTTATTCTGAGCCTGAAAACCTCTATTTTTGTTCCGAAACGCTTTGTAGTGATTTTGTTGTTTATCCGAGAATGATTTGCGCTCATCCGGGTATGACGGATACCCGTTGTTTACTGGGTATGTTTCACCATCGATTGCACCGTTTGAAGATGGCGTCTTGACCGGTACAATTACTGGCGGTTCGTATTTTCCGTTCGCGTTTTTTTGTTCGGCTGACATTTCGTCCAAATTCTGGCTCCGGTTAAAATATTCTTTATTATTCGCTGTCGCAGGTGGATTAGTTGGGAGTTGAGACCAAGGGTAAGCTTTGCTAAACAACTCAGACACCCCTGTGCTATAACGGGTAAGCGGATTTCCAAGCGTCGAATAATTGAACACTTGTCGTTGGCGGCTTCGACGCGTAACTGCACTATTTTCAACGTGTTTTTTTCCAGTTGAATTATAATTTTCATTCAAATTTTGAACTGAATTTTGAATTATTAATATTGGAATATCTGACGAACGTAGTATGCTTGACGTGTTTTCGGGCGGTGCCGGCGAGAGACGCAAAACGTACGATTCAGTGATTTTGGACGCTATGCTTACTGGTTTCGATGTGATTGGATGATGAGCTAGTTGAATTGCTCGTCGAAAAGGTTGAACCGCCAGTGTCTTAGACCTGGTTTTGTTGTCATATTGGCCATACATTCCGGGTTTACCAGAATGTTCTACGCTTAGAATACTTCCATGATAACCTGGTCGCGGTCGAAAACTATGATTGCTGTGGCGCGTTCCATTTGAAGAAGTAATTAAAAATTCTGTTGATCGAGATCTTGGTAATTGTGGATTGCCCATTGAATATGGTCCAGGCATGTGATATGATCGGCGTGGAAACACTGACTTAAAAGCTTGATTGGGCACCAAGTCGGGAATCAATTTCGACGAACCTTTGTTGTGGCGTTCCGGTGCTCGATGCCTAAACTGTGGCAGATTATTGCGAGCGAGTTGCTTTCGTTTGACTTTCATTGCGCTGATGTAGTTCGACTTAGCTTCAATTTGGTCTAATGATGATAAGCTCGTTGCTGTTTTCGAATCGCTGGTCGTAAGAGCAGTAGTCTTTTCCCCTCGCGTTTTCTCAGAGTCTAAACTTGATTCAATTTTAGCATCGCTCACCCTCGATAATTTGACCAAACCTCTACGGTTGTTCAAACCATAAAACAGCTCATTTCTCGCCGTTCCGTTGGATTCAACTTTAGTTCGAGATTTTGGCATTTGATGTGGCTGTAGAAAACGAAATTGAAGTTGTTTAATTGCTTGAATTAGCCGAGTTCGATTTGACGCCAACAACGCTCGTGGAAGAGAAACATTTTGAATTCGACTTTTAGGGACCGGCAACTTTCGCAGATTGAACGTTGCCGGGTATTTGAGCTCTGGGGCCTCAAACGCCTGTTCAGAATCACTGTACGGGTAATCGATGGCGTTCAAATTACTCGGATTGAACCGGGTTTCCGGCCGCCGCCTTCGTTTCGAACGAGCAACATCCGCTGAAAACCGGTAGCAAACGTTGATACCTGGAAATTCTTTTCGCATATCACAAATCAAGTCACCAGGGCACGGAAGGCCGTAGTCGCACGGTAAGGGGTCTCCTATTTCATTGAGGAACGGTTCGATATAGGGAGATTTAGCGTAAACTGTAATAAGCTGGACTAAGTAATAGACTGAGCCAATAGCAAATTTAAATGACCTTTTAAGATGTAACAGTTTGTACTGCGGAAACGTCCGAAACATAGGCAAGGGTGCCGCCATGCTTAATTTATACAAAAAACGCATAATTACATCATGATAAATTATGTTTACTTAGTATAAATATCCATTTTAGTAAATTATTATAGATTGCGGTCTAAATTTAGAGAAGAGTTGCTTGAAAGGTTTGATTTGTATTTTTTTGCTATGTTTATATAAAGCAAAATTTAAAATATTTATCGACGAACAACATTAAAAAGTCAAAGTGAAATTTTTATTGTGTTGCAAAACTTCTGTAGCCGGATTTCGTTTAAGGATAATGTTCCCACAGCTGTAATCAGTTAACGGTACACAAAATCAAACACTATATACCTGTGATAAATTGCTCATATGATTGGTATTTAAAAATTTAACAGTATATATACTATTTTCAGTTCAAAATTACAAGATATACTTTTATAAAAGTTAAACAGTACCATATCAAAAAACCTTCGCGGAAATTTTACTTCATACTGCAAATTTCAGTGAGTTGATTTTAACTTAGAATGAGTTGAATCACTCAGTACTCCCTAAAACCATTAAATGCGGATCTAGGCTCAATAAATTTTTTGTTAATTAAAAAAGATCCAAATTTCTCATGCCCAGCCAGTAATAACAACAACACCCAAAAACATATCAAATAAAAACTCATCAAAATCGCCGTGTATTCTTCAACATCAGCGTTTCGCTAATTTACACCTCCATCTCTACAATTGCAAGTAGGTACGCAAGCAAAAAATTTTCTCGTACCGCTCGACAAACTTTCCAATCATAATAAGATCACAACAAATATTATTTTAGAACAGCGAAATAAAAACAAATAATTTCAGTGAGAAAAAAATACAAAAAATTTTTCAAAAAGCAAATACGTCATGTGAAACTGAACGAATGAGCGAGCGACAGCATACGAGTCAAACTTGAAGAACACTAATCAAATTTTATTTTCTTTGATTTTTTTCAATCTTGTGTCATAATTTCAAAAACCCCTTTTCAGATGGCATCGTCATAAAATTCTATTTCACCGTTTCGTTTCCAAAGCGCTCGGTATACTTTAACACCGTCCCACTTTAGATGAACAGCGAAAAACTAAATATTTACAGTAAGAGTTAAATTCAACACAAATATACACAGTCAGTTTTGAAGATCCATCAATGTAAATAGCAAATGCGTCAAAAATATGGGTCAAACATTCCGCAGAGCAACACTTTATTAAATCACAACAAGTCGTCGCCCGAGTCCTTGTTGCCCGACAGCATCCTTAGCATAAGCATTAGCATAATGATGGGCGACACGTTGTCAAGTCGAAAATAGTTCGGAGTACAAGTTGTCGGTCGACGAGTTGTCAGACCACAAACTTTGGTGATTCCTACTTTACATGAAATTCCGTTACATTAAACTGCTGACAAACAAAAATATCAGAATTTGCTAATAAAACGTTCCGTCGTCTGCGGCAAGAATCCACCACTTTGATCACCAAACGCAAAAATGACCGAACCCTTAATTAAAACTGTATACTTTGACTCTTGTGTATATAATTCTTCCAATATTTAAGAAAACAGCTTAACCTTAGCAATAGACATAAACTTACGCTTTGGTAAATGGTTAGTGAAACGCTTACGCTTATGTATAGGTAAGCATTATCGTAAACCTTGGCGTAAATGTGGCAGTAGCGTGCAATAGCCGATTATTGCATAAGTTCTTCAAGTATACTTACATTTTGGCTTGAAAAATGTATAGTTATTTCACTACAGCTAAAGGTTGCAAAATACTTCTGGTGTTTGCTTCGCTAAAACCTTGCAGTTGACAGGCCTGGCGCAATATCATTCCAAAAAGCCAGCTATTAAATAACCTCAGCGAACGATTTATGATTTGAACGAAGCGTTCAATTACGTTTAATTTTCGCTCACAGAAAGTAAACTTACTTAATTTTTCAAAATATTTGTTTAAAAATATTATGTAAAATTATGGCTAATACAAAGATCAAAGGTGAAACGTTTTTCTTTGGGACTGCTATAGAGTAAGCCTAAGCTTTAGACTATTTTATTTGCTTAGGATTATGCTTAGGCTTACGTATAAGCTCATTCTTACGCCTAGGCTTAGATATAGCTCATTCTTACGCCTAGGCTTAGATTTGAAGTTAGGTATAATGTTTATACTACTGTTCCGCCACTGTTCTAAACATTGGCCAAAGTTATCAACGTTTAAATGATAATCTTTCATCTTGAGTACAAGAAAATTCAAGAAACAAACTTATTATTGATTGTATTTATACGCTTAGTTTCAAATTGTATACAATCACTGAAATGTTTATATTTTTCATGCAAAAGTGAAAGAGAATATTTTTGCATTATTCAACTAGAAAGTCAAGAGGGTTTTTCTGCGCAAGCAAAATACGAAAAAGAGCATGGAACCTGGCACCGCTGCGACAGTTTGGCTGAGATGTAAGTAAAAAATACTATGAACTTCACAAAAATGCGAAGTTTTTTATAAAATTTACGAGCATTAATATATCAAATCTACGATGCAAAAACAGTTTAAATGCTTTTATCCTCGCTTATAAATTGGCGATAAGTGGTCATTAATAAAAACATTCGGTTTATATATCATAATGCCTTATATCTAAGTAAAAGTTTACATTCCTAACACTTGTTTCGGTGAACTTAGACCATAATAATGATCAGTCAAAGCATGCCACACTGATTCCAGCTGACATTTCACGTTGGTTCCTTCGACTTTGAACACAATGAAAAAAAGAGTGTTTTACCCATGAATTAGAGGTATTTTGATGATAATTTTGCCAAAAGGACTTTGCGTCCAAAAATATTTCACCAAAATATTGTGTCGTCGAAAATTTGATCCTATCACAGCTTGTCGTATCTAATTATAAAACTGTGGGCACGGAACAGTTTTAACCGTTCTCGGCGATTCACCTTCTACATTCCTACAAAAGTGTTCAAAACTTTTTTGCCAACTCAAAACTTCCTCATAAGTAATTGTCCTAATCAGAAACAACAGTCGATTTTCTTTTTTCGAAATTCTATACTAGGGAATCATACACCGCCTGAATCTGAGCTTAAGAACAAAATATTAGCCTTAACTTTATTTGCCTTCGATGGGTATCATAAATAAGTAAACATTGCCTTTTCACCTTTTGATTTAAGTTCACACGATGGAGAAAAAATATTTACAACATAATTAAACATAGACAAATAGTAAGTCGCAATCGTATGAATTCTACCGAAATAATACAATCCTACCGGTAGCGGTCTGTTACCTAATCTAATGGCCACATTTTCGCAGTTTTCCCAGTTTTCCTGTAGGTCGAAACCAATTTCATTAAACCAGAGGCAATAGAGCTTCACGTTAGTGACAACATAAGGGACAGAGTTGTCTGGAATACTATCTGTTTCCCTCAAATTGCCGAACAGTAATATTTGCGTCTTTATACGGCTTTTAGACACACATTTATACATTTCAAAAATTTCAAAAATTAAGTCCATTTCTTTCTATTATGACAAACTAAATTCGTCGGCATATTTTATGAGTTTCGTTTGCGTCCCACATACAGAAATGGCCTTAATTAAAGATCAATTTCGGACAGCTAGCCAAAACCTCTGATGTTAAAACATAAATTAATGGCGACAGCGGACACCCCTGTCGTATACGCTGAAAATAATATTTCTGATATTTAAGAAAAAATTTCTTACATTTAAGAAATGTGATTAGGAAGTTGCACTTGAAAAGTATTTCTGTTATAACAGCAAATATTTCAGAACAGTTTTGAAATAAAGTCAGAAAATAAACGTTTTGCAGTTATTTTTTGAAAAATTGTCTTAAATTTCAGAAAAAAACATGTCAGATATGCCACAGAAAATATTTTTCTGAATAAATTCAGAAATACTTTTTTGTGTGATACCTCTCTCAATCAAAAAAGTTTTTGATAAGAAGTTATTAACCTTTACTACAGATTTTCCAAATTTATAAATAATACATTTCAAGAAGTTGAGGAATCCTCCTGTTCCAATGTCTTAAAAACAAAAGGCCATTCAATCATGTCAAATGCTGCCATGTGATCAACAGACAAAATGAAACAGGAGGCATTTTGTTTCCACAGCATAGTCTAATACACATTTGACGTTGAAAATACTGTCCATAATTTTTCTTCCTGGAAGAGCGAAGCTTTGATCTGCATAAACCAAAGTACTAACACAATTACTTAATCGATTTGCTAATATCTTTCCAATAATTTTTTAGTCTAATTTTAACATTGGTAAAAGCCGCCAATTCGAACGTTCACTTCTATTGCCACATGTCTTATACAACAAAGAAATTCATTTCGTCTTGAGCAGAATCATGCATTTCATTGTTGTTTTCAATAAATGTCAGTAATATAGCCTAGTTAATGCCAGAGAAGTTTTATCAAAAAATTTTGATAAAATTCTATTGGTATGCCATCCATTCTTAAATATAGCTGACTTAACCTTACCAACTGCGATTGGTTCGTCTAAAGTACATGGCTGTTCTTCATTTAACGCCGAATGCTGACATCCTTGCAACATCTTCTAAAATAAGTCGATATTGACTACTTCAGATTTGAAATGGTTTCATACTGTTTCGATATGTCATCCATAATACGGAAACTATCCGACACAACGGAACCATTTGTTTTCTTAATTGAAAACATGACGATTTTCCCAATCTTTCCAGTATTGATTTGGCCATGCTTAACAAAATTTTGTCATTTATAAAAACATTAGAGTATTTATTGATCCAACATAATGCTATCGCTATATTATTCGCTAGCTCCACTTCGTTCTGACACTTCTTGTGTTTTGAACTATCTGTTGACTCTAATAATTTCTTAACATTGTCTATTCTATATTCTAAAAATCTTATTTTTGCTTCACGTTTTTTAGCCATACTTTTCCCCAATATTTGAAAAAATTGGTTATCACAGCTTTAAATTCTCCAATTGATCAAGAAAAGTACCGTAGTCCTTGTTCGGGTCATTAATTCCAGGTAGCACAAAATCGTATATGAAGTGATAACGCAACAAAGAAACATTTAATTTATAATTATGTCATCGTTTGTGACCTGCTAACACACAGGTTAGCCATTAGCCAATTTATGGCCTGTCATATTGACCGTTCTAGTGCTACAATTCCGCTTATTGCTTAGTCAAACTACGATAGATGCTATCAAAACGTAATTGAACATTGCGGCTTTACAAAAAATAAGTAAAATTAGACTTTTTGTAAGGATGTTTGAACCCGTATCTGTCATGCACATTTAATAAATTTACTAATTTCACGAAATTCCGCAATACCTGCTTGTCTGTCATTAGACCTATCCAGTTGCGTATTTTCAACAAAATTAAAATCCCCAAGACTGACAAGGAATTACAATTATACCTCGGAATCGCACACAACGAATTGTACAATTGTTTATTGTAATTGTGATGGTAAACGTAATTCTAAAAATTATATAATTTTCTGAAATTATTTTGGTATTTTCGATTCGGTAAAACGAATTTATCATTTAATTTTAATTTTTGGTAAAAATTTACTTTTGCTTTAATTTTTTTAATTCTGATTGGTGATTGCATTCGCATTGAGTTTTCCGACTAAAAATTTAACAACGAATAAAATGATCCATTGGGCGTGAATTAAAAAACTGGTGCTTATGTAACAACGGGCCCGTAGCCAAGGGAGGCCAGGGGGGCTCAGCTCCCTACTTGAAAGATATTAACACACCTAGAGAATTTTCAACCTTGCTTGTAACTCATAGAAACCCTTGAATGCCCCTACTAAAATTTTTTTAGCCCACTAGCAAGGTGAGTTGGCTACGGGCCGGTGTAACAATCACAGTAATGTTTTGACCAGTGTAGTAAGCATTACTATTAAGGAAGTTCCGGTTTTACTATTTTCTTGAGAACAATAAGATTTAAAAATTGAAAAATTGTTTTCAAAACGTTTGTAAAAATATCAGTATCATTTTCGTTTCTAAAATGAGTTGCCTGGAGGGCTACTAAACCTATATCTTTTAACCTCTTATATAAAACGAAAGCTGTTCGGAAAATTCTGGCTCCGCAGCAATTCAAAGCACAAACCTATTCGTATTCAGCCCTGTACTCCTCAGAGTTTTCCAGTTTGTACCTGACATAAGTCAATCACCACCCAACTCGCCGATTCCAATATCTGGAAACTCTTCGCACGCTTCAAAAAGATGCCCATATTTATAAAAAGCTTTGCAGTATACTCCGGCATTTCCTCCAGGAACCACGTTCTAGTTGTCAAAGTACCATTGCGTAAGTTTTTATGAGTGCAATATAACACTGGAGGAAGCAGTACTCCTTTTTGCATTTGGATAACAAAACTTCGTCCGGAACTATCAACTGTTCCCTTCCACTTATAATGAACCTTCCCATCAGTGGCGGATCCATGATCTCAAAATGGGGGGGGCAAAATTTCACAGGTAGTAAACCTATTTTTGACCCATACTGTAGTGACCCAAACAAGAGGGGTCCCCATTTTGAGTCCCAATGAATAGGAGTCCGTATCCCTAATAAGAATCCGTAAGCGGGTAGAGTACTTAAACCTTTGTTTAGAGTCCATAAATGTTTATTATCCCTAATTATAGCGCATAAATGACTCCAGGGCCCAGAAAATTTAAAGCGTGCTTTATACTATTGTGTATAAAACAGAGAAATAAACAGCGTAGAACAGCAATTAATACTATATAATTTTTGTCGCGATGCATTTGGGAGGGCCACGGCCAGGGTGGCCCCCCGTGGATCCGCCATTGCTTCCCGGATATATTGGAATAAAAGGCGCTGTTTTCAGAAATTTTTCTAAAGATTCGTCCGGTACAGCGAAAGATACACCGTACAAATGGATTGTTCTAGTACGATATTGGACTGATCTAATACGATATAACTGATCTGAACTGGGGCGAGGCGGGGCCGACAGCACTGGTGTGCACAACACCCACAGCATTACTATTTCTTCTGAATGAAAAATTAGCATCAACGAGTCCCAAAGCTTCGTTGCTTTTTCTATTGGATAAGCGGAATGAATATCTTGTTACATTTTTGACACATTTTCGATATACAAATTGTGCAACCGCAGTTGACCAATGTATACAATGTTCGTTTACTTAAAGTATATGCAATCGGATCAAGTTGTAGATCGTCGCTTAATTCCGTACTTCAAACTGAATCGGAGTCAACGAATTCATCAACCGGTAATGTTGCCTTGCTCGTTTGTATTTGAGGGAAGACACAGTGATGTATGTTTGACTAAGACCTTCACCAGCAACTCCTAAGTCGTGGTTACCGGCATTTGTAGCTATGTAGAAAGGAATAATAAAAATAAACAAGTAAAAATATTAGAACTGGACTTATCCCACCGTCGCCAGTAAATTAATATATAGCTGTCGATCCACCATTTTTAAGGACTGCATCAAAATCCTGATGTGCTCGATAACCAAACGTGAATACAATATTTACTGTTCACAATAATGAATGACACAAACATTAAGCATCGCACTGGATCTAAAATCAGCATATCACCACAAAAACCAATAGGCCCATGTTTACTTTGGGAGGCGAACTATTTTTCAGGGACAACAATAAACGTTACGCTTTGGGGTGGTGTTAATATACTTGCTGTGCCCCCGAGTATAAATTTTTTTTACAAAACTGATAAGCTCTGCAGTGCAGCAATATATTATGTACGTTGCGGCACGGCGCCGGACGTCACAAATGTATAGCACCATGTTTAGACTAATATTTTTCTTAAGCTTAAGCATAGTTATAGGTTTATCTTTACGCTAGCCGTAAGAATATGCGTATACTATTTACACCCCTCAAAGTATTAACATTGGCCAAACAATGCAACACACGCGAGGGACAGACTACTCAAAATATATATATATATAAACACAAATTATAATGCAATTCTTTCCAAATTGGCTGTTGTATATCGACAACTTGTCCAGAACTTATTTTTCGATGACTTTAAAATTCTGCTTTCCTCAATTTGAAAGAAAAATCTTTTCCACACTGCAGCATAAAATTTAATCTTAATCCATACTCTTACAAATTTTCAAATAAAGGCCACGGTCTTAAACTATCTGTTAAATTTAAGCTGAAGACTAGAATTTTTTACATACATAGTATACTTAAAACTTTACCTAACACTATAAAGCTCATTATTCACAAGCTACAACAGAATCATGCAAAAAATGTAAAAAGCACAAACATCAATAATTAAAACAAAAACCAAACTTCATGTTGGTAGCGGCACATTACGATTACACGACACAAAAATAACCAAAGATAAGCTTTTGAATAATTTCGCTCATTTTATAACTGGTCAGCAATTTGCAATTTGCTGATATACGTTACACCCTGATCGTATATTATGGTTACTTATTTCTCACGATTAATGCAACTTTCAGAGGCGCAACAGTAGTGTAGGCTTATTTTCAAGTCTCACAATAAGGATAAAGCAAAAAAATCTGCCTAAATGTACCTCGTACCCTAAGACCTTTTTTAAAAGTATAGGCCCTTATTGCGATAGTTATTTTCACGAATCAATATCACAACCATTACTTCCCAGAAGATACGCAATAGCGGCGAAACCAGGATCTTTCATGGATTTGCTCACAGGATGCGAATGACAAGGTCTTGATCCATCTTCATAGCTGGTAACAAAGCTCGATGCAACGGGAGTGCCTTGAGCAATAAGAATTCTTGAAGTTTGCTGTTCTGTAGCACCTTGGTTTGCCGCATTGAAAGCGGGGTCATGTTGCAGCTTGGAAGACGTTATATATGGAAACAATTTGGGCAATTGATCACAGATTGGCGACAGCACCGCTGGACAACGCGACAGTATACCACGCTTTGGGGAACTAATCATTATACCGCGGTTGTTGCAATTTTCAGAAGGCCTGAAGAACAAATTGATTTAGTAATACAAGCCGTGATGGAGAATTCTCAGATTACGTATGAGCGAAAGTGTAGTACAAGCATTTCAAAATACCTAAAATGGCAGTAAATTATTATTAAAAAGAGAGTTTAGTTCACTGACAAAACTTTTATAAGTATACGAGAAGCCAAGAATTTTAAAAAATTTATATACAAAAAGCCGTGCTCAGATGCAACATTGTGTCACAAATTTCGAAAATTTAAATGCCCTTAATTTGAATGTAAAAGATCAAACACCAACACTCATGATAGAAGCTACACTTCAATATACGTATAGCACCATTCACCAATAAGAATGTCTCATCCAATTGAACTAAACAATTTAGTAGTAGAAACTCGAGGTTCAAAAAGAAAAAATAGAAACCAAAATAGAAAATATCAAAGTACCAGTAGCAGATAGAGCAATTCCAAAAATGAGTCCGCCTAAAGCCAAACGCAATAGTAGTACTAACTCATACCAAAAATGTCTTGATTTTAATCCTTGATGGGTGAGAGACTAGGTCTGAGTGGACCCAAATTCATCTGCTAGTGAAAAGAACAGTAAAGCAGGCTACTCACGTTGTGTTAGTATAAGAAACATCAGAATTATTAGGACGACTGCACAGGCTGACTACATTGCTAAACACATACGAAAACACTGGTGTTGTTTTTGGTAATCCGCTAAATGGCACATTCGATTGCGTAGTTTCAGGAAAGATATCACATTGCACATCATCACTCGGTTTCAATGATTCTAAAAACAGAACAAAATATTTTAAAATGAGCACGCCAGGGCAGCCCAGCTTAGAATGTACAATAAAACTTACATTACGTAAAATTGCTTTTCGGAAGTTAAGTTCTCCATGCCTAAGCAGTACCACAAGCAAAGTGGTAGTATCTAAAATATGGAAATAAGAGTAAAATAACGAACAGGGGGTCAATGTTTATCATACTGAAATTGCAATAACTCAAAATTAAAGCGACGCATGCTTAGGGTTAGGCATAGGTTTAGAAGGCTTACCTATGCGTAAGCATAAGCCATTGCATTTGTAAACCTAACGTCTAAGCCTTAATCGTTTACAAGGACAAAAATTTCAAAGCTGCATTGTAGGACAAACGTTAGTTCAGACTTACTATCAACAACAAGGCTGGTTAGCTCAAGTCCAGCTACATCATCACCCATGACCGTATGCTTATGAGGTGTTATAGAAACAGATAAACTAGGCTCCATCAAAGTATCTTCTGTCCGAATGCTCGTTTCAACCACAGGAATGTATGATCCAAACAGTGCCCTAACTGCAACACCAGGAACTTTGGCATGACCCGTTATTGATTCTGCTAAATTCGAGCGCGCAAGGTGCCTCCATCTTCCAAGTATACCTGAATCTGAAAATGATATTACATTAGGCACAGGCATAAACCACGAAAATGCGTTCAGTAGCACCTGTATAACTATTAATATAACAATCCTGACGTCTCATAGTTGTTCAAAGTTTAAAATTTTAATTATGTTTCATTTGAATTAGCAACAATTTATAATCATTACAGCAACAAGCTAATACAATGAAGTAAAAAATCGCCCCAGCACATCGTAACTTTACAGACAAATTTATGCAAAAATATACAATTCAATAAGCCTACCTTCCAAACTTTTTACCGCACTCAATTTCGGTCTTTTGTCCACAACTTGCTTATCAGTTCTAGCATTCAATTTAGCGACGATGGAATCAAAAGTACTTGAACGTTCTGAAAACGGACAATAAATAAATATTTCTACAAAACGGCGCTAAAGTTAATAGTATCCAAATTTTACTTTATTCAAAATTTCAAGCCAACCGCTGCGTGCTGCCGCAACGCATACAGTTACGATAATTTATCTGGAAAACAAACTTCTTTCACTCAGTCCCTTCTAATTTTGCTAACGCTATTTGTCGAATGTGACACTGACGGAATGAACATCTGCCAAACTCACAAAACCATTTAAAACTGCTTTTGGTACTCAGAAATCACCGCAGCAAAACCATCAACTCATTATCCCACACAGAAATTAAAACAAAAATGCATCAAACGACTTGCACTTACTTAAAATAGACAACATTTCTTCATTTTTAACATCACGAGTTAAATCATAAAGCGACCGGGACATCATGTTGTTCTGTTTACCTCGAACCATCGTTGATTTTCCTCGTTTCGACAAACAGTGAACGTCAACAAGTCGGTACAGTCGAAGCCGGCGTAATGCGAGCGCTAAGTCTTGCGTACCAGGCATTCCAGGTACACCAATGTCGCGCTGGCGAGAAAGAGAATGGTAATAGCTAAAACCAAAACACAGATCCCAAGTCAACCCATAATTTCAATTATATTTGAGGAATATAGTGCTACTTACTGACAAAAAACATGAAAACCAAGACTTATAGTTTATTTAAACACCAAAATTAAAAGTAATATAATTTACCACTATACAAAATCACATTTTATTCAAAACCAAGTCGTAATCTTCTCTGCTCAAAACTCACATAAAAATGATATTCCTCATTGGAATATCAAAATCAAAGAATAAAGTTTCACACAATCGATACAAAACGTCTTATTCAAAAGCGCTCCTAAATCTTTTACGAGCTGAAAATGTAAAATATAAGGCGAATAAACTACACCTCAAAAACATACGCTAAAATGACATTACCTAGTTTTGCATTTAATACAACTACTTACCTCAAGTTTGATTCCTGATCGCAATTTCGAATACAGTCCGCACTCGACATGACACTTTCACAGTCAGACTGAGAAAATTCTTCATCGGCGACAACGTTCGATTTTCTCAATTTTTTCGTGTTCTCGAACCTATCCTTTAAACTTAATTTCAACCCCGCCTTGCCGACAATCTTTCCAAGTCCCCTACTACAGTAAACCATATCTTTCAAAGGTGACCTCGAGGATTTATTCAGCAATTTAATTCCACCATTATTTTCCCCCGCACTCTGCTTCTGTTTGTCCGATGACAAGTTCCCATTTGCCACAACACTAAAATAAGGGGGTTGTAGTAAAGTATAATTTTCAAATGCTGACAGTATTGTCTGACTTGCACAATCCACAACTGCAGGGCTATTCTGTCCAGGGAATTCCGCAAATAGTTTCGAAGCAACGTCAAATCTATGACCTGTCGGATCACATTGCAACCTGGTAGAAGAAATAGTATGCAACTCACCAAGTGGTGCCACTTCAAATGTATCAATACATCCAGAATCTCTGGACCACTCGCGAACCTGGAGTCCGCTATTCCTAGAATCCTCTAGTGTTTGGCTTTCACTGAATATCATACCGTCCGCAACCACATCTATCTTCTCATTATTCTTCGCTACTAAACCATCAGGGCTCTTGTACGATTCTGGCACTGACCGACTGCACGTTTCCACCTCGTCAATTTGGTTTAAAACTGCCATATTCGTCTTACCCCTAGTCTTGTCGAAACATAGATTTAACGAACCTCGTTTCGCAAGATTAGCACCAAATTTTTGAGCATCAACTGGAGAGGTACGAGTTTGCTGAAATCTCTGACCACGGCCACTGCGAGCACGTAGAGAGCAGTTGAGAGTGTCACTGTGTAGTAAGCTGTTTGAATAATAAAATTCGACAGGATGCAAGCAAGGACTAGACGCAGAAATTCCTGAATTGATTGGTGTCAGCGGTTGCTTGGAAAAACTACAATGCTGCGAGTGTGTGACATTCAAGTTGCGGGCGCAATGATCGCGGCCTGAGGCTTCCAATTCTGACGCAAGAGAATCGAACAGGGACTCATATGCGCTCGAGCTAAACAAAAAATTACAACAATTAACAAAATTTATTGAATCAAAGTTATAATTCTGCATCACATTATTCCAGGCTCATATGCAGTATCATTCTCTTAGATACTTAGTTCATTTTATTAATGAATTAAGTGACAGCTGAACTAACAGACAACACAAATTAAAACACACAAAACTTGGTGGTGGGGCAAGTTATGTAGGCACCAATTGGTAAATACAATTGTAATTGTGTATAACTTGCCAAAAGTTTTCTTTGACAGTGTAGATTTAAATGTAACGGTAATAAACGTAAATACTTATAAACTAATATAACGCAAAGACTTGCATGTCAACATATGAACGTTTAGAGCGCTTCAAGTCTTCTCTGGCCTCATGCAACATTGCAAGCACTTCAGCATATTTATCTTGCAAATCCATTAGCTGAAATAAGCATAAAACACCACTTGTTTATGAGTGTGATAGATCGATACGGAAGCACTATAAAATTTCTTTCAATTCAGTTCTAGCAAAAACGTTTAACACTTTGAACAGAATACGCAGCAGCCAAAGTAAATATAACATGTAACTCTAAATTATTTGTTTTAATCTTCCATGTTACGTCCCGCCGACTAATTCACATATTTATTCACGGTTCCAACCCTAAAATTTAAACCATTTTAAAAACGTCAAGTCAATAACAATAGTTTGCAATCATTAAAGGCACTGAATTCAAAAATCAGAGGAACGGTTTGACACAGTGGTCCTTCTCAAATACACTTACATCACGAGACAATTCGCCCTGAGAATCTTGAGCTGCCGTTAATTGCATAAGAAGCGTTTCATTGTCGACAATCAACTGAAACACTAACCCTCAAACATAGCGTTTTGAGAACAGAAAACATTTACTACACAAATTCTACATAAATACTACAATGCAACAGCCAGTGAGAGTATCCGGATACCAGAAAATTTAGCTTGAACTGAAAGCCCTGCTATAAGTCACCACTGCAGCGCAGGCGGTTTGTTTTGCCTACATAACACGTAATAATCTAAACCTGGACACCAGACACTGAACGAAAATTGATTCAGACATAAAGAGTTAATACCATCAAAGTAGACAATTTCATTTAAGAATTTATAATATTAAATTTGAAGAGATTATGCTTACTAGTTCGCTGCAACTTAATAACATAACGCTCTACTTATTCAAAAACGTTTTCAATTACCTAATTAATTCTGCAAAAAACTGGGTACCAAACTTAAACAGTCCGGCCAAAATCCCACGTAGATCTGCACTAACTATATGAAACTAACCTTTTTATTTGTTATCTGCTGTTCGACTAACTGCTGCAATAGTTCTGTAACTTCGATTTGCAATTCTTGACACTCATTTGTTTTGCGGTTTAATTCCTCCGTAACTTCCAGCAATTGTGCTTTAGTTTCATCTGAAAAATTTCGAGCACATAGACTAGCCAAGAATGAAAAAGCGCCGAATGAAACACAAAAGAAAACTGGCACGCAAGACGTAGTGTGTACATTCTTTTCAATACCTCGTTGCATGTGCACTCTTGTTGAAATATAACACACATTCATGCTCCTATGAAACTCCTTGTTTATTAACATTTTTTTACAGAAGTCAACAATAATATGAACACTATAACGATTATCATTATAAAAGCCACAAAACTGCAATAAAGTTCAGTTAGAAAAAAATCACTGCTCGAATATTTGTTTGAAAACTACTAAAAATTTACGAAAATTAATTTTACAGCTGTTAACATTGCTCGTCACACACTTCTAAAATACCATTTTTAACTCACCCAACTGAGTGTTCAAACCGGTTGTTATACCAGCATCAATTTCCATACAACTTGAATTAGGCGATCGATAAATAAGGTCACGTTTCTAAAAACATCAGCTGACAGATTACTACAAAAATATACGTACATGTTTGCATTCGCCAATACTCAAATTTGATTTTCGCCACCAAATTTTTATCGACATATTACTTATCAACTAAACGACAGCACTTATGCAAAATATAATAATTTTAAGTTAATTTCCTTCTACTTTTACTCAAACACTGAAAGTTTAATGAAAAAACTTGGAAACATGTTGTTAAACTTACTTCTGATTTTAACACTACGATTTCTTTTTCCAACACAGTAATTCTGGTTAACATCGCCTGAAGCGACATTTTCCGCTCACTAAAATCAAAACTAAATTACTGTAGCTATTCTATAATTACGTAGTACGCAGTTACCAGCCGGGATGTGCGGTGTCGGTCAAAACTCCAGATCCGAAACGCAACTACCGAGAACGAGAAATAAAAACAAAATTTCTTTTTAAAGAAGGTTTTTATTGTTTTTTTCGTATCCTTATGTTTTCTCGTAATAAATTGTTGGATCTTCTCACAATTGCCTTTCCATTTATAACATCAAACTAAAACATCCACCACAGAATTAATCCCAGAACTCAAACACATGTAAAGCAACAATAAAAATTATACTTTGATGTGTCGTCCTAATAACATTTGGTTTTGTTTGCAATTAAGTAGGTTGGTATTGGCAGCAAATAAAACCATGTTACTGAAAAGAATTTAACTTCAAAAGTCAAGTATATAAATACAATTTTTTGTGCAGCCTTATTTGTAAGTGCACCGCATTGAGGGAAACAAATATTACCATTTGCTGAATAAATTTATTGCTGAAACCAAGAATATAAGTTTTAAAAATTGTATTGCTATATAATAATAATAATAACGATTTTTAAAAATATCGGAAAATTCCTATCTAAAAATCAACATGCAATAAACATCCGTTCATTGCGAACGTTGAGCAGAAAAACGGGAACCTGTTTTCCGTTGGTCTCTGTTTGAAACCTACCGAGGAGAAAAACCAGACCGAGACCAGTAAAATACTGAGAGTTGCCCTGACTGAGACCACACATCCCTGGTTGCCTATTTTTCGCAAGTTTTTGCTGCTGCCAGTTTTGTGAATTTTGAAACTATGGTACAGCTCTAATGAGTTTTAAAGTTCAAAATGTAAACCATGTATTATTAGGTGCAGTGGTTTAGAAATCTTGAGTAACAAAAGCAGTGCAAAAACACTAAACTTAAGATTTGAGAACATTAAAAAAGCTAACAAGCCAACTATTTATTAAGCCTAAATGTCAACGATAATAAATAAAACAATTAAATTAACCTCAGCAAACTACATCCGCAATCCAACAAACTAGTGACACAAAGGATATTCACCGCTACACCGCGATCGAACGAATGAATTAGTTTCCAAAGTAATTTGCGCATGAATTCAAGGTTATTCAACACTCAATTCCTGGCTGGTGCAGGTGGTAAGCCGAGCATAAAAGGGTCGCGCGTAGTTTTGGAATTGCTGACGTGAGAACGCGGCTGGCCAATTTATAAATTTCAAAAACGGTAACATTCATATTCAAAAATTTTAAAACAATTTCAGGGGTGCGCACATTTTATTATAACTGTCGCTCAATACAAATACAATCACACGGTATGCAGATGCACAGTGCACAAACAAATTACAACAAGTTTAAAGACATCGCAGTGCACCGCAAACCAACAAACTTTAGAAATAATCAAAGAATACAACAATTTAAACACATTCACTAGTCGCAACACAACTATATTTTTAAAAGCAGTAAACTCATTTCAAGCAAAACATCTTAACTCAGAATTTTAAAACCAAAAATTTAAATACGCAGTTAAACATTTTACAAACTTAACATATAAACTTCTTCAAAAACTACTTTTACAACACTTGACACCGCAGCATAAAACAGTCAATCAACACCGTAGTTCTCTTTACATTCTACAGAGAGCTCGATTTAAGTCAAGATGGCACGCAACACATGCATTTCCTCACAAGCACAACACAACAACAAAAACCTTCAAGCCTAACAAAACTGATCGCAATCATACAACACTGATGGCAATCATGCCTTTATCTGGTACATCTGGTGATCGAAGGTACATACGTAACTTGCAAAGCTGCTTCGTTAAAACCCAGAATTATGTCACAAATGATTTCAACTAAAAATCATTGTAACAATACAACAACAATACAGTCAGAACTAATAACAACGGCAGCAACAACAAAACAACACATAACGTGTCACTATGTAACCGAGAGCAGAGGTGCACTTGTAAAGCCTCAAAACACACTGTGTACATTTTAAGACGTCCAAATAGTTTCACAAAGCAAAAAACGAAACCTACAGCCGCTATACTGCTTTGATTTAATATTCAACGTTTCTTTGACTGAGGAAAAAAGTACAGCAGGGAGTATGCACACCCTCTACATTTCTACTTGTGTGAAGGCTGTAAGCATAGGCGTAGGAAAACGCATACCTATGCCGCAGGGTGCAACCGGAATTACAATTTACCGGAACTGGAATTTGAAAAAATTACCGGAAACGGAAAACGAAAAATACAAGTTAACGAAAAACTCATTTTAATTTTCTTTTTTGTAATATTATTGGTGAAATAACCCTTAGTTGGAGATAGGTATTCACTTTATCTGCTGTATTATATACGACTGAAATCTACTTCATTTTTATCGTCATTTTTTTGAAAATATCTTAATTTCTACCGACCAAAATTTAATAACGAAATTTTTAATTCCGGTACAAATTTATCGGAACCGGAAGGCCAAAAATTGACGGAAACGGAACCGGAATTCCGGTTGCACCCTCCTATGCCGAAACCTAAATTCTTTAACAAACTATTCAACCACGCATAAGCCTTAACTCTGAATGTAGAGGAAACTGTACAAGCATTATTAAAAATAAACCGCTTCGCGTAATATTTGAAAGTTAGCACACTCGCAATATATAGTACTATGCTTGCATCCCTTCGCACAAATTTAAACAATTTCCAATAGAATCGAGCGTCCAAGTGCTAACATTGATCTATCTCGTCAAAACATTTAGTCCACCCATTAGGCGAAAAATAAATTCAACCATCACTGTTAAAACCCTGCTCACGAAACCTCAACAATTAAAATTCCCGAAGTAATCTATGCGCATCTCGTACACCGACAACCACAAAACCAACCTTGGAGTATTTTTAGCCGATTCACCTTCCGCATCGTTCTCAGCACAACTGCGAAGTAGGTCAATTTTCAGCTGTAGCTCATGTTGCAGTTGTTTAATCTGAAAATACTTCATTCGAGTTACATCTCTTACATAAAATACTATTTAATTTTTCCGTGTATAATGCGCTGTACATAATTAGAAACCGACACAGCACTATAAACACTGTCAAATAATATATGAATATTTTCTCACTTGATTATCGACAAAAAACACCTATCGGCACCAGTGCAAATAGAAAATATTTTTCAGCACCAAAATTGGCCAACCAACCTCATCATTTGAAGAATTTAACATTTCTTCCAGAAATTCGTTTCGATTCTGCAATTCGCGATTCTGAATCAAGAGAGATTGGCCAATTGTGGCAGCGAGCTCCAAATCTTTGTTCTTCTGCAATATTTTTAGATAACCAGCAAAAAATTATACAAACAAAGCCGATTATAGTAGTTCTAAAATGAGGATTTTGGAACAAGTTCAAAGTTCATTTCATTCTACTTTGTTAGTTCTAATAAGTTTTCAGCAGTTTTCAATTTTTTCTACGTTTGTACTTTATTTATTAATAACAGTCATATCACACGATAAGTGCACGTGTAAACATTGTAAACTCAATATATACTCATATGTTAAGCTGACTGAACGTTACTGAAGCCGTCTGAATGTTACCGAACAGAAAAACGTTGACCGTGTTCAAGTATCCGCTTTTTACAACTACTGGTTGTTCGTGAGTCTAATCGGCTAACCGCAAAGTTGAGTTAACATTATAGTGTCATAAATATCAATGAATTTAGCTTTACGCACTAAATTATGTTCCTCCGTATACCTGAATTTCAGGCATTCTCGATGTCAACAATTCCTGTGTGCCAAATGCAAAAGCGAATTTTATTTCATGAATATAATATTCTTGAATTAGTTAGCAGGAGCACAAAGCAAGAGAAATAAGAGCTTACACAATTTTCTTTAAATACAAATGCTTCAATTTAAACAATAAATCGTTGCATTTTAACAGACTCGAATACAAGATCCTGGAAAAGCTCCCGTGATGGTAATATTTTTAGTAAAATTGTACTTGGTATTTTTTAGTTCCCGATGAAGCAAATGTTCAAGCAACAAAACTTAGCGTATGGACTGGTGCAATTCAGTTCACGTCCAGGGTGCAACCGGAATTCCGACTTTGGAATTTTTTCACCTTCCGGTTCCGGTAAATTTATAGCGGAATTAGAAACTTCGGTGTTAAATTTTGCTTCTTTTTTAAATTTGCTAGTCTTCACTCTAGTCACAGTATCATGATGTAAATAAAACCGCGATCTAAATCTATAAACTAACCTCTTCTAACTCTGAGCATAGCTGTTGTGATATTTGTTGAACAGGAATGTTATTGTCGTGTGTAGTTGAAATATTGTCATTTCCTAAAAAGCAGAACTGATTATTTCGCCCTTCGTAAACTTTAATACATCAAGAAGTAGCACCGGACAGAACCGAAATACCAGCGTTGTTTATTGGATTGAAAATTTTTAACTAAATGCAGTTGTTTTCGTGGGCACTGGGCAGAACACTAAGAAATATAATTTTGATCACGCATTTCGAACCTGCAGTTCTCTGCTCCACAACACATTGGCTGCGTTACTTAGTTTAAGGTTTACTCATTTGATTGCAAATTATTATGACATACAGACAGCCCATGGATTACCTCTGCAATAAACTTGAATGTCGTGATTTTGATCTGACGATGAGCTGGAAGCCAAATGACTCATAATCACAGCATAAGACTAATATGACTGTAATCATGTTATATCCTGCCTATCCTATAATCGAATATAAATAACACATAGCGGAACATTTAAGGTAAAATGACACTAGCCTAAATATGAGAACCCGTAGGGTTGCAAATTTTGCAACCACGTTCACTAGTATTCATTGTTTATACCGTGTTCAAGTTCATAGCACGACCATGTACTCTTGCGCTCACGGCACAGCACCCATGACATCAGCCCTTTTTACTAAGCAGCAATAAAACCAGGCATACGGAGTGGTTTCGAACTAGTGGTCTTAAGATTCCGAGGCACACTCAACCTCTGCACCACGTATTCACACGTAGCCTGATTCCCCAACTGCTTTACTTTCAACAATGTCGTCCCTTGCCCGTCCACGTTATTTTGAACTACATACCTTGTTCAGAACGCGGCAATTTACTATTGCGTCTACGGAGAAGCGCTCATGTCAGTTTTGGAAGATACGATCAAGAACTTCAAGCCTTTTTACTAAGCAGATCGAAAAGCAGGTCTGCGGAACGGGGATAAAATTCTCCAGCCTGTGACATGCGAATGCATGGAGACAAGTAATAAATAACCTCATGGTGATCCTGTACATGGGTAAATCACTGCTGCATATGTAGTGCCCTCTTATGCAGCAGCAGTAAAAACATGGAAGACCAAGATACATGTGTATAATGATGAGGTTCTTCGAAGATGATTGTGAGGCGGCGTGGCTCAATGGCTAGCGCGTTGGAATGATAATCAGTGGGCCGATTTCGAAACATCCTGGGAACGTCCTTGATTTTCAGCTGCAATACCTTAGAACCAAAAACCGTCGTATCCTAGCCTATCCACCTTATCACATGGGGACCACGACTGGTCGGCCGTGGCAAACTGCCGCGGCAGAACCAAGAATACATAACTTGGCGGTCAAGGGACGACCTTGCGGACAAACCGGGGGATGTGGCATGCGGATGCATGGAGACAAGTAATAACGTCATGCTGACGCTTTACATCGGTAAATCACTGCTGCATATGTAGTGTCTGTCATAAGTTGGGTAGGCTAGAGTACGACAGTTTTTAATTCTGTTCTCAGCAGCTGAAAATGAGGGACGCTCCCTGGAGGTTTCGAAATCGTATATAATGTTGAGGTTCTTATAATTCATAAAAACAAAAAACTCAGCAGTTAACTGTGAAACAGCGTGGCTCAGTGGCTACCACGCTTGACTGATAATCTGTCGACTGATTTCGAAACCTCCTGTAAACGTCTCATCTTCAGCTTCAAAAAATCAGAACAAAAACCATCGTACTCCAGCGCCTAGTCTATCCAACTTATCAACGAACGCCCTATGGCTTCTCCCCGTAGGCTGCCTCTCCAAATGGTTCGAACGTCGATATATGTCGACCGTATGCTTCCAGATTCAGCACATAATACAATCACATACAGGTTTGTCTCGCAGGCTTACACACTTCAAGTTTTACCAAGGTCGTTCCTTAGCCGAGCACAAATATTTTTGACTGGATACCGTGTTCATAGCGCGGCAACTTACTATTGCGCTCACGGCGTAGTCCAGTATTAATCAAGGTAGGAGCCGGGATTTAAACCTTTTCGTTAGCAGCACTAGCTACGCTTTTAGGTGGACATGAAACATGTCATATACTGTTAAATTTACAATAAATACTATGCAACAAAACACCGGAATAAAACTTTTTGAAGGCACTTTTGTGTACATTATAGCGAATACAATTCTACTGAAGCTGCATATGCCAGTATTGTGTTATGGTTTGTTCCCAATAACCGCAGATAGTGCCAATATTTTGATATAGTGTTAAAGCAGCAATTTAATAGTGTTATCAAAAGTCTCCTAAAGCCTGAAAATGGACCGTGGCTAAATGTTTCGAGACACTTCAAAGGTGAAGTTGGGTCCCACCGACAATGTTGATTTTTATGTGGAAGATTACATTTAAGCCTTTTCCGTAAAAACACTCTAAGTTGTATTTTACTAAGTTTTTTAGTACTGTAGTGACCCGAAGAGGGTGTGGGGTAATAAGAGGGGTCTTATCCCAATTTGCCTGCTAGACGAACCAAACAGTTCCTTCCCAACAGGACCTAGAGAAGACCTGCGTTTAAATTTTTTACTTTTCCCGATTCCGAACCTCGCCTGCACCCTCTAACTTTTTCAACCAATTAAATGGAATCATATGCCTACGCTTGAATTATCCAGTTTTCCTGTTTTCCGAACTGTAACATACCCCAATTTTGGCCCATGTATAGAACGGGGCCGGATCGTTTTCTTCGGTGGCTGTAATAGAATCAGTTTAAGCATAGACTAACTTTTTTGCTTAGGCTTAGGCTTAGGATTAGCTTAAAACTAAGAATAGGCTCGTTCTTGCGGTCAGGATTGAGCTTAGAACTAGGAATAGGTTCATTTTTGCACTTAGGCTTAGGCTTAAGCTTAGGCTTAAGCTTTGAAATATGCTTTATACTACCGTTCCGATCCTGTTCTATACATGGGCCCCAATTTTCCAGGCAAAAAACGGTTCCTTTCCTAACATATCTACAAAAAGGGTACACGTTCAACTTTTCCGCTTTTCCCGTTTTCCGAAACTCGCCTACACCTTCAACTTTCCCTACAAATCCAAAGGAATCTTATACCAACGCTGCTTGAATGTTTTGTTTTCCACTTTTTCCGTTTACCATACCTTACCACACATCCTAATTTTTCAAACAAACCAACCAAACTTTTCCCATCATACCAGACCGAAGAACACCAATACGTTAATAAAAATTAAATATCTTTTTCACTTTTCCTGGTTTCCGAATCTCGCCTAATCCTACAATATTCCTACGGAACTAGGAAATATTGAGCTCTTGATTATCCACTTTTAATGTTTTTCCAGCCAAAATTATGTTTGTGATTTTAAAATGGCCAAATATACGGCGCTAGTGGCCTTCATTTTTCAAACGACACATCACTTTAGGCATAACGTGGATGTTGCATACCCAGAAATTTGGATTAGGCAGGTCGCATTAATATCCGTGCCTGTCTAGACACTTTTTAGCTGTGATGGGTCTCAGATATTTTATTCGGAAAATCCATGGTTGACCAAACTTTGTGAGCAATCTCCGAGACGAATTTTCTATTTTCTCTCTAAACTCCTCTACAGGACACGGCTAAATCATTCGCCGCCTAATCAAGATTTGAAGAGAATACCGGGAGGGAAACGAGCATATGGTACGCACTATTGGCTTAGTTTCAGTACAAAGATTTAGTTTAGAATACCTGGACTCATCGCCGCATTCTGCCTGCAAATGCTATTAGGCCAGACATAATTTTGGTGCATAACGTACTCAGCCAGCTTTTGTTCAAAGATGCTGGATTTTGAACAGTTTTGCATATTTGAGCTACTCATAACGTCCCCTATGGTCATGCCATGTTGGGTTCCAAGAGAAAGGTACCTTACTAAATCTATTTTTCAAAAATTCAAATTTCGTCATAGAATGACCAGGGGATGTTGATGTTGCGAGAAGCTCAAATATGTAACAATTCTTAAAATCCAACCATCTTATGGGCAAACGCCGGCTGTGAGATAACAATAAAGACCCTGCAGTTAGCCTGTTCGTGGGGGCCCTTCCCATAGCACAGATCGAAAAAATATGTTTACACCTTTATAAATAAGGTCCGCCCCCACAGTTTTATTTCGCACGTGGGAGGTGTACGATGAAATGAAAAAAATTGACTCAAAGTATGAGTTTTTTGTAGCCCGTACGCATTGCAGTGTTATTGAGCAATTCACACGAAGAAAACATTCAACGCGACGAGACAAAAGCAGCCTATTAAACGTGTAAATAACACTCAGTCATTTATATAAAAGCTACTTGCATTTGCGAGCGACATATCTTTCACACGACTCTTTACGAAATTTATATAAACTTCGACATAACGAAAAACTATATGTAACTGAAACTTGGACAAGAAAATAATTTTTGTATACTTCGAAAATTTTAGTATTTTAAATTTGAGAGAATTTTTTTGCTACGTTTAATACTTACAAACTCTTCTAAAACGGTATAATTTTAGTTTTTCGGGGGGTTTCTGTTTGACTCGCGCGTTTGTTATTTTTACTAAAGAGCGACGGCGTATTTTGAGCTTTGCATCAAAAACATTTGAGGTTTTTACGGAACAAGTCGCGTTCAACAAACAAAGGATTTATTCATGTTTTAAACGGTAAGTTGGTAGTTTAGCAGGCAAAATATGGGCATAAGATCGGCCGTAGACTTTGGTTTCCAGTGTTCATGTTTACCAAACGCGGGCGTTTTGAAATATCATTTCTGCTCTCTAAGCTACCAATTGTAAGCGGTCCATCCTTTTTAAATAGTAAATTCCAGTGAGTTGATTTTAACTCAAAATGAGTTTAATCTACTCACAAGTCTGAGCTCTGAATTAGGTCTTTCAGAACTCTGAATTTTGAAAAATGATTGAACTCATTCTGAGTTAATTATTAATCAACTTATACCATGAATTAATTAAACTGTGAGAGCGATTTAATGATCCATGTTATTAATTCAGAATTAAATCGAAATGACCAATTCGATCTCTGTGAGTTGATTAATCAACTCATCGCAATTTACAGTATACTAAGTTTTTCACCAGAATTCAAACTTTATTCCGAAGTATTATTAAATTTGAACTAAATTTTCAATAATGAGATAAGAAATCAACTAATTTTTTATTTTATTTTACAGATTTACTCAAGCTTCAACACTCTCACAATGATTCAAATCAACCACAGTTCACTCCAAGTCTTTGTCATCCTGTGCTTGTCAACGATACAGCCAACTTTTCAAGACTGCAACATTCTTGGTCTCTTCGGTTCGGGTCAATCGAATACAGGTTCAATTCTCGGTGGCCTATCAGAATGTCTGACCACAGCGGTGACTCAACCTAAAAAGCCACCGCCTATTGATACAAGCTTGTTTTCAAAGCTAATCACAGGTCTTGGGCAAAGACTGACCGGAAATCAAAATCAATGCTACGTTCGTGGAGATGAAACGTTCAACGCGACGCTGTTGGAGAGAATATTTCGCGGTTTGACTGAACAACCGTATCAACGAAATCCAAGTGGAGAAAGTGAGTTTTGACTGGGCCCGTAGTTAATGCACATTGTTAAGGGGCTTAACATTTTTAGTAGGGGCATACAAGGATGTTCGATGACTAAGAAGCAAAGTTGAAAGTTTTTGGGAGGCCCGAAGTTTTTGCTGGGTTGGCTGATACCCATCTCACCACGCTCTGACTACAAGGCTGGTTTTGACATCATGTCTCAGATATTTTATTGTAAGTGAAGCAGAGATGAAAGCAGAGCACGGCACCGTATTATAAACGGCGTGGTCGGGCGTAGTTGGCCGTCTCATGAGTCAGGGCTGACTCCAATTTGGCGAAAAGCATTAAATGCGCTGGTGTTTTAGAAGCAAAATGGGAATGTCTTTCTTCATAACTTTTGAAATTTGAACCTCCAAAATATAATGCGAAGTTTTTTCGCAAAAATTAACTGCCTAAAATGTTTACCATTCTTCGAATTTTTATCGGCGACGTTTACCCATGCCTGTAGCGTGCGTAGCATGATATACTGGTGGCAAAACAATTTTAGGACAGACCTGTTGTTGATTTTGCGAAACTTACAACCGAATCTAAGACTTTTCAAGAGTAGTAGGGTGGAAGAGATCAAATGATTCCAGTGGGACTGAGTCCGTCTGGTCCTCTTTGACTACGCGCCTGCCCTTACCGCTTTATATTTTAGGCTGCATCACTCAAAACAGATACCGTTCGCCGCTGTGTCTCGGTAGCAAAAATCCAGCTCACACCGTACTTCGCGATTACTTGAGAACGTGTGAAGATGAAGCGTTACGTCATCAAGTATACTCATCAACATATAAACGAGACAAAACCGGTTGTGTTCTCAAGCGAGCGACAACTGAAAAAGTCTGGACGACCAGTTGGAACATAGACGCCGGATACAATGACGATCATTTTCCCACGGTTTCAGAATACCCATGCGGCATTAATAACGTATCACCAAATCGTGCTAAAGTAGCTGTACGTCGTAACCTTTGCCTTCAAGTCCGAGAATTACTTCAATCTCGCGGCTGTGATGCAACTTATTTAAATATTTTAAGTAACGACCAAACAAGGCAAGAATTAGAAACTTGTGCTCAACGAAATATGAAATATTCAAACGCGAATCCGGCGAACGCAATTGAACGCTGTATGTGTGATACTACGGCACTCCTAAAAGCATCGCCAAAACTTTGCAGTGATAAAGTTGAAAATTCGCCCGCATGTCTTGCGTTTGATGAAATCGATACTGAAGAAAAATTTCAGACGCGATATTTTACCGGATGCTTGTCAACTTATGCGAGTCGACACACGAAATCTACAGCGTTTAGTAAGTTTTGAGGCAAAATAATTCGGCCAATGTATAGAACAGGCGCGGGACAGTAAGCATATGCATAAGTCTAAACCTAAACTTAGTAATGAACTTATACCCTAAGCCTAAGCAAAAATTTTTGTCTGAAGATTAAGCTTACAGTATTACAGACCTGCAGAATAACGTTCCGCGCCTGTCCTTTACATGGGCCAAAATTTCAATTACTGTCTTTAATACTGATTCTTCACTTGGGGGTTGCCATCCTGAATTTATAGCAAAGAATGAGTCTATTATAAGATATATCCTCTCTGGAAATTTCTGAAGACAAGAACACCCGCTGTTAACACGCTACACGAAATCTACAACGTTTAGTAAGTTTTGAGGGAAAATAATTTGGCCAATGTATAGAACAGGCGCGGGACAGTAAGCATCTGCATAAGTCTAAACCGAAACTTAAGAATGAACTTATACCTAAGCCTAAGCCTAAGCAAAAAAAATTTGTCTAAAGATTAAGCTTGCAGTTTTCCAGACCTGTAGAATAACGTTTCGCGCCTGTCCTTTACATGGGCCAAAATTTCAATTACTGTCTTTAATACTGATTCTTCACTTGGGGGTTGCAATCCTGAATTTATAGCAAAGAATGAGTCAATTATAAGATATATCCTCTCAGGAAATTTCTGAAGACAAGAACACCCGCTGTTAACACGCTTTAGAACACCCTTCTAGATTCTAAAAGTTAAACAATTTTCATAGCACGATGTCGTATACCGTCCCGAACTGAAATCCTGGCTACATCCCTGATGGGATTGATAGCACAAGAACCACAATGAACTTCTGGGAGCGATAGGCATATACGTGACGTCAGGCTTATTCTCGTGATTAGGCGTAGTCTTTAGGCTAAGGTTTAAGCTAACAGATAGGAATGATCCAAGCAGTAGTGCGCAACCAGGATTGCAGCTACTCCGGGGCATCCACTGGGTGGCGAGATGAGGCCCGCTTGTAAGGTTGTAACTACAATCGCAGCAGCAGATCATGGAAACATATAGCACACACACACACGTGGTAACGAGATATATATTCGCCAGGGTGCAACGGGAGGTGAAAAATTTCTGAGCCAGAGCCGCAGCTGCAGGTGAATAAAACCTGTCGGAGCCGGTGAATAAGCCAAAAGTGAGCCGAAATTACCTACTTTGTTAAAACGATTTCAGTTTGTTAATTTTAGCAAATATCTGTAATGACTTGTTAAATCGTTTGGTTTTACGCTCATTTTTTTTTATGAAATCTCAGCAATTTTGTTGTTAATATTGAACTAATCAGCGTTACTGATGCAATGCTTAACATGAATTGCACAGAAAGCGCAAAATTTACTGAAATCGCACGTTTGATCGGTTTTTCCGGATCATCCTAGGGGGTAGGTGATCGGTAACCGCGGCGCTGAGTACGGCCCGGCGAAAAATTGGAATAATCGTGATGAAAAATTTGGTGTTTCTGCCGGTTGGAAAAGGTGTTCGGATCGCTAGATCTCTCAGACTCGCCAGACTCGCCGTTACCGTGTGTACGACTGTAAAGAAACGCAATATATGAAGTTACGAGCGAAGTGAACTCGAAACCAAACCTATGTAATTTTAGTATTAAAATACAATGCAACAGTCGTAAATAGTCTCTTGGTTCATGGATTGACGGATTGTCTAGACCTCGCTAGGGCCCTGTGGCTACGCGCCAGTTAAAAGTAACTTTCTCAAGATTCCAGAACAATATCATTACCAATTTTTGTGTGTTTATAGGTTGTCTCACACAAGAAAACGAAGAAAACCAACCAGAAACCGCTGACGCATACCGAGAAGCGTTACGTATTTGTGACCAAGAAACAATGAAGCTCACTCTAAACTCAGACAATCAATGTGTCTACTACGTGCCCGGCCCATCCGATTCTAACTGGCGCAAGGGTTCTAGCGTAGAGTCACGACTAAACAGCGATCAGCTACAACGTTCGGCGCTGGCTCCAGGCTTTGATTGCGCAAAGCCTTCAGCCACCAACTCCCAAGCGAACAAAATGCAAGGCAACAAGAACAAAAAACGACTTACAATATTTCGAACCGTTTGTCAAATGCTCGCAGGGATGCTCGAACCCCGAACCCCAACTAAGACTTGTGAATCAATATGCCGAATGGAAGTGTTTCGACAGTTGACTCCAGATCTGTTAAAGACAACCACTAGCCCTCTGGCTAAATCACTAGGGGTACTAGGGTCTCGGGCGAGGAAAACTGGAGCGACACAACAAGCGGCACAAAAGGTACTCAAATGTGCAATGAGTAGAATGCCGAATTGGTACACAGACCCAACGCCGTTACTCAATCCGTCGGTGACGTCATCGTGTTTTGCACGCGAACTTCCGCCTGAATGCTAAGCCTTGTCTCATTGTTTAAGCAGGACCGCAATTACAGACGGCGACTCGTCGACTGCCATTTGGGGAGAATCCTACGTCAATTGACCGACTTTTTCAATACTGAATACTCAAAGAATTCTATGTTAGAAAAACATTCGGCTCTTGTACACATCCCTGCCAAGTTTACACTTTAGGCTTAGGCTTAGGACAAAACTTACCTATGCATAAGCATAAGTATAAGCCAAAGCCTAAATCTATACCATAAATTAAGTATGGCAAAATGTGCAAGAGTCGAATTTTCTTCGCCTCCTTTATGAATCTTCTTGTCGTGTCTGCTAACAAATAGCACTAACGGATCAAGAGGGGGGCGTACGCCCCACATTAGAATATTGCTTGTGATAAAATGGTGTAGTTTCTACGTTACAATATTTCCCCCTCAGAAAATTGGCACATATATACAGCATACAGTAAATATTACGTTTCATAAATTTTGCCAGCCTGCCACTGTCCCGTCAGAAATTTCTGGATGTTGGTAATTAGTTGCATGCAATGGTTGTGGCCAGGTATGGAAACAGTTGTGCCGATTCTGGTGCTCGCAGTCAGTGTAATAAAATTCAGCGGTCAGACTCAGCGGAGCCAAAAGTTAATAATAACTGCTGCTTAGCCCGAAGATCATTTTTTGGCTGCGGACCTGCTTTAAATTTAAATATTGAACATTTCGTCAGGACCACATACATCTCACGGGTTTAAATTTTAGACCTATACAGCATTTAAATCGTATTATATTTTAAATAAACATTCCAGTAGGTAAAATATTAAAATGCGGTGGAAACCCTGTAAATATATAAATCACGTTCCGTTCACGCAGTGATAACTCTATCTTAAACACACTACTGTACTTTCACGGATTCTACATGCTTGTCGATTTTGTGTTTTGTCATTTGTGGACCAAAATAATGCGGCTCGGTCAAAAACACTTGACTTCTCTTGTACATTTCCGTCGACCTTTAAGGTTAATGCTTAGGTGCAAAATTAGGCAAAGGCTTTCTTTTATTGGCAATTTTTCTGAAACCCAAACCTGAGCCAAAATATTGACAAACTTCGGCAATAGTGATATTGTTTTTGAACGCATATCTGTAGCTGTAACTGCCAATGTCAGTCAAACTGAAAGTTTAGTTATACAAGTAATTTAAGTGGATGCTTAACTTTTTTAACAAATACAAAAAAGCGTCAAATGTGAGCTATGGTTATAATAAGAAAGTAATAGTTTTGCTTTATATTAGGTGGTCACGAAGTCTCCAATTCCAATTAGACCAACGTTTGTATTATATCAAATTTGGTCAATGCCGTAAATATTTAGTTAACTACGCTTCTAAAAACGACAAAATGGTTAAGTAATTACTTACCCCTTGTTAAGTACTAAGTCTTTCTTAAAAGTAGGGTTTCAGAAACCCAGAAACTGAAATTCATTAATGCAACTAGAAAGCTTTGTGCTATTGAAGGAATAATTTGTTGTAGCTATAATACAATATCAAGCGATTGGTGCAAAACGTCCAGTTGAGGAACGGGAATTTCGCAGACCCGTAGCCAACTGACCTTGCTAGGTGGGTAAACATTCTTCAGGAGAAGAATACAAGGGTTTTCGATGACTTACAAGCAAGGTTAAAACTTCTCTAGTGTCCTGGCAAAATTGTTTCAGGAGGGAGGCTAAACCTTTCTTGCACCCTTCGGTTACAGACTCATACACGTTCAACAGGTTATGTTGAAGAAAATTTATGGACGTAGCATCTAACAAGCAGCTACATCTTTTAGCCAAATTTCATATTCACAAATTTTGCAAAATTAAAGTGTAAAGGACAGTATATAATTTGAGTGAATAGAATAACAATACAGTTTCTGCAGCTTCAAACTAATGAGAGTTCTGTAATAGTTTTGGAAGTTATGCTCACTTTCTTTTGACAACACTATAGCGGAGGGTTGAGACGACTCGGAATTATACAACATACACCAAGTATAATTATAGAGCATGCACCAAATATAATTACATAACTTACACAAAAAGATAAAAAAATCTAAATAGTTAAACAATCCGGGAAGGTTAATATTCTTTCTGTTTCAAAAATTCTCGATGGATTTATCTCATAACGCCATCTTGTATTCGCCTCTGCTTTCGGTAATATTATACTCCGTCGAAATTTTTTCGCATCCGCTTCCCACCCGCAGATACTCAAAACAGCTGGGGGGACGTACACTCGCAGGCGTTTCCAGCAACTGAGATGAACTGAACGACCGTGAAAATTGTATACAATCAACTGCGTTCGGTGCGTCAAAGGGCAAAAAATATAAAATATAATATACTTATTCTAAAACTGCAAATTTTTAGACATCTTTTATATCGCGTCAAATTTGGCATAAACGAAAATCAATACTGTGTAACTAAATTATGATTCTGTGAAATTTTTCCAAAAAATACCACAAACAATTTTCAAATATAAACGGCCGCTGTTCGTTTTTTGAATAGAAATGTGGAAAACTTATTTTTTTGTATTTTGAAAGTTTCGAATATTTTGACGCGAACCATAAGTGTAAGTTAACCTACTGTATTGACCCGAATAAGAGGGGGTAATAAGAGGGGGGTCCCCATTTTGGGTCCGAATCAATAGGAGTCCGTATCACTAATAAGAGTTCGTAAGCGGATAGAGTCCCTAAACCCTAATTAGAGTCCATAAATGCCAATTATCCCTAGTTGTAGCACATAAATGACTCCAGAACCAAGTACTTTGACTTCAAAACTTTAAAGCGTACTTAAATTTTGAAAGTACATTCCTAAGTATAACCTTTTATCATCGCTTAAACTATTGAAACGACACAAATATAAGTTTAATTCAACGGATAGTTGCAGTACCGGATATATATCAGTAACGAAGTTAAAAATAAATAACAGTCCGTAACCGAATAACAAGGGGGGTACCCTCTGGAGAGACCAAATAAATATCAGTCCCCCCTCTTATTCGGGTCAATACAGTAATAACAGAAGGCAGGTAACAACAGTTTGGGATCTGTATTTTGAGTATGATTTAATGGGAGTGTCTTGTCCTACTTAAAGTTCGTAAATGGATAGAGTCCTTAATTACTAAACAACTCGTAAACGTCAATTATTGCAATCAGATTGTGTAAATGCTTCAAGGACCAAATGAAATTCAGCGCAGAGTTTGATTCATTATTCAAAGTAAAATGTTACCCGGATTCATAGCAGCATACTTAAGTCTTAATAAAATCATATTCTTGAAGTAAATAAACTTAGGAAATGGTTGGCATAAGTTACAGGGCTGTGGTCCAAATAACTAGAACTAGACTGAAAATTAAATAACAGTCCGGAACCGAATAGCGAGTGGGTGGGGTACCCTCCAGAGAGGCAAAATAAGTATTACTCACTCCTGTCTCATCTTGTTCTTATTCGGGTCACTACAATAGGTACACGCTTGTCAAATAATTGATTTGGCGCGTTGCCAACCGTAAAAGATTCCATTAGTTTTATGCACATGTGCAACTTTCGTAAAATCATGAAATTGTTTGGCATACGTACGGCAAACATGTTCCAAAGCAATGTTAAGGTTGTTGAAATAGCTGTAAAGTCCAACTTACGTCTATGGTTGGCTTTCTAAGGATTGACATAGAACATTTTTGCATTTATTAATCAATTCATTAGAATTTACAGTTCATTTACTATACTTGAAATGTGATAGTGTCTACAAATTTTGCCGTTAATGTATTTAAGTATTGTGAACTCGGTTTACCTGAAACACGTGCCGCATTAATGAAGTTTACGTTTAGCATTTAGTCATAGTTTCTTCTGGTGTAGAGGTGGTTACTTGTAGAAAAATTTATATATACCTCCGCTTTCTCTCTACAAATTAGGTTTCCGGTTTCATTTGTGTTACAATTCACTGTTCCAAGTCTGTAGGTATACATTGAGAATATAAGAGTATAGGCCTTGCAGTTGATGCAAGACTAATGGTACACTTTTGGACCGGGATTGCAAGCTGTTGCAACTATCGTAGTTAACATAATAATTTTGAACGCAATAGTTCTAAGATTATCTAACGTAAATCTGAAACTTTTGCCAAAATTTCTAACTTTTTGTGCCAATTATATAGTTTCAATAAGCTAAAGGTCGTCATATTTTAAAAATTACGGCCTTATATTTGACTATGGATCTGGAGCGATCGACTGATCGGATTCCTTCCACCAGAGCCATGCAAAATTAAAAATTTGTATCTAGATTAAGCTAAAATTGCGTCCGGCTTCTTGTTCGCTTCACTCGCGTGTTTTTATTTCATTGGTGCACCTGAAAGACGTGTAAGATTCTGAGTGCCCCGTTGGTACATAGATGCCACAACTTTTTTTCTTTCTCAGCCGTCTTTTTTTGCTCGAACACAGGGTAACATTTTAAGCCGGTTCAGACCTATCGGTATAACAGTTCGCCACTTCTGTTTAGTTACATTTTCGGAGCGTCGTCGTCAGGGGGTAAGGTACGTCAACTCGGATACACCCCATCGAAATATCCTAATTCGTCACTGCTCATATTTTAGAAACTGTCATTTTACATTCAGCAGTAGCTGAATTGGCTTAAGTGCGACGGTCGTTTGAGAACCCGGTCCGGTAACAAATCATGCAGATTTTGAACCACGTTGTTCCGCAGACGAATATCGAGCGTATTTATTCAACACAAAATGTCAATATTTAAAGGTTATGAAATATAATAAAATGCTATTAGACGCATAATGTTTGATTAAGTTTTAAACTCGTTATGAATACTTTTATTCAATTTTAAATGTGATATTTTTCTTAAAATATAAAGCCGTCCTGTCGAGAAAAGTCGCTTCACGTGCGGCTGGGAAATCACGACCTGTAACATGTGAGGTTAAACTGAAATGTTGAGAAATCTGAAATAAATTTTGGTAGTGACACATTCGTAGTCACGTTTACGCTTCTATCTCTACTCCGACCGTAATAATCGTGATTATGTTGTTGCGCTAAACGTTTTAACTATTTTAATGCCGTCCGCGTCGTTCTACGCCATCGAGTGCCGTTTGGCGCCGTCAGCTTGTAAATTTTTTGACGTACGGCGCCGCAAGAGAAGTATATAAAGCGGTACTTATAGTAAATCAACTTTTGCAGAGGAAATATTTTCCAAAGAAATGGTAAACGTTCCTGCGATACATTTATAGTCGAAAAAGATTCTGCAAACCAAGTCAGGTATTGAACAGATATGTGGAATAATGGAGACGGGATTAGGCACAAAAGTACTGTTCTCTGACACTTAGGAATGCAATCGGAGGCGATATGCAACTTCCACAACATCATGCGTACACCAGGTAATTTCAGCGGTAGCGTAATTAACACTGAAGCCAAAAAAGCTTCAGCGTGCTGGACACTAAAGCTTTTTGTCCATTACATTAAAACTGTTCGTATCATAGGGACACGGTAGTGTCACTATTATATGTTTCTTCCAAAAGTGTTCACGTCTCTCTTATGTTTCGATCAAAAGTCTATTATTTCTACTATTATATATACAAACGTATGTCATTCAAGATCATGGTAACCGGTGTTCATTCGCTATATTTAAAGAAAATTTGTCGAAGTATTAGACGTAAACGTTTTCATAAGATCGGAACCGCAAAATTTCGCATTGGTATTTGGATTAAAATCTTGTCGCAAGGTGTTCTACAGAGTCGTATATTGTAACAGTCCAATTTCTTATGTGCTACATAAGTTACCTCAACCATATACGTTAAGCTATTTATTTAACGAAAATACTATTGTTTAGTACGTATATATGCGAAACATGTTGAGCGGACAATTACGAAAAACATTGGCTTATATGATTACAAATTAGTAATAACATAGCTAGTTTTGGTGAAGGTACGGTAGATCGACCCCCCCTCAGAAACTGTAAGATTATGTGATTTTCCGAAGTATTTGAGGCAGCTGTTTTCAAATCTGTTATTTATATTCTTGTAGGCCCGCTGGTTAAAAAAATATGCGCTTTCAAAGTCTCAGCCCATTTTGTAAACAAAAACACCGGTCAAGTGCACCTGTGGCTGAGTGGTATGATGTTCACATACCACGGCGTTTTTTCAGCTTTTGGGTCGCGGGTTCAAGTCCAACTGGGGGAACTAAAAATTGAAATTTTATGTGTATTTTATGTGATTTTCCGACGTATTTGAGGCAGCTGATTTCAAATCTGTTATTTATATCCTTGCAGGTCCGTTAGTTAAAAAAATATGCGCTTTCAAAGTTTCAGCCCATCTTATATGTAGTATATACAATGTAAACAAAAACACCGGTCAAGTGCACCTGTGGCTGAGTGGTATGATGTTCACATACCACGGCGTTTTTTCAGCTTTTGGGTCGCGGGTTCAAGTCGTACTGGGGGAACTAAAAATTGAAATTTTATGTGTATTTTTACCAAAGCGCGTTTTTGAAAACGTAGACGTAACATCAAGCTGTCGAAAACTGTTTTAGAGCGAAGTCGAACGCTAATTTAATGCTGAATCTTTATAATGTAAAACCTTTCTCTTGATTCAAGTTGTGGTGGTTCAGGCCGGAGTGGCACCCACTGCATCCGCCAGTGGTATGAGAGACACTTTTTATTTAATTCGTAGTAGGTGCCTAGATTTTACATTCGCGTGGGTTTTTTTTCTAAACCTAGATTTACATTTAAGCTCAAAGTTTACCCGTAAAGTACAGATGTCAGTTTTGATTTACTGCTCGATGTATTATTGGTAGCACCAAGTTGAGCACTGAAATGTCCAAAACTCGGTTTAGAATATTTGAAGAAATTTTGACGTGCAAAATTAACACCATTAATTTAATAAGGTTCCCAAAGCAAGCAGTCTCTTTCAAAAACGTGACGCTCGAACACAGCGGGCTCTCATTATAGTATGAACCGGCCCAGATTTTTCAGGCCCACGCCTGGCCGCCTTAGTTTTTCGTTTTCGAAAAGAAAACAAGAATAAGTTACAAAGCAAACCTTATAGTTGCGGATTCGCAGTTTTGACTGGGGATGGAATTGCATTATTAGAATTTCTTGCACAATTAAGAGGAAACGAACAAAAGTGTGTTTAAAACAATTTTCCACGTCCGCATGTTGATGCAAATGCGTATTCAGCATCTTTCACAAAATATTTGTTGCAGCCATAATTTTAAATGCTGCGCATTCCAATTATATATTTAACGCAATTCATGTGTGCAATACAAAATTGAAAGTATCGGAATCAGTATTCTTCCAAAATACCGATTACAATACCGATACCGATGTATTGGTTCTACACTACTATGCAGCATAAAATCAGTTTTCACTAGAGCAAGTACTTATCAATTGTATTGATTTTCTATTTGAATTCAAACAATTTATATGAATTAAAATATATTAGCATTATAAATTGAGCGAGTTACCTATTAAATAAAAATGAAATTAGGAAAGCGCGACTTTTGTGATTGTGAAAATGTAGTTTTTAATTTTCATGGAAATATAGCTTAACAGTTCTAAAACAATTTATAACGTGAGTATATATGACTTTAAATTTGACTTTTTCGCACTTAAGGTAAATTTACATCAAATTTCTTCCTAAAGCTTAGAAACTAGAATGAAAAGTGCCCCGATGTGGCCATAGAAAACGATATGTTTCGGTAGTAAGATTTTTAGTTCAATACCGCTAGTATTACAATTTCCATGCATGCGTATAAAGTTTAAAAACTAGATTAATTTGATGCCAATCAGCGTCCTCCCGAAACACGACACAACAATACTATAGAATTAATAAAAGTTAAATCATTGAGTTTGATTGACTGCGTAACGGAAACATATCTGCAACATTTTCGGAGAAAAGTCACAATAAATAGTAAAGTGTCCCGACGAGGCTATAGAAAACGATAACGCATCAAGTTTTGGAGCTGTACAAATTTTGTACCGTACAGTGCCCTCTCCATACTTGGCTAAACGGTACCCAGATTTTAAACTTTTAAAACATTAAAATATTTGAGTGAGTACGTAGCGAAAAATCATTCTTACGCTTAGGTTTAGGCTTAGGAATATGCTCATGCTAACGCTTATGCTTAGGCTTGGTGGGATTTCTTTTTTTCCTGTCCCCCCCTGTTCTTTACATTGAGCCAATTGACGAACAAACACGTTTTTAATATTGGGTCACCAGCATTTTACGCTTAATTTCTACTTATATACTCTTTTTAAAACCCAAAATTTTTCTGCATATATTCGAAACTTCAGTGTACTAAGTGCAAGAAACTAATGTGACGAGTGTGTACTCAAATTTTTTACATCAACCATAATTCGTCATTTATATTCTAGTATTTATTTCTTGTTTTAATATTTCAAAACAGTGGATCACATGTCTATTTGGCCGCTGTCAGAGAAAGTTGCGGATATGTTTCCGTTACGCAGTCAATCAAACTCAATGATTTAACTTTTATTAATTCTATAGTATTGTTGTGTCGTGTTTCGGGAGGACGCTGATTGGCATCAAATTAATCTAGTTTTTAAACTTTATACGCATGCATGGAAATTGTAATACTAGCGGTATTGAACTAAAAATCTTACTACCGAAACATATCGTTTTCTATGGCCACATCGGGGCACTTTTCATTCTAGTGTTATTATGGAAGTTGCATTATACTGAACGCATTGTTTCTCGAATTCATGATAGGGACAAGCCTATAGGGTGACAGAAACACTGGTAAACTTTGAACTGGGAGGCTTAGGCTTACAATTATGATTAGGCATTTTCATAAGTTAGGCTTAGGCTCTTATATTCACGCTTGGCCTTTGGCTTAGACCTAGCATTAGGATTAGGCTTATATTTAGGCTTATGCTTCAATTTATACTTAGGTGTTGGTTTAGGTTTAGGTCAAGGCTTATTGGTCAAGCGCATGCAATAAATATGCACATTTCTACAAATCTTGTAATCTTAATAAGACAATTTTGTCAGAAGCCGAAGTACTAGGTATATATTTCGCATATGGATTTAATCACGGTTGTAGAAGTACCTGAAGAATCAATAATGGAATACTTCAATTCTAAATACATCAAATATTTAAATGAGGAATTAAAAATATGTGGCTGACACCGTTAATGGCAACCTATTCAACTGGATATGATTTTCGAACGTTTTTGGTTATTGCGTTATTGGCCGCCGAATTTTATCAGGTAAAATGAAATTAGATAATTTGGCTTAAGTAAAGATCACGGGCGGAACGTTTATTTGTGTGACTGCAATAAATTAAGCTGAAGCTTTAGACTAATTTTTTTGCTTAGGCTTAGGCTTGGGCATATGCTCATTCTTAGGCTTAGGCATATTGGCTTAGGCTTAGGAATATGGTTATACTACTATTACCGCCTGTTTGTTACATTGGTACATGATTTAAATTGTGATTTCAGCAAAACGCAATAAAAAATTGTCATCAAAGCATACCCGTAGCCAGCTAACATGCTATTGCTACTCTCTAAATGGTTAAACTAACTTGATTTAAGCTTAAGCTAATCCAGCAGTTTAGGTAAGCTGTAATTTAATTTTAAGTTTTTATGGATTAGGCCATGTGTCAAAGCAACTTTTTTACGAGGGACATGTTATTGATTTCTTAAAACTGGCAAGCAGGCTAAAACTTTTCAATATAGGGATGGCGTAATACTCGCCCCTGTTTGGCAACAGATTTGCAATAAAACTTCCAGCCGTTGCTGCAAACACATGATAACGTCGGTTTAACTATTCTGCATACTGTAGCGGCCCGAATAAGAGGAGGGATTGATATTAATTTGCCCCCTCGAGAGGCTACCCCCTGTTATTCAGTTAGGGACTGTTATTCAGTTAGGGACAATTATTTATTTTTAACCCACCATCCGCTACCCTTCGTTACTGATATATAGCCGGTACTGCAATTATCCGTTGAATTAAACGTTTGTCTTGTATCAAAAACTTGAACGATAATGCTCGGTTATACTTAGGAATGTACTTTCATAACTTAAGTATGCTTTAAAAATTCGAACTCAACTTTATAATGTTCTGGAGTCATTAATGCACTACAAATATATATAATGGGCATTTATGGTCTCTAATTACGGTTTATGGACTCTAGTCCCTTACGGACGCTTCTTAGGTATGCGGATCCTATTTATTGGGACTCAAAATGGGGGCCTTTTATTACCCACCCCTTATTCAAATCACTGCAGTGAAGAGATTCCAAATTAATAATCGTAAATGGAATGTGAAATAGTATAAACTAATTAAAGAGAATTCGAGGGCAGACTAAAGATAAGTTTGCTGGTGTAAATTAGAAGCCGAATAGCAAAAAGTTACACTCAGCTTAAACCTGCACTAAGCAAAAGATTCACTCTTAACGCCACTTAATACAAATGATAGGTACTAACTAGCGCTAAAGAATGGCACCCATGTCCAGGCGCCTCCAAGAGGAATGAAACCCGAAAACAGTTCAGTAAGATTAAGGACTAAAACTGCGTTCAGCTTCAGGCTCGTTTCGCTTGCAACCTTTTTCACTGTTATGTATCACGTTAGCCAACTGTCAAACATTTCTGGACCCGCCGCTGTTAACTAAGCGATTACGCATGCACTCAAAAAGACCAAGGATTGCGCTATACTTTTGTCGGCGTGCGGTTCCGTCCGGCGCCGTTCATCACCCGTATGGCGCCGTCCGTTACTGTGCGGTGCCGTCTGTCACCGTGCGATATCGTACGCAAATATCTTTACGTACGGAAACGTATGGTGATTGGCGGGTGACGGACGGCGCTGGACATCAAGTATAGCGCAACCCTAACAGATATTTAGACTTACGTTTTTGTGAACTGAAACCAACTGAAAATTGGTAATTAACTGTTTAGGTTTGCCGAAGTATTCCCATAGACAATGGAGTTATTGGTACGTTATGTTTTCAGTCATTGTGTGACTGCTTTATGTTACTTTTCCTTAGTCGAAGCGATGTTTTCGGCTCATCCACCCTTTCTCCCCACATATAATGTTAAGGCTCAGGCTTAGCCTCAGGTTTAGGTATACGTAATCACTTAAAACAATGTTTATGCTTAAACTTAAGCTTTGGTAAGCGTTTACCGAAACCTAAACTTTAGCCTACTGACAGATGATAAATCCCCAGAGAGGGATGGTGCTTTTTGTATGCCGAAATTTTTTTCAAATTGTTAACATTGACCAACTGTGTTGATTTCGCAAAAATTTTAAATTCTGTTGTATTTGCATAGCAAAATTGTCATCACGGCAGGAGACTCTTGAGGATATAGATTCAATCGTCCCTCTGGATCCAACACTGTAGGTATTATATTCCCATTCCCATGTTTTCCCCCTTAAATGTTTTCTTAATCCCTTGAAACTCGAAATCCTGCAATTTCAGGCGAACCAACGATCGTTTGTGGTGCTGATTCAATAACTATTGATGTGTTGACACGTAATCCGTTTAAGGGCAACATTTTCGCTAAAGGTCACTACGATCAGCCGGAATGCCGTAGCTTAGGAGACGCTACAACGAATTCGCTCAGTTTTACAATTTTTTTGACTCAAACATCGTGTGGCGTCCGCCGAACAAGAGAGGTAAAAGTTTATCAAAACAGTCAAATCGAAATTAATACAACTAATTCACTGCTTGACATTGGTCGCAGATAACAGATTGGTCCGCTAGAGGGTCCAGAGGGGGGCGAAAGGTGTACGCCTCCCGTGAGAAACTTTTTTGTAATAAAATTGTAAGCTCTCAGGGCCCGTAGCCAAGGGGAGCAAGGGAGACTCAGCCTCCCTGAAAAAATTTTGGCACCCTCCTAGAAAATTTTTAACATTGCTTGTAACTCAGTGAAAACCCTTGAATGCCCCTCCTGAAAAAACTTTAGCCCCCATAGCAAGGTGAGCTGGCTACGAGCCTGAAAGTGCCTTACAATTATTCCCCTAAAGAAAATTGGCTATATAGCAAACAGTAAATGTTGCATTACATAATTATTGCTAGCCCGCTCCCTCGTCAGAAATTTCTGGATTCGCCGCTGTTTGACAATAGTAGTTATATACTTTTTGGTTTTGAATGCGATGTACAACAAGCGCACCTTTGCATCGTGTTATTTAAGCTTATCAGGCTTTTTTATTATTGTATGTTGTACGTCGATCAAGGGGGCCCCGGTTTATGAATCAGCAACTGCGATCGTGAGCGGAGTCCTACTCTGACAGCTTTGATGGGTTGGATTCAGATAGTTAGCCATACCACTGTAGGAATAAACCCTTGAGAGTTTAAAAATTCAACTGAACTACACAGTATTGAAGTGAAACATTTTAGTCATTTTCAGTGGGAGTTGTTTTGTAAACGTGCTAAAATTTTACAGAATACATTGATTTGCTTTTACTAAATTGCAAAATAGTTTGTTGTTTAGCGATTTACGCATACACGTCTTTAAAAGTAAAAATCAAGATGCTATAGTGTCCCTTCGTTTTAGTTTTATACCAGTCTTTGTTTACTTGACAGAACTGCACGCTACCCGCGGGTAAACGCGGGACGCGTAAGAAAATTTAGACGCGGGTTTACCCGCGGATAAAGAATTCTGATGCGCGGATAAAAATTTGTGATTCTTTACCCGCCTAAAATTATAAGAAACTTTTCACCACATAATGTAGAAAAAACTTGAATTTTGGAACTGTTACAAATTGCGACGAAACGATGCGTGGTTTATACGCTCTTAACCACAATGATTTTGTAGAGATAAGATTGTATTGATTCACTGATCACCCACCCATGGCAACCAACATAGTTTTAACAGTGATAGGTGTAATGTGCTATATTATCCAGTGTTACATTTTCTGTTTTTTATTTTGAAAGTTACTAATAGAGTTTTTTGAACGTAAATCGAGCAAGCAGCATCAATGCACTGTAAAATTAAACAATTGTACTGAACACAGAACAAAAATTATTGCGGGAAAAGGCGGGTAACGGTAAAAAATTTGCCCGGGCAAAGGCGGGTAACGGATGAACAAACTTTGCGTGGGTATACCTCCGGGAAAAAACCAAATTTCCGCGGGTAAAGCGCAGCGCGGGTAAAAAATCTTTGCTCATTTTGTAACACTGCTAACTACGGTCGGCACTCCAAAGAACGCCTTCCGAAATTTGCGGTTACTAAATTAAGCAGAATCTCTCAAACTCCAAAAATAAGTCTTCTATGATAAGCCCCAAAATAGTCCGGCGCGTCAGTAACTCCCACGCCCAAAAAAATAGAAGACGTTCCCAGCTCTAATGACAGATAAATCACAAATACACTCGGTTCAGACTGATAGGTTTGCTACAAATTGTCAACCCAAAATTTCCAACAAAATTACACAACGAGCTTCGAAAATTCCGTACCACACGACTGCACATAAGTACAAATAAAACAAATCGATTCAGGCTCCTATGAGAGCATTCCAAGTATATCAAGTAAATTCTAAAACAGCCCAAAACTCACAGAATAATTCCAACTATCGATTAACTCGGGGGCTCTTACGACTACTCAGTTCGCACCAGATTCAAATTAACTATCAGGAAATTCAGAAAAATTCGTCCCGTGCTTTCAACACGAAATCTCAATCAAATAGACACAATTCAAGTGCGAAAAGTAAATAAGTCCTGAACTACAACCGATTCAAAATGCACCAAACAGCACTCTACAGTCGTCAACAAGTGAGCCCCATAGCACATGTAGCGAGCGCTTTTATATGCCAAAATTGAAAGGTCGCCTTGTTCTCGTGGATCGCGGAAATATTCACAATTAATTCCAAACTTAACAATAACAAAATTCAGCTAAAATAATATTTTTTCGAGCAAATTTAAAGGCTTAATTTCGTGAAAATACGCAAAAATTCTGATTTTAGATTAAAACAGCCATGTTGAATAATTTTTATCCTTTAGTTTTGTTAACAAAAATTGCACAAAATTAGTAGAATGATTCAAGCCGCAGCTTACAAAACGATATTTTGAATTGAACCAAAAATTTAGACCATAAATTACAGGAAATCTTACATAATTCGGCACGCAACTTTCCCAAGCACAAGTATTTAGAAAATTAGCGTTTCAATCGTCGGTTTAGAACATTTCACAAATTTTGAATCACCACTCAAAGCACAACAAGTTGATATTTGAAGCACACCAAAATTGCACACAATAATTGCCTCAATCTGCTATTTCGGGGGCATACGGCTTAAAACATCGTCAAAGCTGTTTTTTCAAAATATTTAACTAGATAACAGAAATAATCTGAATTTGTAAATTGCTTCTTGAGAAAATTTCCGGAGACACAGTTTCTGTTTCTCTGTTTTTTCTTCCTCTCCTAATTTTCTAGTATCAGCCAGTTTCACTCAGTTATACTACCACAACCACAGCCGCCCAACATTTTGAACATCAAGCCTACCAAAACAGTCAATTCAACAAATTTATGTTTAGTGGATCCGAGATTGTGCACCATTCATTGGAAACATGTACAGAAAAACGCCATTCAAACCCTATTCGCTCTATTTTTCAAAAGTATGAATAATCAACAAATCCGAAAACCGATTATTTCTGAACCATCAATACCACATGAACACACAATGCGGGGTTCACGTTATAACTGGGGCAGCCTGGAACACGTTTTGTCCCTATGACTATAGCTGGTAACATTTTGTCTGACCGTTTATCCCCTATGAGATTCAAAAAATTTGAATTGTCTGCTATCCTGATGTGACATCTACTGTTTGTACTGCAATATCATATGATATTCCAAATATTGTCTGCGAGTATCATATGATATGTTTGAAAATGTCTGCAAAATTGTGGTAAACTAGCTTGATTGTACTGTAGAATGTCATATGATACTAAAATTTCAAATTTGAATTATTTGTACTTAGGAATATATTTTGGGAAAAACTTAGCGAGAAACAGAACGGTTGAAGCTAATTCAACTTGCGAAATCATTTAATGCTGCATTATCCGGCTTTTTACTTTTATTTAGCGTGCACAAATTCCATTGTCCTGTATAAATATCATGATATTTAGTAGAATTTTGGAATATCATATGATATTCGCATAAATGTCCCGCAGTATCATATGACAAATGGTTATTTGTATACGATGATCGCTCGACATCAGTGATTTGTAAGCCCATGTCATATGACATTCACATTTGGTCTACATAACCGCTATTCGGATCACAGAATTTTATGTTGACGTCGAATCAACATTGGACAAAACGTGTTCCAAGCTGCCCCAGTTATAACGTGAACGCCGCATAAAAGGAGGTATAAACTAACACCTACCCCCGAAATTGATACCAAAAAGAAAAAATTTACCTTTTATAGACTTAGACGAACATGAATAAGTTAAGAAAATTCCTTAAAATTTTTTAAAAAAATCACTCAGAGGCAGCTACCCCCCTACCAAAATTTTTCCCTATACGCCACTATATAACAACGTATCATCCCTCCAACCATATTTAAAGCGAGCTCCTGCGAGACTCTATACAGTTACTTCTAACCAAAAACCTTAAACTTACGCATTCATACATATACTCTCACTGACTACGCTTGACAGTTGCTGATCCGACAACTTCCTGAAAACTTTTGCAACATACATAGGTTATTGATATATAAACAAAACACTTACTCCCTAGAACCGGAGTGTAAACCACGTGCTCGAATGTCGATCACATAAATCTCCCAACCAATAACGCATAATAAGCCACAAAATAATAATTAACACGTTATCGCCATGTGTTCGATAAGTGTTCGCCAACATTGTTCGACGCGGCCAAACTGCCGATTCGAAGACACTGGCATCTGAAATAATAATAACATATGAAATAAAATACAACAGAAGTAGTAAACAACTAAAAATGACTTATTTCTCAATGAGATTATTTTATTTTAAAATGGCTCCCCTCGGGGACTTTTAATTCAATGATGCTACTATAATCATTTTGTCATAATTCAACCATTAATTCGAATACAAAGCTGTGTGATGTATAAAAAGTTACGAAACCGAAACCGAAGAAGTATTAAATATTCCGAAATTAGTAAAATATATTATTTTTACTTGTTTATGATTTTTTTCTTTATATATCAAAATATATGTACAATTAACCCAGAACTATTTGACTTGCAAAAATTCATTTACCATGCGTCATAACCATATATCCATTTTTACACATAGTAATACGTTATCTTAACTGGAGGCTGCTCCTCAACTACACACATTGTTTTCTTTCGATCGTTGGGAAGTACGTATGCCGGATATTTTATCAGTTCACGAATACGCATAAGCAGTTGACCCATTTCGTTACGGCCAGGCCACCTGTTGGGCTTGAGAAAATTTGGGCTAGAAGGTGCCACACCAATACCCCAAAATAAATCAAATTTGTTAGCCTCAGCAAGTAAGCATAAATCTGTCTGTAACAGAACATACCTAATCCTACTATTTTGAGCAAACTTGGCAAGAACACCTTTTTCCATAATACGTACTTTATCTTGTTGCCATGCTGCTATCAGGCGCCTGCCTATAAATTCACGCATCATTAAATCTTGTTCATGTGTCATTACTCGTTTTATTAAAAACGGATCTCTCATACGCAGAATTTTTTCTGATAAACTTATGCGACCAAAGTATCGTGCTTTCGCAAATTGGTAGTATTGCTCAACCGATGTAAACTGTTTCTCATCGACAGTGAAATTAACTGGAAAGAAGTTCGAAAATACATGCGTTTTTCCAATAAAAGGCACTATTATCATATTTGATATATTTGATGGTTTTCTCTGCTTTCTTACCTGAACACTTTATCCTGTAAGTCTACGTCGGTGCTGTTGAAACAATTAATTGTTATCGGTACACGTATCACAATCGGTATAATTCGTCACAATTTGTAAAACAGTTGAAACATTCACGTAATAGGCAATTACATGCGGGACAATAACAATAATATTATTTACTATTGATTACTTTTATTGCGCGCGACTGGTCAGTATTTTAATTCAAATTGACCTGCTCATCATGAGCAAGGCATACTCGCAGGTGTATGAACTGCTTAATGGCGGGCGCAATTGGCTCGATCCAAGCTTCAGTCTCGCTGCATTCGCGAAGGGCTTCTCGAAGTAAAGGCTGGTCAAGAAAATGCAAAGCATTACAAACGAAAAAGTTTATTTTTCGCGCCCTAGTGATAGTAACGTTTATGCGACGGTACTCAGCTAAAAAACCCATTGGATGGGGCTGCCCACGCGAATCCTGAGATGGGGATGATCGAACTAAAGAGATTATCATATAATCTCTTTCATCACCTTGCCATACATTGGCGCAACCAATTTTAATTCCGGGGTAATTAATTCCCAACATCCGTTTAAGAAGATCAGACTGGACTGCATAAGTCGCATTAATTCCAATATCAGCTGGCTCAACGTTACCTTGGTGGATGAGCAAATCTACTAATTTACACACAGCCATAAGCTCATGTCGGTTATATATGCTAACCCCGTAATAGGTTTGGAGACCCTCAATGTGCCAAAAAACATTCGATTTTCCGTATGGAATCATTCGAACCATTGGCCAGTATGTATTGCGTAGCTCATGCTCCGCAGCACACACTAAGGGTGTATCACAATACACCACCCGATTCGGTGGTTCCATAATGGAAGCAACCGACCTGTAATTTTCTTGGAGCTGTACTATGCGGCAGTGTTGGTTAGTTTTAGCCAGTGTGAGCAATAACTCCATCCCCGATTCCTCTGCTCCAAACTGCCAGAGAACACGGTTAGTGACATACGCTGGAAGCTGGTGAACATCACCCATCAGGATGATCTGGCCAGAAGCTGCTAACGGAAGAATGACCGACATTCGTGGGAGATCAACAGAGGCCGCCTCGTCAATAGCGACCACATCAAAGATACCATGGCCAAAATTTGGTTCGTCTTTGTTTTGATAATAAAAGGCATCCAGTGTGTTAACTAGATCCATAATAGCTAAGTCCATGGTACAAACTATGATGTTATAACGCAAAAGTTCGGAAGATGACGTCAGCTCACGCAACATTTGCAACGGATTATTTGGATCAGCGCGCGTCGCGCAACACGGTTCCAAAACTGGGTCTATCAAACTCAAATCATAGCCACGCCGCAGATAGCGAAGTACAATACTAATAGGGTTACTCCGCCCATTTCCAAAACTATTCAGATTTTGGATTATTTTTAAGGCCAATATATTAGCAGCAGCATTAGTACTGGTCACACGCAAGCATCGTTTATTCGGGTCACTCAAGGTTAAAGCAGAAAGAAACCGTGCCAAAGTGCTCGTTTTACCCGTGCCCGGAGGTGCTTTGCAAAGCACCACTTTTACGCCTTTCAAGACAGCATTAAAAACTTGCTGCTGGCTATAATTAAGCCAACTCACGTGTTGTATCAGAGCCGGGGACAAATTCCAGTGATTCGTGTGTTCCGTCAAGGCATTACGAAGACCACAAAACAGGAGTGCATATACTGATCCCCATGCTGCAAAGAATCGCTGAATGAATTTTTTCCGACGACTAGCTTTAGCAACTACTGGATCCATAACATCGTGGGTATCGGATGCTGCAACGTCCTCTTGCACTATAGCCTGCGTGACCTCACTAGAAGAAACCGATTGGCGCTCACTACCTTCTTGTTCACTCGGAACAGGCAGGCTGGACTGTTCAATGACCGAACGAAGCAACGCAATCAAATACTCTAAGGCTGGGCCCATGGTGGGCACAAGGGTCATGTTCTGAAAGTGTCGAACTTGATCTCCACTACAGAATATACCGCGTGTGCCCTTATTCAATTTTAAAATCAACCTCGTTTGTCGATTCGAAATGGGCTGCGTCCCAACAATGGCTGCCAAAATTTTTGTTTTCCAGTCAGGATGAATAAGACTAGCCAACCGACCTATAAGTTTTAAGTTTTGAAATTCGTTGGTGTCAACGACCATGGTTAGAAACAGTGAATCAGGCGGTACTTTCTCGAATTCTGCAAGATCGTAAGCGGAACAATTTTCGATAGCTTCAAAGTCGGCAGCTACTGAACACGAGAAATTACTTATAGTGCAACGCGGCGGATCATCTTCTTCATATTGAATCTGGCCTAACAACTCGGCTAGAACCCGATGCGGAAAATTATTGAACGTCAATGGTATGGTAGGCTCAATCAAAGCCAAGATTGTGTCATAATGGTTAATATCCGGAACATCTGTCGGGAGTTCCGCTGCAACTGTGCGATGGTAGATCGGCCGTTGAGACAAAGTGGAAGCAGCCGTTTCTGTGAATCTCGCCCAAATTTCAAAATACGGAGAAAGTTACGTATTAGTTATTTTTATTGGTTTTAAGCAACGATTCACGGTAGACGCTTCTTTCCGTTCATTCGGAACCCCTAATGTCGACATTGGAACCAGTGACAAATGACCCTGGAGTATCTCGCTATCCGAACGCTGTATTAAATTCTGCAAATTAGAATGTATCAGCTCATCCAGATTAAGGTCTCGAAAATCCCACTGTACAATTGCAGCAAATGGTTGCGTATTTCAAAACACGACGTCTGGACATAAACTGAACCCACATTTGCAACTCATAATAATGCAACCCTAACCGCCCTTCGCCGAGCATGCGCACATGAAATGTTGGAGACCGGTTCTGCGCAACGGGGACAACCGGGGTAAAGACTTTTCCCTGCTGTTCAATAAAATTTGGCGTGCGCGGCATGAACAACGGTAAGGTGCGACTATTACTCGTGGTGGCATCAAACAATAAAACTGGATTCTGGTCAAAGTCAGATATGCCTTGTATGACTGGAATCGATGGCACATCTGGTGCCCAGGGCGCACCTAGACGAAACTCTGCTTGACCAACCTCTGTACCGGTAAACGCAATTTTAACTGTAGTTCGATATAATGAATTTTTCAATTCAGTCAAGCTAAAGATGCGACGGCGTTCAAGCCAACGCTGGTGTTCCAGAAGAGCGGCACCCACTGGACTAAACCGAAATTTTTGATCTATAATACTCTCAACATGAAATGTTGTCCAGAAGTGTCCAGGATCCGATATTAAAACGCGACAAATTGGGCAAAAGCTCAACGGACTAGGTGGCAAGTAGCGGGGCCAATTAACATACGGCAAGTTTTCAGACAAAAGTTTCCAAAGTTCAGGGTGTAAAGGGTCCGAGTCAACAGTTAAATCCAAACCAGTAAATACCAGGCGCAACGCTTCAATCGGCAAGTACCTAGCAATAACGTTGGCGCTGGCCATAGAAGCCCGACTTAACGGAGAACATAACGCTATGTGAAGCAAGTAACTACCAACAAGCCGGGACACCGCGGGTGGGATACCCAGTCGTGCACTATCCTCCACCATAGGGTTCCCCGCAACAGCTGAAGCATCCATCAACGGTGGGGACCGCGACATTAGAGAGGACAAACCGTGACGAAACTAAACAATGCTTATAATTAGCAGACTGAAACGAGAAGGCTCCCCCAGGGGATAAAACATTTTTTAAGGCTCCAGCGACAGAAATACTACGCAAGTTTTCCAAATTTCGATGCCTCTCTACTGAGAGGCGAAAATACCAATGCGCGCCAACTAAAACGTTTAATAAGCAATTAATAATTTACTAAACGTCCTGAAAATAAAACCAGGATATTTTAATTGTTGCGCTCCTATTTACGGCTAACCCGCGATCTTAGGTTATAATTATGGGATGTTTTTTGATTAGTGGAGGGGTCTATATCAACAGGAACATCTGTGCAATCAGTTCCGCCGGAACGCACCGAGTCGTGTACCACCGGCGGAACATCCGCTGAGGACACGCGACCAGGATCTTCCTCGTGGTCTTTATCTACTGTTTCGTCGTTTGAGGTATTAGTCAAAAGCTCTGGAACGTACGGACCGCGGAATGGCTTTATTCGTTCCACATGTACACGCTTAAGTGTTCTATTAGTACTCGAGATTGAACGGAGCACCACATTCGGAAAATCAATTTCGAGAATTTCATACAAGCCATGCCATTCTTGGCCCAACTTCTTAGATTTTCCCTTTTTTTGAAATGGTACGTGCAACAGTACTTTCTGACCCTGAAAGTAGCGTGGTTCAGCGGCTTTACGATCATGGTATAGCTTCATATAAGCCTGAGCAGTTTCAATGTTTTCCTTTGCGAGGCTCCACGCAGCTTTCAATGTCAGCTGAATATCTCTAAAGCAATCTTCCTCATCCAAGTAATTTACATTACTTATCGGTAATGCAACATCTAATGGTAATCGGGGTTGGCGTCCGTAAACCAATTCAAACGGGCTGAATCTAGTTGATTCATTAATACTCACACGATAGGCAAAACAGGCAAATGGGACGAATTCATCCCACGTGCTTTGTGCACTATCCACATATTGTGAAACCATGTTCATTAACGTGCGGTTAATACGCTCGACAACTCCATTTGTCTGCGGCCTATATGGTGTAGAAAATACCTTTCTAGTTCCTGTTATCTTACAAATTTGATCTACTAATTCGCTTCTAAAGTTAGGCGCATTATCACTAATTAACTCAAACGAAGCGGAATGTCGGCAAACGATTTCAGTCATGAACAATTTCGCAATGGTGGTAGCCTTTTGATCCGGTGTGCATACCGCTTCAAGATACTTAGTAAAACGGTCAATAAAAATGACTACATATTTATTGCCGTTATATGTTTGTGGCAACGGACCAAGAACATCCACATGATAAGAATAATTTGGTTGAGTAGTAGGTATAGGATTCAGTGGGGCCTTAGGTTTAGCTCCTCCCGGCTTGCGTTTACTACATTCAATACAAGCATTACACCATTTGACTACGTCTCTATACATACCCTCCCAGTAATACTTAGGTAATAATTTGTGATATGTTTTTGCAATTCCAAGATGCTGACCACCAATCACATCATCGTGATGTGCAGATAACAGTTCTTCCCGCATAGAAAACGGAACAACTAACTGTTCCCACAAAACCCCAGACCGATATCGAGGGACTGGATAATGATGATACAATAAACCATTTCTTATTACGTACCGCGGTTGTACCAATGCGAAATGAGTAATTAATTTCGAATCATCCGGATGTTTACCAGACTGAAGGTAATCTTTCAAAGGTTTTATCTCGGCATCTTGATCCTGTTTCTCTGCGAATTCTATTTCACGCGGCTCGATTTCTTTAGTATAGTTTTCGAAGTTAGTTACAGTATATGCAAATTTAATATCTTCTTCCTCTAACGACTCAGTTGTCTTAGCTATTTCAGTCCGTGAAAGCGCATCTACATGCGCCATATTTTTCCCAGCACGATGTTGTACCGTGAAATCATACTCACTAAGAGCTAGCGCCCAACGTTGTAACCTGCCTGATGCATTCTTATTAGTCAACAACCAACGGAGTGCTGAGTGATCAGTTACAATTGTGACTGGTTGACCGTAAATATAATTACGAAAATATTTCATAAAATAAACAACAGCTAAAGCCTCTAGCTCAGTAGTGGTATAATTTCGTTCGGCTTTTTGAAGTAACCGACTTCCATAAGCTATTGGGTGCACTTTGCCGTCCTCATTCATTTGAGACAACACAGCTCCTATTGCTTTGCCACTAGCGTCAGTTTCCAGTATATATGGTTTATTAGGATCCGCTATCTGTAAAATTGGTGGCGACATAAGTTTCAATTTCAACAATTGAAAGGCTTTCTCTGCCTCATTGTTCCATTTAAAAGGTTTTAAAGTACTTGTTAATTGACTAAGTGGCTTAGCAATGGTAGCGAAGTCTTTTATAAACCGGCGATAATAGCTACAGAAGCCTAGAAATCCTCGTACCGTGGTAATGTCAACGAGTGTAGGATAACGCTCTACTGCCTCGATCTTTTTAGGGTCCGGCATCAAGCCATTTGCAGAAATAATATGACCAAGGTACGGGACTTCTTTTCTTAAGAAGTTACATTTAGATGGCTTAACTTTCAAACCCACATCACGCAAACGTTCGAACACTAGACGCAAGCGTCTGAGATGTTCGTCAAATGTTTCAGAGAAAACACAAATGTCATCAATGTAAATAAGACAAATTCGTTCAACTAGTCCCCGTAATGTGGCCTCAAGTGTACGTTGGAACGTAGCAGGAGCATTACATAACCCAAAGGGCATTTTTGTAAACTGGTATAAACCAGCAGGAGTAATAAAAACCGTTTTTTCAACGGAATCAGGTGCCATAGGCACTTGCCAATAACCAGATATTAAATCCATTACACTAAAATACTTAGCTTTTCCAATACATCCAAGCAAATCGTTAATATTAGGAAGCGGAAAACAATCCTTCTTGGTTACGGCATTCAATTTGCGGTAATCAATACAAATGCGTAAGGACTTCCCATCTTTCTTTTTAAGCACAACCATTGGACTAGCCCATGGGCTGGTAGAGGGTTCAATAATTCCATAACGTAGCATATTTCCCAACTCCGTATCGACCTTAGCCTTAGACTGAAACGGTACACGATAAGGACGTTGCTTAATCGGAACTGCATCTCCTGTGTGAATGAAGTGCTCTACTACGGTAATTGTCCCACAGTCATAGTCATGTTTAGCAAAAACATCTTCAAACTCACGGAAAAACTCAATTAACTTAGCTTTTTCCGTTTCCGTAATGTCACATTCATTCAAATTCAACTCCGCTAGTAAATTAAAATCTGGGTACTGAGGGGGAGATTGCAAATTCAATACCGTTGGTAACACACTAGTATTTATAGATTCAACAGTGCCAACAGTCATGCCCTTATAAAACTGAACCGGAGAATTTGACATGTTAAGCAGTCTAACAGGAATAACTACATTATCTGCATTACTTACTATTAATTCGACCGCATTTAAACCATATAACTTAATAAGATTTGTATTTGGCTCGAAATATAAATCACCCTCACATTTAAATCCGTTCACAGAGCATGGAATAATTACTTCAGAGCGCGAAGGGATAAGAGTATTATCTGGTAGTCGCACGTCATGACTAGAATCATGTCCCATTTTTAACTGCATACTGCCAAGTTTAACCAACCCAGTATCGTAATTAAGACTAACAGTACCAAATTGCCTTAGCAAATCAACCCCTAATATTGCCGGATGGGCGCACTCTTCCGATACATACACATGAAAAGGTAGAGATTTAGAGCCTATCTCAACATCGACCTTAACAGCTCCCTTCAAAGGCAATGCATGGCCAGTAACTTCAACAGCAGTAGTAGCCGGTACGGGGACCAAGACTGATTCCGGTTTATTTAATTTACGAAATGTTTCTGACGACATAACAGTAATGTTACTTCCAGTGTCAATGACAGCACGCACAAGCATTTCATCGATACTAATTTCAATATCCGAAGGCGAACGGCCTATAGTCAAAACTGTCTCAACCGACTCAGGAATCGAGGAAAGATTTGTCGAAAATTTTAGAGTCCGTTTCCGTTTTCCTAATACAACCCTATATTGTTTATTCGAGGTAGGACGTTCCGGTAACTCAGAAAATTTGGGGCGTTGGGGCCTATATATGACCTGCATTGGCAGGGACTGCTCGTCTGCGCTTACTTTACAGCAACAGCATAAATATTTGAAACCTTTACAATACCACACATACATAATACCTATGCTCGTCACTACAATGAGTATTCCAACAGTTGCATAACTCAGCAAATCGCTATAGGGTAAATTAATATCAGAACTTGTTGTCAGATGCAATAGTTATCTCCTTATCCGCTGTCGAGACAAGTTAGACTGGTACTCAACCGTATCTAGACTACCCCAAACTGGTGGCAGGACCATGTCTTGATGTAAAGTAAAATTATACTCAATCTCAGGCGCAATCTCAAATTTTGAGGCTGGCCGAGAATTTGACATGACAACTCGGTCTCCCACGATAAGCATGCTAAAGTTTACAAATGGAAAAAACATAACACCATGATCGGGCACACGTATCGTTTGCATCTTAGACGATGGAGCCAATAGCTGGGCTCGCGTAAGCTTAATACTATCTAAGGAGGTACGCACTAGTAACCCTGCACGAGTTGTTTCAATATGGGTCCCTGCTGACATTTGCTTAAACTCAATTGCACAACTATCGTTACGTAAAATCGATTGATGCATGTCCCTAAAACAGCTGTCTGCGTCACTAGTAGGTAAGGCTTCTAACCCACAATACCATAAACCAGTACGTTGGTCACAGTCTTTCGACTTTACTTCATGGTAAAACCCTTTGCTAAACATTCGATCATAAGTAACAAATTTTGGTAGGGCGAAGCGTGCAGTAGCTTGTTCTGAAGGAACATTAAACCCAACATTTATAACACGCATAAGCGGCAATACGTTCTTAAATTTTATGCGTGGGATTTCTGAAATTACCCCAAACTTGGTTTTTCGGATGTCCGTCAGCACAGGGTATACCTTAACAAAGTGATAGAAAGTATCTCTCAAATGCGGCTCTTTCTTAACAAGCTGTTTAATTTGGCCGGCAGTCATAATAGCTGCGGACAAAAGCCCGCTATCACTAGCAAGTACCAAAGCATCTAAAACTTTACGTATCCCGTTTATAAATTGATTCGATTGAGAAATAAAGTGGGAAAATGTAACTGCTTCAGTTAAACTGCACATCATGGTAATGCGGGTCTGTTCCACATACTTTTGAATGTCGTGGGTAATTGCAAACACTCTCTGCTGATTGATGTCAAGTTTATGAATGGCCTCTAGATTTTCTCCAACCTCATCATTCAAAAGTTGGATTCCTTGCTGTAGGGCCAGTATTTTTGGTTCTAAATGCGAGATCTTGGAAATTACTATCTGAATTAAGGTTTCGGCTTAATCCATAACCCTCCGTTTGAGTAGACTAACTTGAAAAACTCTGCGCAGCCTGTACTAACCCAACAAAATTTGGAAATGACTTCTCCACCAGAAGTGCGTTTTGACTACGTAAAGTATCAACTTCTTTCTTAAGGCGCACAATTTCTTGAGGAGAAGCACAGTCGGAATGAACTGCGTTAGAATCGCGAGATACCAGGGTGGTGGCTACAACGGATTTATCTGGCGGGACAGGCGGCAACGTGGGCAAATTAGGAATATTGGGTCGCATGGGCCGACTGACATTATTACAAGAAAAATTAGTTCGAGACGCTGGGCGACTAAAATTATTTGTAAGCTGTTGTTGGTTATTCTTAGAAAAGTTGCCATTTCGTAACAGACATGCCGCCGCTAAGTGCCCTATCTTCCCGCAGTTAAAACATTTTGGGCCACGTGGTGAAAAATTTGTATTAAAAGTAGAACGGGTGTTTTGAGAATTTTGGTTTGGTGGACCTCTATTCGGTGGAACTCTATTTCTATCAAACGCTTGTATGCCGTTCCATTGCCTTGGATTCCTAAATGTATTTCTACGCATGTCCTGTATTAGCTGTTTTTGATTATTTGCAAGAAGCTGAACACCTCGAGCAAGTGTATGCAATGTTTGCTTTGGAGGAGGCACGGACATGTTCAATGGAGCAATACCTATTGGTTTTCCACAGAGTAGAGACTGCATATCTAGGCGCTGAGCTAAGTCCTCTGCCTCCTTCAGTGTTTTAGGCATATCACGGAAAACTTCCAGCTTAGCTTCAGTAGGAAGTAGACCGCCAAAAAATCTATGTACGACTCTGCGGTCAAACGAAGCGTTGTCCAAATTTGGGTACACGCTTTTACACGCATTCTTAATAGCCTTTAAATAGGCCGCAACGCTTTCACCAGGTAACTGATGCCGCTGTTCAAGAGCTGCTTCATGATACATAATCCACTCAGGTGTTGTTAGCTGAGCCTCTAAGGCTGGTACTAGATCAGTGAAACGACGCTTAGATTGCTCTGGCACTCGCTCATAGGCATCCTTAGCCCGGTCTTTTAAATAAGCCGGCAATACCTTAAGTTTCATATCGTCATCAATTAAACGAGCATTGCAATACGTATTAAAAGTTTCAATCCAACTCTTAAAATCAGACCCCGTTAAATCACCACGAAAAAACGTAATTGCCAAATCAGGTTCGGTGCCGAAACGTACGCGTTGCGAAATTAAATCAAAATCATCACTTAATCCTTTCAAGCCATCATCTACACGATTCGCAAGATCCTTGACCACAGCATCTAGCTGTGCTATATTTCTAGTGATATTATCCATGCTTGGGCTTAGTAAAGCTAGGTGAGAGTTGCTGTCAAGGGGTTCAGAAAATTCAGAGTCGTCGTCACTGGATTCTAAAACACCGATACTACGTAATTGGTAGCGCGCCGTAATTTTCAAAAAATATTTTAAAGAAACTTCCGTTAAGGATAAAGGCTAGCACTCAAACAAAGCAGCAATCAGATTTCGTTTACCAATTAGGAAAATTGGATCTCGGTGGGACCTCCAAATGTAACACTACTAACTACGGTCGGCACTCCAAAGAACGCCTTCCGAAATTTGCGGTTACTAAATTGAGCAGAATCTCTCAAACTCCAAAAATAAGTCTACTATGATAAGCCCCAAAATAGTCCGGCGCGTCAGTAACTCCCACGCCCAAAAAAATAGAAGACGTTCCCAGCTCTAATGACAGATAAATCACAAATACACTCGGTTCAGACTGATAGGTTTGCTACAAATTGTCAACCCAAAATTTCCAACAAAATTACACAACGAGCTTCGAAAATTCCGTACCACACGACTGCACATAAGTACAAATAAAACAAATCGATTCAGGCTCCTATGAGAGGATTCCAAGTATTTCAAGTAAATTCTAAAACAGCCCAAAACTCACAGAATAATTCCAACTATCGATTAACTCGGGGGCTCTTACGACTACTCAGTTCGCACCAGATTCAAATTAACTATCAGGAAATTCAGAAAAATTCGTCCCGTGCTTTCAACACGAAATCTCAATCAAATAGACACAATTCAAGTGCGAAAAGTAAATAAGTCCTGAACTACAACCGATTCAAAATGCACCAAACAGCACTCTACAGTCGTCAACAAGTGAGCCCCATAGCACATGTAGCGAGCGCTTTTATATGCGAAAATTGAAAGGTCGCCTTGTTCTCGTGGATCGCGGAAATATTCACAATTAATTCCAAACTTAACAATAACAAAATTCAGCTAAAATAATATTTTTTCGAGCAAATTTAAAGGCTTAATTTCGTGAAAATACGCAAAAATTCTGATTTTAGATTAAAACAGCCATGTTGAATAATTTTTATCCTTTAGTTTTGTTAACAAAAATTGCACAAAATTAGTAGAATGATTCAAGCCGCAGCTTACAAAACGATATTTTGAATTGAACCAAAAATTTAGACCATAAATTACAGGAAATCTTACATAATTCGGCACGCAACTTTCCCAAGCACAAGTATTTAGAAAATTAGCGTTTCAATCGTCGGTTTAGAACATTTCACAAATTTTGAATAACCACTCAAAGCACAACAAGTTGATATTTGAAGCACACCAAAATTGCACACAATAATTGCCTCAATCTGCTATTTCGGGGGCATACGGCTTAAAACATCGTCAAAACTGTTTTTTTGAAAATATTTAACTAGATAACAAAAATAATCTGAATTTGTAAATTGCTTCTTGAGAAAATTTCCGGAGACACAGTTTCTGTTTCTCTGTTTTTTCTTCCTCTCCTAATTTTCTAGTATCAGCCAGTTTCACTCAGTTATACTACCACAACCACAGCCGCCCAACATTTTGAACATCAAGCCTACCAAAACAGTCAATTCAACAAATTTATGTTTAGTGGATCCGAGATTGTGCACCATTCATTGGAAACATGTACAGAAAAACGCCATTCAAACCCTATTCGCTCTATTTTTCAAAAGTATGAATAATCAACAAATCCGAAAACCGATTATTTCTGAACCATCAATACCACATGAACACATAAAAGGAGGTATAAACTAACACCTACCCCCGAAATTGATACCAAAAAGAAAAAATTTACCTTTTATAGACTTAGACGAACATGAATAAGTTAAGAAAATTCCTTAAAATTTTTTAAAAAAATCGCTCAGAGGCAGCTGCCCCCTACCAAAATTTTTCCCTATACGCCACTATATAACAACGTATCAATTTACACCTCAGGTGCTAGATATTTAACAATAAAACCTACAAGTATTTAAAAATCATAACTGAGATCCCGAAGTCATGTATTTTGTTCTTTCAGGCTAGTCCACGGGGTATGGCAATCGAAGCAACAATAGTGATTAGTTTTCATCCGTTGTTTATTACAAAAGTTGATAGAGTTTATCGTTTGGCGTGTTTTTATATGGAGTCCAAGAAAACTGTCACCAGTTCGTTTGATGTGAGGTAATGCTTAAGTGTCTTGTTAAAAGGAGTTACCTTGTGGTCGTTCTACCGCTCGTAAGTTAGCTGGAATCCTATCAGTTATTTATGATTTGCAAGATTTTTTCAATTATACAAAAAATACTTTAATGATTTTAGTGCATTTGCCTCTATTGTATCTTTTTTGAAATATTAATTTATTTTAGCATGCTTACAACAATGTCCCTTTCGAGTGAAGCCGAAATGCCTCGGTGTCAGTATGAAATCCTTCGCGGTGGCTTGAACGGTGTTCGACTTCGGTATGCAAAAGTGGGCGATGCTATATTTCACAAATGGAGTTGTGAAACAACGCAACCAGGTAATTTTGGTTAAGCTTGCGTTTAAAACTGCCAAATTCGTGCGATGGTTTGATTTGTAGTTGTTGACTTTTCAACATCAAAACCTAAGTTGGACATACAGTAATAAATATATCATATTCTCAATGGCGGATCCATGGGGGGCCACCCCGTCCGTGCCCCCCCAACAGCATTTCGACAAAAATTATATAGAGTGACAATTCTCTGTTTTATACACAATAGCATAAGCAGGTGCCTTTAAATTTGTGCCTTTTGGCAACCAAATTCGAACTTAGGTTACCACCCTGTTGTTTAGATCTAAATTGCGTTGATGCGTTAGTTTTATTTGTGATTCATCCCAATGGAACGAACCTAAAGAAGTCAATTTTATGGCAATAGTTCGTGGTTTGTGTGTGGGTCTAAAATAAGTTTATTACCTGTGAAATTTTGGCCCCCCCATTTTGAGATCCTGGATCCGCCACTGCATATTCTTAGCGGAAAAATAGCCGGAACCTTACCTCAAGTGAAGTCTGGTTGAACTAATATGTAAACAAAGCTTAACTGAAACCAAACGATACTAAATACTTATAATGAACGTTTGAAAGCGTTGCTTTTCACGCAAAACTTCCTTGAATGATTTGAAATGCAAAAAACCTTGACGCTTTACGCGGAAGCAAACTTTAATTCTTATATAGTCTTGTAAACGCCTATTATATCAAGTTTAAACAAATTTTAGCATCTTCGCGCGGGTTCATAGCCAATTTGCGCCCCCCCAGAAAACATTTAACCTTGCTTGTAAAGTCAACGAAAACACTTGATTTTTACCCCCCAGAAAGCTAAGCCAGCTAGGCGCCTGACTTCAGTGCATTTCATTCCGCTGATTTGTGTTCACAATTTTAACTGGGTTATCAATTCATCCAACAAAAAGCGCGTTCTCCAACGGTAATGAGTTTTCCTGGCCACGGCTTATCACTGTTTTAATACAGACAAACGCTACGCTGTACTTTTGATAGCGTTTGGTGTCATGGCGGATGGCGATGTGCAAAAGGTCGACCTATGTCAAAGGGGTCCATTCACCTGGTTTGTGAGGGGTCCTCGAGCCGCTTACTTTCGGCTGTGCTTCTTCAGATCCGTAGCAACTTTATCAGTATTCGGATTTAGTTTCCACTACGACCGTGTCTATTGCAGGAGGTTGTCAATTTGTCAACTGATCGCGAACTAGTGATAGGTGCAATACTCATTTCAAAATACGGCCCGAGAACATATAAGGCTGTACTTAATTCGACCAAGAATTGACCATTTCAACAAGAGTATGCAACAGAGTACATTCTGTGTGCAACTGGGTACATTCTGTTCACAAAAGAATGTACCCAGCACACGTTATGTTTCTAGCCTACCCCGCACTATTTAGGAAAATGAGAACAGTTGAACTGTTCTCTCAATTTCAGATGTTAAAATATTCAATATGGTAAAGTTAATCGCCTTATGCTTTTAAAACCTATGCGTATTCTACCGTTCCATGTGTTAAGTACCCCCTCCTGAATAAGGGGGGGCGGCCAAAATCGCAATGCCCAGCTGCACATTAATTTTACGGAATATTTTTTCAGTTGTACACTCTTATCGGGGGTCATTTCGACTCTTAATTTGACTAAAAGTGCTTGGTACAATATTATACCAGTCGTAGTGGGACTACATTTATTGAGCGAATCTCGAACACACGTAAGCAATTAAGGTAATATGCAAATTAGTTATTAGCTAACTATTCATTTATCGGTTTTGGAGGTTTGTAAGCAATTTCCTCAGATTCCTCGCACCCAAAAACCCTTCAGCCACCCTATAATTTTTGGAATAATTTAAAAAGTCCTAATTTTGTCTTGTCAATTAAGCTAATATGCAAATTAACTATTAGCTAACTATTCATTTATCGTTTTTGGAGGTTTGTATGCAATTTCCTCAGATTCCTCGCACCCAAAAACCCTTCAACCACCCTAATAATTATATATTGGAATAATTTAAAAAGTCCTAATTTTGTCTCGTCAATTAAGCAAATATGCAAATCATCTATTAGCTAACTATTCGATAATCGCTTTTAAAGGTTTGTAGACAATTTCTTCAGATTCCTCGCACCTAAAAACCCAATATTGCTGAAATTAGATTGCTTGTAACCCTAATAATTAGTGAAACATTGTAAAAGCGCCTAATTTAGGCTTATCAACTATGCTTACATGCAAATTTTCTATTAGCTAACTACTTTTTTATCGGTTTTTCACGTTTGTAAACAATTGATTCAAATTCCTCGCACCTAAAAACCCTTTAGTGCTTAAATTATATTACTTCTAACTGTAATAATTAGTGAAATATTGTAAAAAGTCCTAATTTAGGCGTATAAACTATGCTAATATGCAAATTATCTATTAGCTAACTGCTCAGTTATCTGTTTTAGGGGTTTGTAAACAGTCTACGCAGATATCTCGCATCCAAAAACCGTTTAATGCTAAAATTAGATTGCTTCTAACTGTACTAGTTAGTGAAGTATTGTGGAAAGTCCTAATTTAGGCTAAATTAATTATGCAAATTAGCCTGTAGCTAATAAATGGCTTAAAATTTTAATACCCCAATGCGAGGTTAACACTCCAGGATAATTGGCTTTCAAACAAAACAAAGTTTATCGAAATCGGTTCAGCCGTTCCTGAGATTCTTTTCGGACGGACAGACGGACAGACGGACAGACAGACGGACGGACGGACGGACGGACATCCACCTTTCGACCCCTAGTACAAAACATAAAAGGCTTCGCGAAACTCCGAGCTTCGCTCAACAATTCTCAGGATTCCGCATGGTACAAAATGTACCACCGGCCGTTGCGTTGTTGACCGACCCCGCTTGTTTATTACAAATGTGGTACAGCCTGCGCGAACGATGGCACTGTATGTATCCGGCACCAAAAACGCTCTGCTAGTTTAATTTAGGGTAATTACATGTGACAGCGACGCCCTCAAAGTAACGGGTGTAGGTGAAAAACGCCACTCCTGGCGGTACATTTAGTACCACGGAGTATTTCTTCAGTTGTACGCTCTTGTCGAGAGTCATTATCGACTCTTGATTCGACTGATCGACTGAACCAAGTTAATTTTAGATATGTTTTGCATGCGAGTTCACAGTTGTTCTGTAAACAATGGCAACGGCGATTCATCAGTGACAGTACTTGATGAAAACGGGTAGGTCGAGGCCTACACTGCTAAAAATAGGGACTCAAATTGACTCTCTCCAAAATAGGCTCGACGAGACTACACAAACTGAGTCAATTTCGACTCTGCCAAAGTCAAACGTGCGACTCAGCGACTCGCATTTGATTCTGGCGGAGTCGTAATTGACTCAGTTTATGTAGCTCAGTAGAGCCTATTTCAGACAGAGTCAATTTGTATGCCTATTTTTTGCACTGTACACACTGTGTATTCGGTTTGCTCTATACTCGCAGTGCGATACCAGAGGTCGACGTATTTTAATTTGTAACGACGTAATCCTAAGGATGGCGTTAATGCTTGTTGAGCGTCGCGACGCGTTGCCGTTCGTTGCCATACGTCGACCACCGTCCGCCCTCGATATTTACTGGACGTACAAATGAATCTACGACAATTTGTAGCGGGGTCAGTTTGTCACCCGACGGGTGCCTAAACGTATGCCTAAGCACATATATAATCCGAAGCCTACACTGTAAAAAATGGGGAGTCAAATTGACTCTCTCGGAAACAGGCTTTTCCTGACTGCACCAGCTGAGTCAAACTTGACTCCGCCAGAGTCAAATTCGATTCACTGGTGACTCTGGTGGAGTGAAATTTGACTCAGTTTGTGTAGTCTGGAAAAGCCTGTTTCCGAGAGAGTCAATTTGACTCCCCATTTCTTACAGCGATAGCCTAATGATGAGCAATCAATTGTTGAATCGACGAGCGGTCGGATTACAAACTGTCGGTTGACGAGTTGTCGAGATGCGAATTTTTGTGATACCAAAAATCATCTTATAATAAACTTGAAAAGAAAACGCCAGATATTCATCAGAGTCAGCTGTGTAACCGTGAGATTGAAATATGCGCTAACCGTTCTCGGAAAACGCCAGGAAAATATTTGTTTTTACTGCGGCGCTGGCAAACTTTTAACAGTGTTTCAGCCAACGATAAATGACACAAATTAAGAACGTTTGTCTAGATGTGAAAGGTTCGTACGAACGCAACTGGTTAAAATACAACTGAAACCATCTCGTTAATACCAGAAGCGTACTGAGCGGGGGGGAGAGGTGATATAAGTCCTCTGGAAATTTTCACAGGAACAACTAAAAAAGCACTATTAACAGATTTTAGAAAAAGCTTCCATATCCTAAAGGTTGAAAAATTGATTTTATAGCTTTGTACTGTTTCAAAATCAAATCCATGGTACACCTCTGTCCGTCACTGGAGGAATTGTTCACCGTGAGCGTCTTCGTGCAGGCCATCTCCATGCCCGCCGCGAAAGTATAATTTTGAAATTTTTTTGAACCATTTTTGGCCCTGGGGTTGCGTTTGAGCGACCTGTCGTAAAGTTTTACAGAATACGACTTTTTTTTCAGCTGCGCCACTGATCGTTTCATTCTTCAAAACCTGCAGTACATGACGGATTTAATGGCTGGCCAAGAAGCGCACGTATTTAAATTTGCTGATCATCCAATGTTGTTTTTCGATTGTAAAATTGAAATTAAACTCAAAGATGGAGAATCGTGCAGTTCAGTTGTAAGTTAGAACGATTGAACGTTTTTGAGATTTGTAGGCCCGTAACCAGTTCACCTTGCTAGGAGGGACTAAACAACTTTCAGCAGGGTCATACAAGGGTTTTCGTTGACTTTATAAGCAAGGTTGAAAATTTTGTATGCCGGCAAAATTTTTCCGTTTGCCTTAAAATGTATAGATGATGTTGATGTGAAAGAAGTATAAAGGCGTATCTTTTAAGTAACAGCTTATTGCTTAGAATTAGGCTGCTGTGTTAACTTATCAAGTTGACATAGATATTGCTTCGTTTGGCAAGTACCATGAAAACTACATCAATGTCGTTGGAAAATTAAACTGATATGTTGATTTTTTACTTTGAACACGAAACTTAATAGTGTACTCTATTGAAAATTTTTAAATGTCGGTTTTTCCTCTCATTTTAATACTATGCCTTTAACACTGGAGGTGTTTCAATATAATCTTTTTTGGCCTTAAAACTTACTAGTAGCCGTTAGTTGCACCCAAGTGCAGCTATCATCATGTGCTGGGGCTTTAAACGCTTTCACAATGTACATATTATGTCAAAGAATGCATTCGTTAACCAATACACGCTTTACGTTTTACAGAATTAGACTTAGTATATTTATTGGTTCTAAATTCTTTTGTTGAACGATTTGTATATTGTTACAAAGTTTACTACTGACCTGACACGCTGTGTAAAATACGTATGTGGGGCGTTCCAGCTTTAATATAGACATCTCAGAGAAAACGTGTCTTCTAAACTTGACATTACACTACGTTGTATTATTTTAGAAACCTACCTGCACTGAAATACGACGAAAGCGTCAAAGCATACCAGTCGAACAATATCGGAATCAAACAAGGACAAAACCGGAACTTCCGGAGCTAACTTTTGAAGGAGCAGAAAACATTTTCGATTTAGAACCACAGGCGCTGGTTGTGTTTGATATTGATAGTAAGCTTGTTTAATACCTTGATGCTAAGCTTTATAAACTTCCTTTGCCGTCAATGCAAGCTTTGAAGTAGTTTGATATCCGAAGTTTATTGAAGTTACTTACACGGTTTAAGGTGGCGCTATACTTTTAATGACGTCCGACGCTGTTCGTCACCGTGCATCTCCGTTCGTCATCGCGCGGTATCATTCTCGAATTACTCACGTACGATACCGTATGGTTGATGATGGATGGTTGCGCACGGCGCCGGACGGTAACAGACATTGACGGAAGATGCCGGATGGCGCCGCACGACAAGCACAGCGACGCCCCTACACTTTGAAATTTACATTCTACTCCCTAAAAGCTTAAACTAACTCGATTTAAGCTTAAGCTAATCAACCAGTATTAAACTAACTTTTTAGATTAACTAAACTAAGTGGTAGGTTTAAGTTGAAACTCATTTAAAATCTTGAAATCGTAATCCATTGACTCTTCGAAGGTGTGTCACAAGAAAAATCTACATCTTTTTTCTGACCAAACTTTATTATGCAAATATAATCAATGCAATGGTAGCTAAGTTATTATGATTTGTTTTCTAGCTAACGATCAAGTAAGCGACGGGGTTTTGCGCGAAGTTGAACAGCAATCCGGCGATGCATATCGAAATTTTGATGGGAGTGGCATTTTGGGCCGTCTTCCAGGGCCTGGCGGTTCCGTAGTCGACGTTGACGGAAGCGAAATAATTTGTATGGCACCAGTGACATTTTCACTCTACATGTGTGGATTAGCTGTTATCAGCTCGATTATTATCTGCATGATAGTTGCCGTATTGTCTCGGTTACGGTCTGAAAGGGGCGGAGGCCACCATCAAGGTCGACATGATGAGGTAAAAGGCAGAGGTCGTTCGCGGAACGGCAAAAACCGCGAGTACAGGGACGCTGGTGATATTAATGATATGAAGTACGGATACCGGAATTCGTATTTGAAAGACATTTGCTGTACTACTGGGGTGTCATTTTGACGACTTGGTTGTTGAAGCGTATACGGCGATTATTAAAAATTTATATGTGGTCAAAATTTCAAGTATTTCCCATGTGTAAACTTTGTAAACGACAAAACTCTTCGCTAAGTCAAGGGCATGCCTCTAAAAATTTTCGTAAACCTCTGCTACAGGTATATTAATAATAGTCATCTTCACTTAACACGAAATGTTCTTTTTTCTCTGTTCAATGTTATAACAACGTTTTTATTGCAAAAATTTACTCGTACCATCATTAATAATAAAATCATTTGTTTGTTGCAAAACAATTGAAATTTGAGAAAACTCAAACAGATTAGCGTGAGATCTGTCTTCATCAATCGAAATGTATTAATTTTTACACATTAGACCCTTCAATGTGTTTAATATTACAAAACTGTTATTTAAAAGTTATATATAAATAAATAAATAAATAAAAATATATAAATAATATATATATATAAATAAATAAATAAAAATATATATATATATATTTGCGTGTACATTCTTTCTTCTTATATAAAGACCATTTGTTATAGTTTGTGATAGAAGAACATGGCGAAAAACTAGCACTTTTACAGTTAGTATTTTTAAAAATTAGTTTTAGAATTTGTCAGAATCAACTGATTCTATGAACAAAATTTATCCAGATGGAGCAAAATTTTCTGACAGGTTCTAAGGCCTTCAGGTCTCTTTTTGGCTGCAAGGCCGCGTCAAAGTGCATGTGCGAATTTACACATTGCCAGTTACGGACACTTTGACAAGCTTTCAATGGTTTGCTGTGGTAGTTATACAATCTGCGGTTTGTTTCGACTCTGGCTTTTAAAATGGAATTATATTTAAAACAACAATACTATTTCGTTTTTACAAGTAAAACAATTTATAAAAGTTTCCATTGTGGATGGCTTATGGCTCAATCCCAGAAACACAAATAGAATGTAATCTTCAAACTAAATCTTGCTAAAAAGAGGACTTTGTCTCAGCGATCATCATCAGAGAAACGGGCCAAACTTAAAACTGGACACAGCTGCATATCAATCTAAGAATGATTTAAAAATTATGAGAATTTGTTTGTTAGTAACCATGGGTGTGTCAAAGGTCGATAAGGGAATCTATTTTTCTCGAAATTCCTATTAAAAACACAGTTTTACTGAAACTTGCACAGGTCAAAAAACTATTCTCGTTCGCTACGCTCGCTTGTAAAAGAATTATAACTATATTATTCCCTTTCGTAATGAAATCTTGGCTACGACCCTGCTTGTAACACGTTGTATTGACCACAACGCGTGTCGACGCAATACAGTTAATTACTCGCTTGTACCGAGAAATTTAACATGAAATTCCAAAAAATATTAACCATTTTGGAAAAGAGATCCCCAAACTTTCACGCACGAAAACCAAGAAGTTGACATGTCGTAGGCCAATCTGCCATTCAGGCGAGACACCAATTGGCCTAGGCCAATCTGCTATTCTGAGCAAATAGCAGTTCGGCCTAGGTTAAATAGCGATTGTGAGATATAACAAAACAATGATGTAAAACCAACGCTGATTGGTTGGTTAACGTTGACGGTATTGCGCCGGTCCAAATAACCAAATCTGATTGGTCTATAAGCACAATAGCAGTTTAACATTGGACAAACTGCTATTACATAAAATAGTAAATTGGCCAAGACCAATTGGTAGTTGTCCTGAATAACAGTGTGGCTTACGACATATATATGAACGCAGTTCAACAAGCGGTACAGTTTTTTGTTTTAAACGGCGATCGATCTTAAAACCGCTTGAAATATGTAGCTTAGCGCTCTAATCGTTACGAATAAAGAGTAAGAAATGAAAATTAATAAACAAATTTGTGCAATTTTTTTAATATTCGCGGGTTGTCAATCAAGTCCAATCGTGAGGTCACAACAAAGTAAGTTTCAATTTCCGTCTGTTTATAACTTAAACATCTCGGTCCATATATCAGGGGCGTAGCAGTTCTTCTGCGGGACTGCAATAGAGTAAGCTAAAGCTTTAGACTTATTTTGGCTTATGCTTAGGGTTTAAGTTTAGGCATAAACTTATTCTAGCGCTTACTCTAACAATATGAGTATATTTCCGTTGCGGTCCGACTATAAGTTAGCTATCATATCATCTCAAACCCATAAAGAGTGTTGGTAAAAATTATGTTCACCATAATAAAATTGGCTGCTTTATCTTATAATCACAGCAAATGCTTCACGAACCATACTCTCAACTTTGTCCTGCACACAGGGTGTTACCGGAATTCCGGTTCCCGTAGGAAAACCGGTATTTTTCACTATATTGTTCCGGTGAAAAATCAGGTTTTTTTCACCGGAATTTTATGGTGTTTTCGGTATTGAAAACTTTTAACATTCGAAAATCAACTAAAGCTGAAACACCAACCATACGCGTTTTGGGCTTTGGGCAACGTTCCGATGTAGAACAAACTTTGTTTTATAAAAATTCGTGTGAAGGAACATATATCATGCATCACCAATGTTCGGCGTTGATAGATGCTTTTGAGGTTCTGCTGTTGCAATCTTGTAAGCATACTTTGGCTACTCTATCTATATAATTAAAGCTGGAATGCCCTCACATACTGTAGTATACGTATTTTGGGCAACTTTCCAGTATTATATGTTGTTTACAATAATTTCTTAGGAGATTAAACCTGATTGTTCCATGAAAAGAAAGTTTGCATGCAAATTTTTGTGCGTTCGCAATCTTTTGCGCATTGCGCAAAGCCGTCAGACTAGTAGTTAACTGTATTTCCACAAATTTGTAATTTATACGAAACAAACACTTTGAAAATTTTCCATGACTTTCATATCTGCTTGGGTTATTGTATAGGACAGCCCTGTAACAGTGGTATAAGCATATACTTAAACGTAAGCGAAATCCTAAACCTCAGCTAAAAATTAATGTAAAATTTAAGCATACTTCATAGCAAATCCACGAAAAAATTGGTCTGCGGTTAATCTATACACGGGCCTCATCTCGCAACATTTCAGCTACGAACAAGTGTCAAACCCTGCAATGCAACGATTTCTTAGCTGGTCAAACAAGACCTGGCTGCAGTTGGCTTCGTAACACTCCGAGCGGCGACGGCATCACAAGATGGGTGGTGGCTCTGGACAACCCTAACCGCAAGATGTTCCGGTCTCTAACGAATTCTAATCATATACCAGGTTCAAAACCAGTTGTAATTGTTTAATTTGATTTGAGTTCTGTTACTTACGTAAATGTCAGGGGCAGTGATATGAAGAACCTGTTTGGCGCATGGCCAATTGATAGGGTCTTTATGGTTATCCCCCAGTCAGCGTTTGCCAAAGATGTCTGAATTTTGAAACTTTTTGCATATTTGAGGTTCTCATATTTTATCACGTCAGTCATTCCACGACCAAATTTGAATTCTTGAAACATTTGATTTCAGGTCTCAAGGTCCCCAGTTGGCAACCAAAATTTCTTTTAGTAAAAGTTCAGATAGATTATATACCATACAATGCAGCTTGTGAAGCAGAGTTAAACCGTTTTAAATTTTCTGCAATCAAACGTCTGGCTAACAAGGTATGGTAAAATAACTAATTTGGCACTCTGCCAACGATTTGGGACGGGGCCCAAATCATTTATATGACCATAACTCGTTAACCAGAGGTTTAACCGTAGAAAATTTAGTACAGTTGGACTCAGGTCCGCGTGCTGTGTTGAATGGTATGCAATTACCTACTCTAACGTTTTAACAAATAAATTTTTGGGTCCCGAGGAAGAGACCTTGGTCGTTGGGACCTTAAAAATCAAATTTTTCAAAACTTCAAATTTGGTCGACGAATGACCAAGGGAGACTGTGAAAAGCTCAAATATGTAACAATTTTGGAAATCTCGCTATCTTTGTGCAAACGCCCGCTGGGAGAGGAACCGAAAAGTTCACAGGGGTCCGGGTCAGTTTGAAAACAAATTTACACGCTGAAAATGCAACCGTAACGGAAGCTTAGTTAATATGTGCGAAGCGCAATTTTTTTTGTAACATTTTTTCAGAACAACGACCGAAAGTTATAAATTGGGCAAAAAAGTTTAGTCTGCTCGGACTAATGAGGGATTATTTATAACTTGATATTTGGTCGAAGCCAAACTTGAGATAAATAGCATTTGGAGTAGCTACATACTGTTTATGCATTTTTGATCTTGAAATCGATTATGATTGAGGTTAAGCTGATATCATACCAGATAACTGATAAGTGGATTGGTTTTTCAGCTGGTATAAGTTTTTGCGGAAACAAATTGACAAAAAAATTTCCAAGGTTTAAAAACCTGGCGTAAGCCTGACGGGTAACGAAAATTTTGTGAAATTGCCTTTATTTTAGAAGCCACATACCTCTTGGTTTTGTTTGATGCTATTAATCAAGCAAATACTACACGCAGCTCTGCGAAGTCTTATCTGGTTAGTTCGCCAATTTGGTGCGAACATCCTGGGCGGATACGATTCAAATATTGGGGTTCGTCACAGATCAGTTCTCGGTTATGTATCCGAAGCATGGGATCTCAGGATAAATCAAGATCCCAAAGCTGTGAAATAATTCAGAGCCTTGATTTAAACAGCGGAACGAGACGGCTGGTTGAAATGAAGATTGCCGCAAAATCGCCATTTTTGGTAAGGCTGTTGCTTGTGATGCAGCGTCGTTTGGAGCCGTTCGACGCCGCAAGCCGCAACTTTTTCGTCTACAAATTGGTATCTCTTGCCGTATCGCAATTCGTATGCGATCCCGCATAGCATCGGCCGATGCTGGAAAGCATTAAAATTGTCAAAAAGTATAGCGCTACCCTTTAGTTTCTGAGTTCTGAAATCACAATAGCTTAAGTTTTGCGTAAAATTTATGATTTCTTCTGCAAAGAGCGAAAATTTCCAGTACTGCACGGAACGCATTAACAGTAACACTTGAAAGCAACACTGGAACTTGGTTAAAGATTGTGATATTTTTCAGAAGGAATAGTTTATTCCGAAATCCTTGGATTATTAATTTTAGCAAAAACGATGGTTATGTTTGATACAGGTTGTGGGTGGCTAAATTTGAGGAGGTTTGTGATAGCCCAGGGCTATCACGAGTTTCGAGGAAGGGGCTGACACGTGATAGCCCTGAGCTATAAGAGATTTCTCTAATAACCCAAGGCTATCACGAGGTCTTTTTGAAAATGACCTCGTGATAGCCCTGGGCTATAGCATATTTTGTGGCACCGTTGACAAAATTATTGTGAACGGCGCATAACTCGGTGATTTGCTGTTTTACACAGATTGTCATAGAAACTCATCACGTGCCAGCTTTGAGTTCAACTTCTGGTCATTCAAGGATCAGATACAACGTGAACGCATTCGCAGCAATTGATGATATTCAGTACTGCGCACTGCCGTTTTGCGAATCGAAAACCGTACCCCGCAAACCGAAAACAAGGCTTGATGAAGCGTTTGAGTACTCTGGTCAGCCGTCAGTTATTGACCAACCACCAATCAATCCTTTAGGTATTTGGTGTTGGAGTCGGACCCGTAACCAGACGGATACCAGGGGACGTTAAGGCCTTCTGGAAAAATTTTGGGCCTTCTTATAATTTTTTCACCTTTGCTTATATGTCATCGAGAACCTCTGTATTCCCCTCGTGAAAATTTTTAACCCCCGTAGCAAACTGAGCTGGTTACGGGCATGGTTGGAGTTTGTTTTGTTCAAAATATGGTTGAAAATTTTTGTTAATCTTGAGCACGGTTTTAAATATTTCCTACTGAAGATTAAAATGACTGTATGCCTTTCAAAATTTACTTTAGCGATGCGATAAAAGTTCATGGTTGCGTCATACTCGCTACGCGCCTCCGAACGCAGCCTCGAGCAGCCAGACGCCGCCTCGAGCCGCCGGACGCCGCCTCGAGCCGCCAGACGCCGCCTCGAGCCGTCGGACGCCGCCTCAAGTCGCCAGACGCCGCCTCAAGTCGCCGCACGCCGCCGGGCGCCAACGCGCAGCGCTGTAACACTTTATTGAAAATTACCGCATGCGGCAGCGCGCCGCGGCGTAACGCGGCTCAATCTGAAAGATATTTTAAACTTTTATACTTCAATATGACTATTGCCGATTCCGTTTCCGCTAAGTTTACTATCCGTTATCACCGTGCGCATATATAGCAGTATACACTGCTAAAATTTTGATTCGCATGACGACCAGAAAATGTCCTTAAGAAACGGTTTGAATTGCAATTCAGTTTATTAGTAATTACGTAACAATTTTTACACTACTATGTGGTATTTTAGAATTTTGTCGTCAGCTCAAGTGTCAACTAAATAATGGTAAGCGGTTCGATAATTATTAGAATAGTATAAAGTAAGATTTCGCTATATACCTGACACACTCTGCCTAGTAGTTTTAGTATAAGGTGTTGCGTTTTTCTTGAACGTGTGAAGCGCCTATTGCTAGCTAGTAATTGATTTTCAAGCCAGTGATTTGGCATGAGTAACAAATTTGTGAATTCACACGGCAATATCCTGCCGCGTTCCACCGAAGAGTCCGTGGAACAATTTTCAGCTTCAATATCGGTCATATATGAAACAGAAAATATTCATGTGAGAAAAGGTTGAATTTATCATCAAATTTCCATTTTATTTTGTAGGCTTGTGCACGTACACATCGGTCGCTGATAAAACTTCGAGCGGTTGGCGAATAGTTAAAGCACCATTTGGAGCCGTGGGACAAGAAATCGAAACTGGGCCATTTGGAAGAGGTGAAAACTAGCAAAATCACTTTTTGTCAATAATTCAATACAGTTTTATTTCGTTGTTTCGCAATTTTGGCCCATGTAAAGATTAGAGGCAGAACGTTTTGCTGCCGGATTCCAATAAAACAATGTTGTGCACATTTCGTTACCTTTTTGGTAATTTTTTTTTTAAAATTTGATCTTTTCGTCAATCAAATATATTTTACTCTTCTGAATAGTTTTTGTTTTAGAATTCACTATATAATTTTTGTAATGTTTTTCGAATTTCCTTTTTTCACAATTTCTTCAAATTTTGTTTTTCCAGAAGCATTCTTGATTTTTGAGTTAATGAATATTTTACAGACAGTAATTTTGCCGTGGGGCAACTATCAAACTCAGTAGACGATTTTGCGGTTGAATCAAGCGAAACTATGTTGATTAGTCAACTTGTGACCGTAACCGATTATGCGTGGTTAAATTTTAAACGACACCAAGCATCTGAAAATTCACAGTTAAGCGTGTGCCTGCTGACCGTAAGTCGAAGTTTATTGGTTCTATTTACAAAAGTAAAATATAAGATAATTTTCGGATTAAAAAAACAAGGTTTAAGCTAATGATGACGAGCGTCTTACTACTCAAATTGAGTCAAATTCCACTTCGCCCGAGTTAAACTCAACTGACTAAGTCGCACGTTTGACTCCGGCAGAGTCAAATTTGACTCAGTTTGTGTAGTCCCGTAGAGCTCTTATTTCGGTTTGAGTCAATTTGACTCACCATTATTTGCAGTGTAGTTTGAATAAATTTTTAAGCGCAATAAAATTCAATTGATTTATGTATATTGCGAAAAGTGTACAGTCCCGTAGCCAGATCATCTTACTGGGGGCCAAATATTTCTCAGTAGACGCATACAATGCTTCCGATGTCTTATACACTGTAAAATATGGGGAGTCAAATTCACTCTGTCCGAAAATGCTTTTCCTGACTACACAAACTGAATCAAAATTCGACTCCGCCCGAGACAAATTCGATTCACTGAATCACTCAGCGAGTCGAATTTGACTCTGGCGGAGTCGAATTTTGACTCAGTTTGAGTAGTCAGGAAAAGCCTATTTCCCACAAACTCAATTTGATCCCCCATTTTTACAGTGTAAGCGAGGTTAAAAACTTTCAAAAAGACTCACCCCTGATACCCTTCTGGTTACGGGCCTAAGTATGTATTATTTCACAATGATAAATATTTGCAAAGTGTACACTTTAGAGACTCGTTATATAGGACCGCGGTACGACAAACCTAAACATGAATACACTGCAAAAAATGGGGAGTCAAATTGACTCTCTCCGAAATAGGCTTTTCCGGACTCACAAACTGAATCAAAGTTCGACACCGCCAGAGTCAAATTTGACTCACTGAGCGACTCATTAAGTCGAATTTGACGCGGAGACTTTGACTCAGTTTGTGCAGTCCGGAAAAGCCTATTTCGGAGGGAGTCAATTTGACGCACCATTTTATGCAGTGTAGGTTACAAACATAGGTCCTCCGGCTGTATACTCAAAACTGACTCTAAAATGTCAACTTCGCAGTAACGCAATGTGAACCAGTAATATTTTGCAGCGAGACATTAATTCCATTTACACTTTAGTTCACTTTTTAACCACCTGAGATAAAACACGCCTCACAAATATACAGCACAACAACCAGAGATTGTTTAACACAAGAGTGGGAGCAAGATTTTTTGTGGTCAAAAATTTTGCTAACAATTTTTTAAATGCCGACAATAATCACCCCTTTAGAAAATTTAAAATGCGGTGTGCGTCTAAATTTTAGAACGTCAACGATAGAAACCGAAGATGCATTTGGATATCTCCGCGAATTTTATTATCGAACGCAATCAATGTTGAGTTGAACAGCCAATGGCGGCAAGAGATTATCCGCCTGCCTAAAGGATATTACGTTGTGAGTTAGGAACATAAAACAGAAAAGAAATACTGCAAAACACATTTTGATGATGACAATGACATCTCCTACAGACATCATTCCACGATAACAGCTAAAGAGCAGATGTGGTTTTTAGAATAATTTTTAAATTGGATAAAGGTTAGCTATGTCATTAATACGAAAACACCCATAAAAACTCCCGCTTTTATATTAGGAACTAAATGCGGACAGGGTCGCAACCGGAAAATGTTGGCGGAGCGCGATTAAGCGTATTCCTAAGCCGAAGCCTAACCGTTGCAAAAATTAGTTCATAATCCTAAGCCTAAGCATAAGCGTTGCAAAAATTAGTTTATAAGCCTAAGCCTAAGACATTGGCCTATAAGTGAATAAAAATCGCGAGCAAAGCGAACGAGAAGCCAAACATAATTTTAGTGCTATATTGCTGCAATGTTTTTGTTTTGATCCCTTTTGGAAGACTAAGGCTTGGCGCTTGGGTATCCCATTTCGATCCGTACTGTGTCTACGGGTATGGCCTATAAAGCTATTCAGTCATGGAGAGTAACTTTTCAACAATCGTTGCACCTATGGAAGTAAACTACAGGTATTCGAACAGTTCCATTTTGGTTCCCGAACACTTGGTTCGAAAATTCTGTAATGCCTGATGATATGGGTAGCCAGGACCTTGGTTTGGAAACGCCGCATCATTTTATTAGGTCTTGGCTTGACCTCTAACTTGACCATACTTGTAACTTAACAACCAATGAACGACAAGGTCAATCATTTGATACATTTTCGAGCTTGAATCAACCAGCTTTATGATGATTTTAAAAACCTAATGCCAACTATAAACTGGTGATAGGTGCTATACACAGTTGACATTGCGGATACAACTGGTTATTTTAGGTTGCGTTCATTGTGGAAAGTCTATATCGTACATCGGAAACGCAGTTTATAGGACTAGCAGATGTTAAAGTTACCGATGACAATGTGATTGATCTATGCTGAAGTGAAACCAGACCTGAACAAGCTCACCTTGCTAGGGGGAGCTAAACATATTTCAGGAGTTGCATACAAGGTTTTCGACAGCTTACATGCAAATTTGAAACTTTTCTTGGGGGAGGGCAAAATTTTTTCGGGGGGTTGAATCCGCGGGGGGGGGGGGGGGTGGCTATGGTCCCGTTCGAAACCCGTTGATTGAGTTTCCCTAAACATGATTGGTTGGTAACGACGAAATCTAAATTGTGATGAACCACGGAAGCGTTTGCATCGTTCTGCGTATATGTCGTAGGCCAAACTAATATTAAAGACATTTGCTATTTGGTTTTTTACAGATTGTTACTCAGAGTAATTATTGGTTTATTCTACACAGCGGCATAGTGGAATCCCACACTATATTTATGTTGAAAGCAAAAATTTCTATTCAGTCCAATAGCTAATGGACCTAGGACAAATATATACTGCAAGCTACCAATTTGGCCAAGACCTAGTACACTGCAAAAAATCGTGATCGACTCTCCGAAATAGGCCGCACGGAACTACACAAACTGAGTCAAATTCGACTCCTCCACAGTCAAATTCGAGTCACTGAGTCGCACGTTTGACTCTTTTCGGAGCCGTGTTCGACTCAGTTTGTGCAGTCCCGTAGAGCTTATTTCGGAGAGACTTCATTTGACTCACCTTTTTTGTGCAGTGTAAACAATTTCTAATTAATCTGAATAGCACTTTGGCCAACGACGTAAATGCTGCCGTGACATATAAACGTATGCTGATAATAACGTTGTATAGTATTTATAAGCTATGAATTTAAATGACATTATTACCGTCGAAAGTAGAAATTTCTCAGTTATCTTAAAGAAAAAGTAAAGATACTGTTATGAAAATATGTCCGCTGTTTTGCTTCTCTCACTAAAATACAAACTTTGATCTGTTTAACAAGTTTTAGGGCTGAGGCTTCGATTAGGGCTAGGCTTAGAACTGCTTAAGATTAGTTTATGTTAGATTTCTAATAAGTGCCAAGTTTAACATAGAGCCTAATCAAGTAAGCTTAGAACAGTAATGGTTGCGCTGTACTCGGCACGCGCCGGATCCCGCCGTGTGCCGGAGGAACGACACGATGAATTTTTTTATTAAAAATTGCCAAAAGCGACCAAACAGATTTTGCCCATATTTTTGTTAGCATCGCACACCGGCGTGCAGCGACGCGCGGCTACGTCAAGCGCTAAAGTATATCGCAACTCTTAATACGCTTTAGGATCAGGTTCGTTGTGTTATGAGAATTTGTACGCTCTCGTTTACCTTTCGCAATAATCATTTATACAAACTTTTAACCAGTGTTATCTTTTTGCACGGTTTGAGGGTTTGAATTCGATTATAGCTAGGTTATAATTGGATACTTACATTGAGATTAGGTTTAGGTATCTAATGGGTCTGAGGAATAACGTAAAGCGTTAGGCTAATAGCGGAGTAAGCTTAGCAGACTGAGGTTTCTATTAGGAATTACGTTTTTACGTCTAAGGACTAACCTTCGGGCTTAAAGTAGACTCGACATTTTAAAACGGTTTATGCCATATTTTTTGTAAAAACCAATTCATTTATGCGTTGTTTGTTTATACGTGGCAAGAAATATATCGATGTCAACTGCGCGTGACTGACATGCTAATGGGTGTCTCGTGAACAGCGTTTGGGCAGTTGACGCCGAAACCATTGCTGTCTGGTTGTGTTTATTAAGCTGAAAAGTTTTTTAGACTTTTTTTGTCGGACACAATTTTTATAGTCCGTGTTCAGTGTAATATTATATTTTAAGTTAAATTTTAATTTTGGGCTTCAGAGTTTTGTCAATTTTACGAAATGGAGTTTGATTATACGGTTTTTGAATATTTTGTGTCTCACCCACGTAACGACTGGAATAATCATTATAGGTTTAAGCTTAGGCTTATGAATTCGATACATCGATCAGGTTCACCGTAATATTTCATTACTTTGTAATTTTTCGTTGACGTTGGAGTTAAAGTTTAATTTGTCAGCAGCAGAGTTTTGTGAATTTTACGAAATCAAGCTTATTTTGGTTCTGAACATTCTGTCCCTCGCACACGTTGTGACTGGAACAAGGCTTAAGCTTAGGCTTATCCCGTTGTTTAAGCTTAGCTTTAAGGTTCGCCTTAGGAAACTAATAAATAACTTTTCGGACAAGACTTATATTCCGTTTGTCAAATTAACACTACTGTGGGGCGAATGTAAGCGATTCTGTGCTTTGAATTCCAAGTAATGGTTACGCAAAATAGCGCAGTGAAAATACAATATACAACTTTTTCCAAAAATCAACCTATGCTTTAAGATATCAAATCATGATATATTGGAATGACCACAAGTCCTATTTAATAAACGCTTGTTTTTTGCATTGAAGTTAGAAATGTGAACAACGAAACTGAAAAAAAGCCAAGACGCAACAACAACAACAATAAATAATAATAATAATAATAATATTAATAATAATAATAATAAGTATAATAATAATAAGTATAATAATAATAATAAGTATAATAATAATAATAATAATAAGTATAATAATAATAATAATAATAAGTATAATAAGTATAATAATAATAATAAGTATAATAATAATAATTATCAAAATAAATACGATTTCTGTTGAACCCTGCACTGCTTCCGGTTAACGAAAGGTGTGAAACTGTGGATCAAGTTCCGTTTGTGATTTTTTATCCTTAATAATGAACCCAGATTGGTTGCCCTTAGGCACAATACATAAAGGTACTGGTCGGTTTGTTTGGCATAAAGCTGGGAAATATTGGCAAAAAGTAACTGGTGACTGTTGTAATGTTACTATATTGGTAAGGGCACATTTTTTCAGAAACCAGCTCCATGTAAAGATCAGTAGCGGAACGTTTTTCTGCTGGACAGCAATAGAATAGGCTTAAGCTTTAGACTAATTTTGTTGCTCACCTTATGTTAGGTATAAGCTCATTTCTATGCTTAGCCATAGGATTTCTTACGAATATGCTTATACCTACTGTTACGGTCCGGTTATTGACACTGGTCAGAAACCATTAATTCGTCCGCACTGTCTATATAATATGTAGCCGAGGTCCATGGCCAGCTCACCCTGCTGGGAGGAATTTAATCATTTTTTATATAAGCGCAAAATTTATGCCAGGAAAAACTGAAGGAATATCTGCTTAACAGAAGTCACAAAAATTTTCTTGCTCGCAGGAATATTCGAATACCATGGCTCGACCCCATGGTATTTTTACCATATAAACAGACCCGTAGCCAGTTCACCTTGCTAAGAGGACTAAAACTGTTTCATGGGGGGCATACAAGGATGTTCGCTGACTTACAAACAAGGTTGAAAATTTTCTATGGGGCCAAAATTTTTCCAAGGAAGAGAGGCTGAACTTCCCCTGGCCCCGCTCGTTTACGGACTGGCGTATAGAGACTAGAAGAGGGTGCGAAGACTCGTTATATTCAACAAGATTGGTGTATAGCACACTCGAACGACACAATCTATTTATAGTACCATAAAAACCAATCCTACGCAAAATCGATTCAGAGTAGTGTTTCCGTATGCTATTTACAGAGCATTGGTGGCCTTGTGCTACGAACTATTAATTTTAAAATATCAAAGTTCAAACCTAATAACTCGTGTTTTGAGTGCATGTCAATGATCCAAGGAAAAACCCACACGCGGACAATGGTAGTAGCTATTAAGTCACCCATTGTCATTTTTGGTAGTATGCTTTTTCTGTGAATTGTCTGTTGACCCATCTCTCATTTGAGTTTGAATAAGACGTAAGCAAATCGTTTTCAACGAAAAACATATAAACGAGCTCGCTTAAAACGATGATTTCAAACAGTTTTCTAGTAAATATCATCGGTGCCACCAGAATATTTGGTTGCAGTGTGCAATTGTGGATTTTGAGCAAAGCGCAAAAGTAAGACTTTGACATCATTAACCAGATTAAGCAATAGGTTTTACTCTATAAGGTATTACCCCTTACAAATATTTAACGGCATATATGGTTTGATATAAGTTTGTTTGATTTGCCTGGTCGCCATGGATTTGCGATATGCTGAATTGATTAGATTTTTAATTGTTAACTAAGAAGATTGTGTAAATTTTTTAGATCATGTGCCTACTTAGCTAAGTTGAAAAATGAGCAGATTCAGAGGCGATGCGTATAAGTTGTACAGCATGTAACAGTATTTTGTAAGATTAATTTTTTACTAATGTTCTCAAAAAACATAAAGCCGGTTGAAAATGGAAGCGCTTTTTGCTGTAAATCTTATAATTTTTAAGCTATATTTTCGATAATTACTAAAAAGCACTATTTGAAACCAAAAATTTACGTTTTGAATATATTCGACAGTGATTTCACCGAGGAATTTGGATTCGTTTGGAGACAGGCAAATGTATAATTTACGTACTTTTAATAATGGATAAATGAGTCATTGCGTGATGCACACAGCAATGCGCACGAACGGTAAATTCCGATGAGTTGATTAATCAAGTTTATCTAGCGAGTAAGACAGTTTTTAAGTTAGGTATATAGTATCAGTAAACGTCAAGTCACTCTCAGTTGTCGATTAGGTTCCAGGTGAGTTGCTAAACTAACTCAGAATAAATGAAATCAAATCAAAATTTTGAGTTCAGATAGTCCTAACGCAGGCTGATTGATTTGCCTATAGTGAGTTGAATCAACTCAAAACTTTGAGTTATCATAGTCCTAACTTAGACTGACTGATTCAACTCATTCCTAGATAAAACCAACTCACTGTAATTTACAGTGAGGACTATGAGGACAAACTATCTGACAATAAGTTACAACGAGCCGTTTGCTCAAGCAAACGGCTAACGTTACTTTGAGGGGTGCAACAGAAGTATTGACCTATTTTAAGCATAAGCATCAGCAGGAAAATGAGTCAAAAGCGTAAGCTTACTCTATTATAAATAGTCCCGCGAAAAATGGTTCGTCTCTCAAAGTAACATTGGTCAAGCAAACAGTCATCAAATGGAGTCCGAGTGGACATGGGAAACGATTTTATACCCGACCGTGCTTAACCCACGCAAAAAGAATTTTTACCCGCACCCTCCTTTTACCCGCACCTGAAGTTAAACCAGAATTTTAAAGATCGCTAGTGATTCGCGTTTTAAGGAAGTTTAGCGATATAGCTTCAATGGATTTTACAAATGAAATTTTACCGGAAACAGCAAAATTTCAAACCCAACTAAATAAAACACGGGCAGCACCTGACTAAAAATAAAACAGACAATAGCGTAGGTTTCACCTGACCAAAAATAAAACAGACAATAGCGTAGGTTTTCCCTCTTAAAACTTAAAAGTTTGCCCCGGGTTAAACTGTGAATTTTTTTCACCCGCGTGATGAAAATCTTTACCCGCGAGTACACTTGCGCCTGAACGCGTTTAAGAACGCAATACTACAGAGGATATCAAACGGGCTTTTAATAGTGCAATTAAAACAATTCTCGTCTCAGATAGTAATTATTTGTAAGTGAAATATTTTCCACTAAATTGGTGGTGGGAAATTCCTAACAATTTCCGGTATAAATAAACCCATACAAAACAATGTACTGAGTATGTATACCGGTACATTTTATATTCTGCGGTATGTAGACTTGCTTAGTGTATTAATGATCTGTGCTAGCCATATATGCCCTTGTAAAAACTACCAACACGCATTTTAAGCCTAAGCCTGAGCAAAAACATTAGTCTATCGCATATGCTTACCCTATTATAGTCCGGCGAAAACAATGGTTTCTCCCTCAGATGTATATATGGTACATTGTATGTTCTAAGGAAGAGGTGCCCGCAGAAAATTGTATTTGAGGGCACCTAATAGTTTTCGGTGGCCCTACAATTGCAGTTCAAGATTGTTTACTTTTAGACCGAGTATATTTGCCGGGGCACCTTCCAAATTTTGAAGGGGGGAGGCACGGCCGCCCAGTGCCCCCTGTGAGGATGCCGTTGCTCTAGATTAGGTAGATTTGCGTGGCGTATTAAGCAATCTGAACTAGCCATATATGCCTAATAGTAAATCTACAAGCACACATTCTAAATTAACATGTAATGTCAAAAACCACTCTGTTTTTATACAAAACCCTAAAGTTATGTTTTCTCTAAAATTACCGTCTGGTCTTAATCTTTTGCTGGAATCTGTCATGAAATCAGATTATGCGCCTTTGCTTGTTTATTGTTAATTTTCCTTAGGCATAAAAACTTCTCCAAGCCGGCGCCACCGAAGTTGTAACTAAAAAACCACGCCTAAGAGTATCGGCGGCTACAAGGGGCGTCCATTCGGCTATAACCGTTCAATAGTGATCAAAACCTAAAGTTCGTGTTAAAATTTAGTATTTGCTAAAATTGCGTCTGGTTTCTCGCTTCGCCGGGAGTTTTTTAAACTATTATATATATTGCAAGCTACCCTGCGTAATAATTTCCTTAATCAACCACTGTCTAAAAATATGAAATGGGTCGCATCAAAAGGTTTCAACGCAACGAAAAAGTGAAAACCGTCTATTTTAAGACTGATTTGCTCTCAAGTACTCTGATTTTTCGGGTTTTCCAGAACTAAACTAAATTTGCCGAATTTGAATTATTGAACAACAAGTGTCTTTTGGACAGAACCTCAATAAAAAATTGTCAAACAGAGAGATCATAAAACTTCTAACAGGGCAAGAGAAGAATTCTCTGAGTTAAAAAATGTTTTTTTGATAATTACTACACTATGCTAATGCGGTCAAAGAATAATTCAACACGATTTCGATACTTCAAAAATTTAACCTTTAAAAGTTTATCGTTTCGCGCAAATTGAGAATATGCAGACTAAATAAGTTAGGCTCAGTGGTTTTTCAGACGGTGGCCTCCAGGGTGCAGCCGGAAGTGGAAATCCGGAGCCGGAGCCGGAGTCAGCGGTGAGCCGAAATTAGGCAGTAAAAATGATGGTTAATTAGTATCTGCAGTGTTTTGAAGTTGTTTGGTTTTATACGCTAATTTTCTGCGAAATTTTAAAATTCTTTCGTAAAAATTGTGACAATTAGGTAAAACGAAACGCGCTAAACAGATAAATTTTGCAAAATTATGCAAAATTTTACTTCCGAAAGTGCCGTAACCACCGGCAAAAATTCTACCGGAGCTGGAGCCGGAGCCGGAGCCGAAGCCGGAGGCAGACCTCCAGTTGTACCCTTGTGGCCTCTTATTTCAAACGTCTTGTAGTCAGTTAAAAACACGTGGTTAACGCCACTGCCTTCAAAAACAGAGCGACACGCCTCTAAAAGCGCTGGATAATATTGCTATAATTTTAGCATTTGCAACAAATCTATTATTTCATAGTGACCTTCAGTCTAAATTTACTGCGGACGCCTTTGTGGACACGGGTGTACCGAATATGCACCATTGTGGTACCATGCCGAATATCAATTATCTTAAAAACAGATAGTATAACCCAATTTTAGTTTGTTAGGCAAGCGTAAACTCTAAAACGAGCCAATTTATATAGTATTAAACGCACGTATATACGGCGACACACACGTCTACCTCTGAATAAATTCAAGAGCCGACTATAAGCAATACCATGCCAACAACCAATTTACCACATTTCCTGATCAACATCCGAAAAAATATTTATTTTAAATTTAATTTGGTCAAATTTACCCTCACTACCATAACATTATGATAAAAAAGTTACTACTTGTTTCACATGCTCACCGATAAACCGTCTACTCTCAGTATTAAATTATTTGACATTGGTAAATCGCAAGGAAAACGCGATATCTTGAGTTATTGGAAATTTAAACAGATAAGAAATATAGAGACTTCTACATGCTTTACCATGTACTTCGTGCTGTTATATGAATAAAAAGTTTAGCTATAATACCAGGTATACACGGGTGGCTTGAAAAAGCGGCTTTACTATTCCATGGCACTGTTTCTATCGTCGACTATTTGTTGATCATATGAATTGCTCATTGTACGCACATTGTAAATTCTAGTGAGTTGATTTTAACTCAGAATGAGTTGAATCACTCAGTTTGAGTTAAGACAGTCTCAAAATTCTGAGTTGATTTAACTCATCCTGATTTAATTAATCATCTCCCCCGGAATCAACTCAACTCAGAGGCAGAATCAGCTCAACTCAGAGTGAGTTAAACTTGACATTTATTAACTCAAAAATAACTAACTATTCGTCTGATTTGATTAACTCATGGAAATTTACATTGCAATAACAAAATATTCCTCAGTTCTTTAATTATGTCCCAACCCGAAAGCAAACTTTGTTGACTTCTCACCTGGTAAACCGCGGTTGAAATCAATCAGTTCGCTATTGAATTGTGTACACGTTACAATGTTATGCTTTATACCATCAAGCTTAGCTCAGAGAGAATGGTAAAAAATATTGAAACCTAAAATGTTTTTAAATTATTTGAAAAAGGTTGTTTTGTACTTGTCAATAATACAAAAGTGTATTTTTGTTTCAAAATTAAATTAAAAATAATCACATACGCACGACCGGGGGTACTTTATATACCTGAACATTTGGTTCAAATTCGTGTGAGCAAAAAAATATTTCGGCTTGATTGTAGAATGTTGTTAAGGTTCGAAACAGTAGACGGATTGCTCTGTATTTAATTAGTGCCGTTTCGTATGATAACAAGATGTTTTAAAGATTCAATAGACGTACTATTGTGTTTTGAATTAGTGCGATGATAAATCCTAAAACTCAGGAGACAGCTCTGTGTAAGAGCTAATGATTTCTTATGTTCGAGCGCAAAAAAACTTCTGTATTTTTAAACGTTAAGCCCTATTCTCACGTGCAAGTTTTTGCTGCGAGAACTTTCAGCTGCAAATTGCACGCAGAACTTGCATTTTTTCATCAGCCAATGAGAAAACGGCTGCAATAAATTATGTGAGCTTGCATGGTTATTCACTCATGTGAACTAAATTCTTAACTATGATTTTTAATGAATTATTTGCAGCAGCAAATTTTTCGAATGGGATTTTGGACAAAACTTGCAAGTGCAAGTTGCAGCTGCAAGTTCTCGCAGCAAAAACTTGCACGTGTAAATAGTGCTTAAGAGAAGTTTTGTTTAAAATGTCAAGTCACATTTTTACTTAAATTCAGTTGAGAACTAAGTACCATTTTTAAACTTTTTGCAACTACCTTTCGCGGGGCTCATACTTTCAATGACTTTAATTTCCTTTGATATGTTTCTGAATTAAATGATACTTCATGTAAGCTATTTTTGCAGACGAAGAACCAAAATATTTTTTCATTCTTAGAACTACTGGCTAATTGTATAGAACAGGTCCGCAACAGTAGTATAAGCATATATTCCTAAACTTTAACCTAAGCCTAAGCCAAAACCTAAGCGTAAGACTGAGCATATACCTAAGCCTAAACGTAAATTAAAAAAATTAGTCTAAAGCTTGAGCTTACTCTATTGCAGTCCCGCAGAAAAGCGTACCGCCTGTGATCTTTCAATGAGCAGGAGTTCTCAAGATTCTGTTATTTTTTTAAATGTATACTATTGGGGAGTAATTAATCTGTTGTTCTTTTGTGGGTGTTGCAGATTGCTGTTTTTCTAGAACAGAACCTTTGCAAATTCGTTAAAGATAGGTAATTTGAGTTTCACCTTCTGCAGTGTATAGCTCTATTATATATAGTTAAATTTCTGATACATCATCTTTTATAAACTATCAAAAACGTGTTACTTTTCTGCGAAACAATGAGGAAATTATGCAAACAAGCGACACTTCTCAGACTTCCGGCTCGTACTAAGCTACGTGTATCATAAAGAGCTTGTTTTCAACTCTTTATTGGCTATAACGTTCCGGTTCAACCTTTCAACTGGTGCATTTAAATCGGACAAAACGCAATAGGTCAAGGCAGCATATTTGAATGTTCCGAATTTTTCTATACTACTTTATCCAAACAAATGGATGGGTTATATGCTTCAAGCGGGAACGAAGGAACCCTTGCTGAAAATGCCAGAAATTTACACCGAGTACAGCGTTAAGGAAACCAAATATTAAAAGCATTGACGGCGGAACGGCCGCCCCGTCCCACGGTGGGCCCATCGTGGCAAACTAAAATTTTTTCGCGGACCACGAAGTTATAGAGCTGTAAAATATTTTAGTAGGGGCTCCCTTGTGCCGTTTTGGGGGCCATACTATCCGAACACCGGCCCAGATTAAAAGCTATACAGAATGCTATTCAATATTTTCACAACGCAAATCAGGTACCGGTGGAGTTTTTTAGTAGCCTACACCATTCCTAAGCCAAGTGTATTTTAAATATAATTTACTTACGTTATCAAAAAAGATTAATAACAATCTACTAACAACTCATTGCAGCGTAATACTGAATGCTATTCAGTATTTTCACAATGCAAATCAGGTACCGGTGGAGTTTTTTAGTGGCCTACACCATTCCTAAGCCAAGTGTATTTTAAATATAATTTACTTACGTTATCAAAAAAGATTAATAACAATCTACTAACAACTCATTGCAGCGTAATACTGAATGCTATTCAGTATTTTCACAATGCAAATCAGGTACCGGTGGAGTTTTTTAGTGGCCTACACCATTCCTAAGCCAAGTGTATTTTAAATATAATTTACTTACGTTATCAAAAAAGATTAATAACAATCTACTAACAACTCATTGCAGCGTAATACTGAATGCTATTCAGTATTTTCACAATGCAAATCAGGTACCGGTGGAGTTTTTTAGTGGCCTACACCATTCCTAAGCCAAGTGTATTTTAAATATAATTTACTTACGTTATCAAAAAAGATTAATAACAATCTACTAACAACTCATTGCAACGTAATACTGAATGCTATTCAGTATTTTCACAATGCAAATCAGGTACCGGTGGAGTTTTTTAGTGGCCTACACCATTCCTAAGCCAAGTGTATTTTAAATATAATTTACTTACGTTATCAAAAAAGATTAATAACAATCTACTAACAACTCATTGCAACGTAATACTGAATGCTATTCAGTATTTTCACAATGCAAATCAGGTACCGGTGGAGTTTTTTAGTGGCCTACACCATTCCTAAGCCAAGTGTATTTTAAATATAATTTACTTACGTTGTCAAAAAAGATTAATAACAATCTACTAACAACTCATTGCAGCGTAATACTGAATGCTATTCAGTATTTTCACAATGCAAATCAGGTACCGGTGGAGTTTTTTAGTGGCCTACACCATTCCTAAGCCAAGTGTATTTTAAATATAATTTACTTACGTTATCAAAAAAGATTAATAACAATCTACTAACAACTCATTGCAGCGTAATACTGAATGCTATTCAGTATTTTCACAATGCAAATCAGGTACCGGTGGAGTTTTTTAGTAGCCTACACCATTCCTAAGCCAAGTGTATTTTAAATATAATTTACTTACGTTATCAAAAAAGATTAATAACAATCTACTAACAACTCATTGCAGCGTAATACTGAATGCTATTCAGTATTTTCGCAATGCAAATCAGGTACCGGTGGAGTTTTTTAGTGGCCTACACCATTCCTAAGCCAAGTGTATTTTAAATATAATTTACTTACGTTATCAAAAAAGATTAATAACAATCTACTAACAACTCATTGCAGCGTAATACTGAATGCTATTCAGTATTTTCACAACGCAAATCAGGTACCGGTGGAATTTCTTTAACGGCCTACACCATTCCTAAGCCAATTGTGTCTTTAGTATAATTTACTTACGTTATCAAAAAAGATTAAAAACGATCTACTAACAACTCATTGCAGCGTATTGTATAAAATTCGTAAATTCATTACTATTTTCATTGATTTTGCTCCAGCTCCGGTTCCGGCAAAATTGTGTTGACCCTGGCTCTGGTTTTTTTCATATTTACTTCATAACGTTGCATGTTGTCATGTTATGATATAATTAATTGTCGCTAATGTAGTAATTTTACAACTATGAAACGTATGAAACATTATATGCAACACAAACATTAATACTCTCCGTTCAACTCGAGCTTAAATCTAGTGTCACCGGAAATCCAAATTCTATTGCGGTCGTTTATTTCGTTGTTTAAGCAAACAAAGCAGATCCAGCAATCAGGAATTAAGAACCAAGGAACCAAGAAGAGGGTTTTTGAGTTGAGAGGGAGAAAATTTTCGAAACTTAAAAATTTTTGGCTGTTGCAACGACGGAACTGTTTGTGTTTTCGGACCGCGTACAGATTATTGGATGGAATGTTTCTGCGGGACAGCTATGGAGCAAGCTTAAACTTTAGACTTTTTTCTCAGGCTAAGATATATCTTCATTCTTAGGCTTACGTTAAGGAATATGCTTATACTACTGTGTACGGCCCAGTTCTGTGCATTGATTGACCACATGTAGAAACACTTCTATTGGCTAAGCTACGTAACCTTGGGCTGAAAACTTCCAAAAAGAAGAATAAACTCTGGTTCCGTTCTTGTAAGTACTAAAATACTCGCTCCAGTTGCCAGCTCAACTTGCTAGGAAGAGACGGAGAATTTTTCTAGAAGGACATACAAGGATTCCACAAATCGAGGTTTAACCTATTATAAAGAGAGAGAGGCAACATTTTTTCAAAGGGACTCAACCCCCTTCCTAGTTTTCCTTTGCCTACCAGCACGAAACTGCTAAAACCTTTGCACTTTAGTGCTTGGAAAGAAAACAAATTGCCCTTGAAAGTTCGCAACCGGAAAAAACAACTACAACGATCAATGTTTCATAATGGTTAGTGACATATATCAAATTTTGCTAAAAAGATTTATTATGCGTACATTAACATTGCAGTTCTATTCAGTGGCGTAGCCAGGATTTCGGAAGGGTATAACTTTAGTAAAATCTGCAGTCAATTGCATACTGCAGATGACATGTGCATTGTACTGGTTTATCGTTGCCAGCATTTTGGGAAGTTTAGTTAGTAAATTTGGTTCGGATTCTGAAGCTTTACGTGTTAAAGTTTTGCCTGAAAACTCACTCCAGTCGCCGACTTAGGTAAATACTTAATAATAGCGTTTTGCGCAAAAACAAAGAAATGCAAAGTTTAGGCCAGTGCGACAAGAATGAACGGTATTATTTTCCGTTATTTGAAACATGTATCTTGGGTTTATACACTGATTTAGGCTAAGGATATTATTCTAAATCTTGTGTAGTCTGAACAGGAAGTAATTGTTTAACCAATGTTGTAGCATAAAGTTATACTTTAACCAAGGTGTTATTCAGAAACCTAGCCAACGTACTAGCAAGCGACAACTTGTAATCCGAAATTTTATTATATATACTTTTGGAAGCACGCTTTTTAGAAACTGAAAATATATTAGAAGTCAATTTTAATAGGTTCAGACGGGAAATGTTTACGCGATTCGTTGTTTAATCCAGATATGATCAATACACGACATCTGAATGTATTCTTTATATTATTTTGGGGCAGCAATGTGGGACCCTATTATTCGGTTGTTAAGCAGCTAATGCCAACACCAACTGGAAATGAATGAGACAGCGAGAGGGGGCAAGGCTACGCCGTGGATTTCGCATGCTTGTCCACTGGGCGACTCCAAATTCCGGTCGTTGCTGATGACTGCCAATAAGCAAATTAACGATTAAAGATTATCGAAGATTTAAAAAACAAACACGTTTGTGTTGAGATATAACATTTGGCAGTTAGTTTCGTTTAATTACTAGGTAAAAGTGCCCCTAGAAGGGGCAGATTGTGATATGTTTCGCTTGAAGCATGTAAAAGAGTTTAAACAAGGGTTAGTTAGACCATAGATTAGTAGGTAATGCTTATAATATTAGCTCCATAACTTCTATGAAAATAGTTGTCATCTATATCTTTGACGTCTGTCTTTCAGTGTTAACACGCTTGCGGTCAGTGAAACAAGAAACATATGGGCCCAGCGGACATCATCTATCAGCTTAATTTTAGCGTTTGTTAGGTTTTACAATGTTCAGTTTATAAGTGATCTAATCTAGCATTCTTCATTGGAAGAGGATATTTTTGAGTTTTAAATTATTATGTTTCTAAAACTTGATTAGTAACTATTTCAATATTGCAAGATTACAAATTGTGTCTATTGATTATCGAATAAAAAATGTCACGCATACGTGCTTGACTATTTTAGCTATCTTTACCATGACAATTTGATGATGTGAAGTCGAGAAACTTTTCCAAATTGTGTTCTGTGCCGTGACATATTTAAGCTATTCATCTAGAAAATACAATTCAAACGTTGCTAAATATTTCAAATAACATGTTCTGCTGGCGCTCAATTGAGATAACTTTTAAAAGCAACTGACTGTTATACGAAAGGCATGTTGAGAGTTGTACTTTAGAACGCCTTGAAAACCCATAGTATCGATTTATAGCTTAACAGATGAAAGTTCGTTGGGCCCATATGTTTCTTGTTTCACTAACCGCAAGCGTGTTAACACTGAAAGACAGCCGTCTAAGATATAGATGACAACTATTTTCATAGAAGTTATGGAGCTAATATTATAAGCATTACCTACTAATCTATGGTCTAACTAACCCTTGTTTAAACTCTTTTACATGCTTCAAGCGAAACATATCACAATCTGTCCCTTCTAGGGGCACTTTTACCTAGTTTCTTTCTTTTACATGGGATACGGTGAGGTTTTATACTAAGACTACTCCTAAGCGTACGTCTAAGCCTAAACAAAATATAAGTCTAAAGCGTACACTTGCTCCATTGCAATCCACCAAAAAGCAGCCTGTTCTAAGCTGTAAGGCATGGGAGGTTATTACAAAATATTACTCTTAGTTGGCAATTTCAGTAGAACAAAGATCGCAGTGACACGTAATCTATTGCACGGTGTCATTAGCATCACACAATAATATCGACTAGCTATGGTAATTACATATTTGTAATACAATTTTTTCGAAAAATTACAAAAATCAAACTTTTAATAGCAACTTAAATGAGACGTTTAGCTGTCCAATTTATGTATGGTGACGAAGCGGCTAATCAGGATATGCTATACGTAAGTTACCTCGTTCCAGCTCTGCTTTCCTGCAGAGAACATTCTGCAAAACTTTCAAAAAGCGTGCATTCTCGATGCTTGAAACATATATTGTAAACACTAACGTGTTTCAATGATTATTCAGGTTCTCCTGAAGCCTTATGTTATAGCAAATGAGTCTCCAAGGTATCAAGTTTAAAAATTGGGAACGCGGTTTCAAAAAGCCCCCCTTAAACTTCAAATGCTTATCTAAGACTTACGTTACGCTTGTGTTTTAGACTTGCAAAAGGTTCTGCATCGTTGCAAACCTTGATTCGTATTAAGGCACAAACCAATCATAATTATTTCAAATTTCTCAATTACTTCTAAAATTTCAAATAACTTTGAATAATTTAGTATAAAGTGAGACCAAATAACAAATTGAAGCAACCTTAATTAGCAAACGCTAAATTACGGTAGAGAACCCTTATAAGACAAGAATGCGGATGAATTTTTTAATTCTCGCACAGTCGCAGCTATATGAAAATATATATATATATATTTATTTATTTATTTATTTATTTATTTATTTATTTATTTATTTATTTATTTATTTATAATTTTGAGAAAGGCCAAAGTGAAAAAAAATTCAGTTGAAAAATTTGTTTCTAACTGCAGTTTTAAATCTCGAAATGTTGTTATCTTAAAACAAATTTATTCTACGTGTAAAAAAGGCAGCTGCTTTGATCAGAAATACTTGCAGAAATGTATGTAATGATACCTTTGCGACATCGAAAGTGACTTTTGCAGTTGCTCACAATTTGCTCACAAAAGTACGAACCCCGCCCTCTTGTGACACGGCACTGGTTTCACATCGATACAGTGCCTGGTAGTGACCACAAAAGTTTTCTCGTTTATAACGTTCGCCGAAACTGTTTGAACCTTCTGGAAATCGAATCTTCCTATCTCATGGGCCTTCGACGAAAAAATATATATTCGGTATGGATGCTGTATTTTTAAAAATATTTTGCTCCACCAAGCGGCATTCTTGTTACCTATTTTCGATTCCTGATCGAACAGGGCAGCTGAAGTATGCATAAGACAATATTTCATCTGATGTATACGTAATCACGGCCAGAAAATGGACGCAAGTTTCAGGCCAATTGAAAATCAAAAACACTCAAATTTGAGCCCATATTAATTATAGGGGCATCTACTTAACAAGACAGGGGGCTGGAGTACTAAGAGAATAGGAAGCTTAGGTTAAGGCTTAGGCTGAGGTTTAGGCTACATATTAGGCTGATATTAAAGGCTAAGGTTTAGAGTTAGACTTATGTTTATGTTTAGGCTCAATAGGCTGGCCCCTAAAGTTGATATTTGCCCAAACTTGTATTATATCGTTTTACTGTAAGTAATAAGCAATTTTATTCGAATGTATATTTTAATTTTCCAATAAATCTATGCAATTTTGATACAATTTAGCTCACGTCACAAAGTCGTACGCTTCGTTCCTGAAACCCCGTTAGCGAGTATAATGGGCTGTTGTCTAAGTTCAATGTAGTTGGAGATGAAACAAATTTTGAAAACACAGCGTGTGTGGTAAGATCTGCAGTTAGTTCAGCTCAGCTATTTGACCGTTACTCGTTAACCAGACGTCTCAATGCAGAAAGTTTACCACAATTCTCAGAGCCGGAGCAGCCACCCCCATATCCTTAATTGGGGAACCCACTTCAAAGATGGGCTCCCTGCCTAACAATAGTTTAAACAAAAAATTGAAAAATATTTTGATCATCCCGAACGATCCCCATCCCGGAATTTTGGGATGACATCGTGGCCTGCTTTGGCACTGACCATTCCACTTTTAGCTCGGCTAGCGGCGTGAGACATTTTAGCAAGAAATTATTGGGTCAAATGGGACTTTAAAACGTGAAAATTTTTAATTTTTTAAAAATTCAAAATTTGGGTCCTCATTTTGAGTCTCTATCAATAGAAGTCTGGGCCTATGCATAAGAACAGGGCCGCAACAGTAGTATAAGCATATTCTTAAGTCTAAGAATATGCCTAAGCGTATGGATGAACCTATTCCCAAGCCTAAGCGTAAGCCTAAGCGCAAGCCTAAGCGTATGGATGAACCTATTCTTAAGCCTACGCCTAATCCTAAGCCTAAGCAAGAAAATTAGTCTAAAGCTTAACCTGACTCTATTATAGCCCCTCCGGAAAACGATCCGGCCCTGTTCTATACATGGGCCGAAGTGCGTATCCTAAATTACAGTTCGTCAATGGATAGAGCTCAGAAGATCCGCCTAAATTTTAATAAATCCAGAAAAAATGAACGTCCATGGCAACTCCAACAAAACTGGCCAGTCAGTTGTACCCAAAAGACAGAATATAAAAACAGAAAGATGTCGCCTCTTATTCTGGTCACTACATTAGATATTACAAAGATATTTCAGGCAATCTTGAGTTTATTTTTTGCTAATTGACAAAGTAGCAAACAGATGTTTAAAGACACTAATGTTTCAACTTGTAACTATTCTATGTACATCACTTCTGTCGACGCTTTATATGTTCGAAATATTATATGTTAGAACTATAGAGTGGCGCTATAGTCGAAACGCACGGATGATACCGTATGGTGACGGACGGTAACGCACGATGACGGGCGGTGCTGGACGGGAGACGGACGGCGCCGTATGGGTGACGGTCAACGCTGGACGGGAGACGGACGGCGCCGTGCAGGTGACGGACGGCGCACGGACGGGTGACGGACGGCGCTGGACGGGAGACGGACGGCGCCGTGCAGGTGACGGACGGCGCACGGACGGGTGACGGACGCGCTGGACGGGAGGCGGACGGCGCCGTGCAGGTGACGGACGGCGCCGTACGGGTGACGGACGGCGCACGGACGGGTGACGGACGGTGCTGAGCGTCAACAGAAGTATAGCGCACAGCGTAACTCTTAATCATCATATTTAAAATTAATAAACGTAGTTTTTGAACCAATGACAGTTGAATGATAAGCTATGGAAAGTTTATGGAAAATTGTGTGGGAAACGCGTAGGTGTGTTATATTCCTGAAGGGCTAAGTCAGTTTCAATATGAAAAAGGAAAGACAATACAGTGTGAATTGATTTTTGTATTAGCATGAATAATTAGGCAGGTTTTGTTTTGCTCTCAACGTTGCTGAAGTTATATTAGCACCGTAAAATTGCAACTTTCTCTATTAATCATTTCACGCACAAATTTGAATTTTTTCAGTTTTGAAGATTTGCAGAATTCTATGAAGCTGTTGAGTTCAGGTGGTATTAATTTTGTTTTCATGTAACCGTTAGTTTAGTAGTTATGATCCAATAGCGATCTGCTAGCCATTTCGAACCGCACCAAATCTGTTTTTCGACCATAACGCAAGAGCCAATTGACTTTCTCGGAAATAGGCTTTTCCTGACTACACAAACTGAGTCAAATTTGACTCCGCCAGAGTCAAATTGGCCTCACTGAGCGATTCAGTGAATCGCGTTCGACTCTGGCGGTGTCAAATTTGACTCAGTTTGTGTAGTCAGGGAAAGCCTATTTCCGAGAGAAAGTCAATTTGACTCCCCATTTTTAGAGTGTGTAACGTCATGTAAAACGGTTTTTTGACAGTTCGAATGTCGAAAGTTATTGCAAAGCAAGTTAAAAGTGCTTTTTTTCTTGTGTCTCCAGAAATTTCACGAGGAATACATCTTCTATATCGTTCCGTTTGTATATTCCTATGGTTTCATTCCGTTATGGTTTTTCAAAAATTGACTGTCGTATGTTTTAAAACACCGTTTAAAAAGCCTAAACTCGTATTTGAAATCGGTGCCAGTTATTTGGACTGCCGGCAGGGTGACAGTTTGATGTGCTTTGTTCTCCATAGGTTCGTCGTTAATCTTCTGAACACTATTTTGGCCCATGAAAACCATAAATGAAACTGAGAGGCCTTGAACCAGAGCCAGTGGCGGACTCGACAATTTCTGACGTAGGGAACCGGTGCCATCTTAGTGAAAAAGCTCGCGAGTTGGCGGGAGCGATTTAGTCAGACGCAATTTTAGTACAAAATCATTAATACAAAATTTTAGTTTTGATCCCTGTTGGGGCGCTACCACCTAGACGGCCCTCTTTGAATCTGCCAATATGGCCGGGGCCAAAATCGATGCGTAAACGTGTCATGCCTCATGGGAATTTACGTTTGAAAACCCATGCCAATAAATTCATGTATTCAATTATTTGAAACCATTTTGTGCCCACGACTGCTGGCTGGCTTTTGGTGTTTGTTTTGTTTTAATCTTTAAACGAGACGTTAGTGCAATTTTAACGCTTGTATTTTTACGACTTTTAAAATTTTTTAAATATTTCAACTAATTTTTAGCGTGGGGCCTTTTTCGGAAAGTTAAAATTAGGTTTGAAGACTGGGCGAAAATACAGGGCTTAATCAACGCGGAGTCAGGTGGAAACCAGGACGCAAGAACGATTTTAGGGGCGTCAAATAGGGACGCTGCTGTGAACGCAAGAACGAAGGAGCTATTAAATTTGACAAGTAATCTGACCTTTGATAAGAAACCAAGAGTCAAAAGGCCAACAAAGTACTTTTAAAAACTTGGCAAGCAAAACAAGCGAGAAGGCTATGCATTGCATAAAATGTGTCCAACACGCTACTGTAGTGACCCGAATAAGACAGAATGACTGATATTTATTTGGCCTCTCCAGAGGATACGGCCGTATTATTTGGTTACGGAATGTTATTTATTTTCAACCCGTCCTCGGCCACCATTTGTTGCTGATATATCTCCGGTATTGCAACTGTCCATTGAATAAAACGTTTGTTACTGTACGTTAGTTTTCATGGGTTTAACGCTCCAGACAGACACTCCGATTTTCGTGTTCCTTTGTGGAATGAAACGTCACAGGGAGAAGAGTGATTGCGTCTAACGTTCGTCCAGCTTGGCAAGAAGTGACTTTGTGAAATTTAGAAAGTATCACATGATTTCTTAAGATCAAATTTTCAAGTTTTAAGAGAGCGTTGTCAAATTTTTGACTGTCATCCGTCACGGATTACATTTCGCCGTAGACAATTCTAGGTTACGCAATTGTTTTTTCTAAACTTCCAACATGACTCCAGCAGGTGCATGGAAGTATTGACAGCTGCAAATCCCTAATGTTGTCTAGATAGTTTTAATATAGTTGGTGCAATGGTTTAAAAATAATAAAATTTGCAGCTTCACGCAAAAAAATTGTATTGAAATTTCAAAATTCTATCTTTTTTAAATTTTGAAGACTAAAATCTCTTTATTATCAGACATTAATAGCGTTATGAAGCTTAGAAATTTCTTGTCTAAAATGTTTAAAACATTAATTTCTTATATTCAAAAAATTACTATTGCTAATTTATGAGACATAAATTTTTTAATTCAAGGAACTGTTGTCTTTTATATTCATGAAATAATTTTTCTATAAAGACCTATATTTCTGAGTATTTTCTGAAATAAAAATCTGCAATTCAAGACATATGACTGAGGTTTGTAATAAGACATAATTTTCTTAAATTTCAGACAATATGTTTCAAGATAGCAGAGTTAAATATACCAAATAGCTAATCGCAAATCTGTTGCGTAAAATATATGTCGAATTTGTGGATCTTGTCTCCGAACAAACAACTAAGACATTGGTTTCCAATTTGAATAGGCAAAACTGTTAAGAATGATTGAATAAAAGTAGTGTTTGCAATGGGCATTTTGGTATCGAACGTGAATGCTGTCTAGCACTGGCGGGTCCAGCGGGGCACCCAAGAGTTTGTTCGTCCTCACAGCAGGAATCAAAACCGAAATTGCATTTAGTACAAAATTTGCGTTTATTGCGCTGTTTCATTCGTTCAGAAATTTTTTAAACCGTAACTGTGTCACAATGTTATTCACAAAACCATGTTTTTTCTAGCACTTTCTTTTAATATTCAAATTTTCTTACAAACGATATCTGTCGTCTGCTAAGATTCTTTAATAAATCAAAGCGAGCGTTATTCATTAACACCGCCGCAGCAACGCTTGTCTTCCCTAGCCACCATACACTAGTATTATTTACACCATTAGTATTATTATTTTATTCTACCATTTTTAAGTGGCGTCTTTTGCATTTAGCCTCAAATGATGTTTGCAATAAAAATGGTTTGATTTTGAAAATTCTTGATATCTGCCTTAAAACCCTTTCTGATCATTCCAGTATATGCTTTCTGATCCGAAACCTTTATGAAGGCGTTTTGTTTTTGCCATTGTCTAAAAAGTGTATCGTATACCATATTTCTTCTAGTTCTTAAGAACTTGCCGCTATACGTACCACTGTAACAACCTTATTAATCATTATTGCTGGTGTACCATTGAATACAATGTATTAATAAAAAATATAACATATATACGGTGTTAAAAGATAGTTGAATTTATTTCTGTTGAAGTATTAATGTCCCATTGTCGAACCAGAAAATATAGCTTAACCAGTAGCGCAACCCTAATCCAAAGCTTATTTAGCCTATAATAAAGTTTGTTTATTAAACACACACAATATATAGATATATATACATATATACATATATATATATATATATATATATATATATATATATATATATATATATATATATATGTATATTGGTTATAAATAGAATTCAACAGGTTTTATCTGGCTCTATTATCAGGTACTAAATTTAGATGAAAACAGTCCCACTAGCAAACTCAAAATGTATGACTCAATTTAGGTAACACAGATGGCGTTAGTGAAATTTTCGACAAGGATTTGACGCAAAAAATGTTTGTGTCAACATGTCTTTTCGCTAATATTTGCGGTTTTGTATCGTATGACAAGGTGGTGGCGAGGAAATATCAGAAACATGAAGTCCATTTTTATTGCATTTTTCATAATTTATATATTGATTATTATACCTCTTGTTCGAAACAGTGTCTAAATGTGGCAAACAGAAACGCTATAACAATTTAAAATTTAACATATATCAAACGTGTCAATCTAACGGAATTCTGCATGATTACATCGTTTAAGTATGTGAATTACAACTCAAAATTTCAGTTTTTTCCATAAGCCTAAAATTTGTACAAAAACGCAAATCCTTTTCTCAATATGGGCCCGTGTAAAGATTAGGGTCAGAACGTAACTGTGCTGGACTGATATAGTCTGAGCCTGAGCTTAGGCTATTTTTTGCATTAGCTTAGGCTTAGAAATATGCTTATACTACTGTTCTGATCCTGTTCTATACATTAGCCCAATGTCACGTTGCTCATATAAAACGAACACATACGTGCATTCAATGGCGGATCCATGGGGGGTCCACCCCGGCCGTGGTCCCCCTCAACAGCATCTCGACAAAATTATATAGCAATTTTGCGGCAATAGTTCGTGGTTTGTGTGTGGGTCAAAAGTAAGTTTATTGCCTGTGAAATTTTGACCCCCCCCCATTTTGAGATCCTGGATCCGCCACTGCGTGCATTAACTTATCGTTACGCACGTGGGTTTCGGGCAAGTCCTGCAGCTAAATGTTACTCAAAAAAACCGGGAACAGGAAAGAAAACCTCGTCAACGAAACGAGCGAGAAGCGAAACAAAATTTATTTAAACTCCTTGAAAAGTCGCTAAGCTGGCAGTCGTTGTCAATTGACGTTTATTTTAGAGGTATTATTAAGCAAGCCATCTATACAGCACTCCAATGAACCCGTTGTTACAACTTATTTTCATGTTTCTTATGTTATTATTGTAAAAACTGTATATCTTAATTTTTCATTATCAATTTCCTCATCAATGTGGCTTATAATTCTGCGATCTATCGTAATGGTCTTGAACCTAACACATATGGCCGAAGCAACTTTGTCAAATATAGGTATGTTTTCTATTTTTTAAGGACACTGCAAAAAATGGTGAATCAAATTGACTTTTTCCAAAATAGGGTTTTCCGGAATACACAAACTGAGTCAAATTTGACTAATTTGACCCAGTTTGTGCAGTCCGTAAAAGCCTATTTTGGAAAAAGTCAATTTGACTCACCGTTTCTTGCACTGTACAAACGTCGCTGAGGCAAAGTCGGATTCAGAAGTCGCTGACCGGGCGAGCGCGCTGGCAAAGGATTTTAACGCAATTTTCTGAGTTGGAAAACTGCAAGGTAGCAACCTTATCATCTTAATTACACAAAAATTTCTGCATTCCTCTTAATTCGTTTGTGCGTTAAAGTACTGCAGTGACCCGAATCACAGGGTGGATTGATATTTATTATTTGGTACTCAATTCATCGTCCGAATAACAGGTCAACCGACAATTCGGAGTCCGACAACGTCATCGCCGGCAACTCGTCGACTCGACAACTTGTCACCTGTCAGTAGGTACGACAACTCGTCAACCCGACACCTTGTCGCTCTGACAATTCGGCAGCGCCGACAATTTGTTGCCCCGAAACTCGCCGACTCGGGCAACTTTTGGTTCCGACAACTCGGCGACCCCGGCAGCTTGTCGCCCATACTACTCGTCGCGTCGATGAGTTGCCTTACCTACTGGCAAGAGACAAGTTGTCGGGTCGACGAGTTATCGTAGATTCTTATTATTTATATTGCTGCAAAATGGTGTACGGATCTGCTATTCGGTTGAGACTGTCCCCACAATATTTCTAATAAGCAGTAGTATCTCTTTACACTGCAAAAATGGTGAGGCAAATTGATTCTCTCCGAAATAGGCTTTTCCTCACTACAAAAACTGAGTCAAAATTCGACTCCGCCAAAGTCAAATTCAGCCGAATTTTACTCAAGCAGACTCGAATTTTGGCTCAGTTTGTGTAGTCAGGAAACGCCTATTTCGGAGAGAGTCAATTTGACTCACCATTCTTACTGTGGTAGTTTTTCGTTTGACTAATAATTTTGCTTTTGATATTCGCAGGATAAAGTTCTATTTTAAATAATTTAAATGCCCACGTTTTTAAAATTCCAGCAGCTCTACTTTTGACAACTTGTCATTTTTAAATAAGATATTCAAATGTTGAATGTAATTATTTTAGGCTCAACTCAAAATTTAACTGAACATCTTATCGCAGTACACAATAACAAAGTGACACCAGAAGGACAGTTGCAATTGAAGTACAAAGTTCAGTTTGGTCAAGTGTTACGAGTGGTAAGCATTTATGCCGTGTCCTGAACAACCGTTCGTCCCAGTTAGTTAGCATCTGCGCCGCCCAAAACGCCATTTGCTGTTCAGAGCAACCAGAAGAACTATGGCATCGTTCAGTATAAAAAAATTTCATTTTGCCACCGAGAACATTGTAAGGTAGGGTTTACACGTGTCAAATTTAAAAATTGTCATACGTTAACCCTACCCTAACGCGTGATACAAAATGCTTTGTGACACGTATAGGGTAGGGAATATTGACACGTGTTAACGCTACGTTATAAAAGTTTTCGATGGCAAACTGAAATTTTTTATTGTGAACGATGCACTAATGTAAAAAACAAACCACCTTTGAAAGATTAAAAAAAGATTTTAGGCAAATGATTGGTTGAAAGCGAATTTTTCATCCAGTAGTTGTTTCTTCAGTACAGTGCATAATACATTCAAAGTTTGAAATTAAGGAGTATATATTCTGGAATTGTGCGGTCATATTGATTCGTTAGGTAACCTATTCACGTGATGTCAAGTAAAAGTTCAGGACAATTTTTCCCAGCGTCACAGGACTAATTCCCCCCTTGAAATAATGTTCAGGAACATTTTTTCTCATGTCCTTTCCTCTCCTTGCTTTTCTCAGTATTATTCCCTTCCGCGCATTAACTATGAGAGATTTCAGTTGTGCAAAGCATTTTGCTTTTATATCTTGACTTATCCACGAGCAGCTGTCTAATGCTAGATTTATAGGCTTTAGCATATACTCTAAAAACTTAAACTTTATTAAAATATGAGTTTAAGTAAAGCTTAAATGACTGGACTGACTAACTAAACTAGAATTTCAAGTTTAGCTTAAACTACACATGAGGAAGAGTTGTGGTATACTTGACGTCCGGTCCCGTGCGTCACTGTGCGCCACCCGTACGGCACCGTCCGTCACCGTCATAGCGCAACCTTAAGAATTTAAAACGAGTTTAAACATAAGCTACAAGTTCGTTTAGTTAAACTAAAAAATTAGACTAATGCACTTATATTAGCTTGAGCTTAAATTGAGCGTGTTAGTTATGTTTTTAGGCATTCAAAGCAGGGATGAAACAAATGTTCGAATTCACTTTCATAGGGCTTCCAACGGAAGCAAACTGTGTCCGCCGTAAAAATATACAAACAAATTTTATTTAACCGATTGAGTAACAGACAACAATCTTTATCTTCAAAGTGCTATGATGCTAAAATTATCTTATCTGTAGATCAGGTTTTGTATTTTTTCATGAAACTTTCTTCAACATGACGCATTCTATGAATTATAACTGTCCAGGATTCTATTTTTCATGCTTACAGCGAGTGTATTTCGTGATTTTAGGAATACCTACAAATTTATGATTTTTATTATAAATAGAGGCAAAACCCGAAACATTTAAGTGTTACGAGCAGACGAAAACCACACTTGACTATTACCAATGCTATTGTCAAATGTAGCCAAATTTGAAACAGAATCAATGAGAATTTAGAAAGTATATTCAAATTTACCGTAACTCAACAATTACGTAAGCTATGATCAACCGAAGTTGAATTAAACTGCGTATAAATTTAATTTTCGGTTAAAATTGTAGCGCAAATTGTATTGTTCTCACACTGCCTTGAATGCCTATGCTATGGCTTATAATCTAGCATGTTTAACCCAGGACGATTTTCTGAGGGAGAAAGGGGGTAGAAATTGTCCTGTTACACCGGCTAGCACAGTTTACTGCGAAATGCATTTACTTAGCATGAGCACAGAACATGCAAGTATATTCCAAGTTGTGCTTACGCGCTTCACTGCTTGTGTCACAGGTGTTGATTGGTTTTGAGTAGCGAAAATAAAAGTTATTTTGAGTTTACTGAAAAATAATTGTTATTTTGATGTTTTGGTTATATTTCAGAACGAAGTCGCTCAATGCATCGGGTTCTTGCTCTATATTGAACAGGTAAAATCTAATCTACTAACTAATCTTCATAACGCTGGTACAGTAGTGATCCGAATACGAGGGGCAAATAAGAGGTGGTCCGCATTTTGTGCACCAATCAATTGGAATCCGTATCCCTCGTATCCCTAATAACAGTTCGTAACCGGATTGAGTCCCTAAACCCTAATTAGAGTCCATAAATAACAACAATACGTCATTGTAGTGCGTAAATGACTCAGGGAACAAATATAGTTGAGTTCTAAACTGTAAAGCATATTTAGTTTTGAAAGTACGTTCCTAAGTATAACCTTGCATTATCGCTCAAGCTTTTGATACAAGACAATTAAACGTTAACGGCACTCAGTAACCGAATAGCGGGGGAGGCACCTTCTGGAGATGCCAAATATAAATCAGCCCCCTCTTATTTGTGTCACTGCAATACTATTCATCGGTAGATACCATATTATTGAAGAACTTGACGTTTTAATTTACAGATGTTTAGACATGATTAGCTGAAGTAACAGTGGATGACGAATATATATCCAGCTGGATACATTTTGTATAAGAAACAATTTAGTCGGCGAGCGTTGCGTTTTGTTCGTATCCCACCTCATTCACCGTAGAGTATGGTGTTTGATGTCCCCGGACGAACTACCGTATGCACACATGCTAATCAACGTGCTTCGGTTATTAATAACTTTTAAACTTTAGTAAACGGCACGGCTGCATTGAAACTAAGACCGACCTCCCCAAATTGACGGTGGATATGACAAAAATTGCAACGCGCGCTGGAACATTTTGTACCATGCTAGATGAAACTAGGTGTATACTTTTTTCGAAGTTTAGCTGCAATTATGAACAGTGTTTATGTGCACAGATAATTGCGAAATTTTAATTTTTGCACCACAAGAAATTATCAGGTACTAAACCTAAGAATGAAATAACAAACTTAACTATAACGTATCTCTATGAAGCAAAACCGCAAACATTAATTTACCGCAGTGTGTGCCGGGTCGGTTTTACGATAGTCGGAGCCCCAAAACAGGTCCGGGGACCCACAAAATTGTTTCACGGCTCTATAACTTCGTGGTACGCGAAACAATTTTTAGTTTGCCAAGATGGGTCCTTAAGGGTCCGGGTTCGCCCATTGGGGGTTTGGGGGCGCTTCCGCCGGCACTGGCTGCGTATAAGGATTTTACAAATAGTGTTGTAATGCAACGAGCCAGGCATAAAAATTTGGGACACTTCGAGCAGCTTGCGTTCATATCTCCAAAGCCGTGCTACAACTATTACTTGTATATCAAATATATATTTCAAATTTACGGATTGCTCGTTTTAGAGATGGAACGATCCCACTCTGTCTTGGAATCCAAGCCATTTCGGTGGATTGCAGGAAGCTTGGCTGCCTGCGACTGAAGTTTGGCTTCCTGATATTATAGTTACAAACATGTGAGTTTTAACTTTCCCATTCGTTTGCTGTCTGTTTCATCTGAGCTCTAACTTTAAGTTAGGACTCGAGGTGTTTACAATGTTCGCTTGAGTATCGGACCTTGACGCTGACGCTCGAGTCCAGTAAGTTTCTCACGCGGCGATTTTACGCTGCGTACACGAATATATCAATTTTTAAACATTGTGCATTGTTTACTTCGTCGTGTATAGTTTCCACTGAGTTGCTCATAGTATACTCTATGTGACAAAGGCGGTAATACAAATATTTCTGTAATTCTCCAGCGCCGATGTCAAATACATCATGGAAGAAGTTCGCCTGCCAGTCTACATCAACCATGACGGTAACGTGACCTACGCGTATCCAATCAAATACGACGTCACGTGCGCCATAGACATCGAACGTTTTCCATTCGATTCTCAATCTTGCTTCTTATCAGTCAACACGTGGGCGTATTCAACCAATAAACTAAACATAACAGCAACAGATGACGACATTTTGGCGTTGTACCAAACAAATGACGAATGGCAAATGACGTATGAATGGTTGGACGTCAAACAAACCGAATATTGGGGACTGCCGTGGAAAAATATATTGTACCATTTTACGCTTACGCGGCGTCCGTTGTTTTATATTATTACGTTGTTTTTGCCGAGTTCTGTGATTACGATTGTTGCGATTATTGGACTGTTTGCGGCGTCATCGAGGTTAGCGTAGTACAGGCAGTGCTTCGGGCTTGGACCCCGTATCCTCTCGGCTACGTCGCGGTATTATGGGCCTCGCTCCGATTGACTCAAAGAATTAATAGAATCGTGAAAAAATTGACCGTTTCTTTGTCAGTTAACCTTTACGAGCGGCCGCAGAAAATTATATTTGGGGGACACCGAATAATTCTGGGTGCTTCTACAATTGCAATTCAGGATTGTTTACTTTTAGACCGAGTCCATTTGGGGAAAGCACGACCCCCAATGCCTCCGTGGGGACGCCCTTGCTTACCTTCAGACTCAATTATCGCATCGAGTCGGCAGCAGTACGCTATTTGTTGTCAAATTAAGCACTGCAGTGTTTTATATGATAATTATATCCTAGGTTAACGGTACGAAGGCCTCGCAAATCGCGAGGCGTTCCCTCAGCCATGCGTTCCCGTTCAAGTGATTTCTCGGTGGTAGAAAGAGTGTACGATACTCTTTAACAAGAATATGCAACCGGGTATCTACTGGGCAGAAAACAATGTTCACAGCGCGTGTCGCATTTTTTGGCCTAAACTTTCACTCGTGGGGGGGGGGAGGTGGTCAAAATTTTCAGACTAAAATTTATATGTTTTTGTGTATACAGAAATCCGTACGGCACCGTCCGTCTGTTTTCTACGCCGGGGCAGCTTTCATTTATGTTTCAGCTCCGAAGAACGGACCGAGAAAGTTACTATGGGTATCACGACGATGCTTACAATGGCTATATTTTTAATGATGGTTGCCGAACAAATGCCAAAAACTTCCACTGTTATACCGTTGATTGGTAAATTTTTTACTTGCTTGTTTGGTAAACATTGCTTTACGAGTTAATATCAAAATTTTCAGATTTTGGCTATGACTTACACTTAGGATAATGTTCAGGCGTTAATCTTGGAGATAACTAGGAAAATGCTTTCATTTGGCTTGTTCTTCCGTACCTTTTCAAGCCTACTTAGTAACAGCACGAGTCGATAATGACTCTTTTTACAAGAGTGTGCAACTGGGTACTTTCTGTGTACAAAAGAATATACCCAGCTCACGTTGTATTTTTGGCATGCACCCCCTTATTTAGGGGGGTCATGTTTAGCGATTGCGTGAATTTCACATGTAAATACTTTAAATTGCATGCGTATATTGTGTTTCAAGCATTAACTACTCCTCCCCCTTAAATAAGGGGTCGGCCAAAAACGCAACGCCCGGTGGTACACTTTGTGCCAATCGGAACCCCAAGAGTCGCATACTTTTGTATCATTCACTCTTGGTAACACCAATCTTGAATGAAATATGCGCTTTAGACGAGAGTATTGTTGAAAATGTCTTTACAAGAAAGTGTCAGTCGGAGTCCGAGGAAGCCCTCACGTATCGCGGTTTCCGCAATATTTTCTTACTGTGATGCACGGTGACTGTTGGCGCCGGACGGGTGATGGACGGCGGGCCGGACGCATTAAAATAACTAAAAAGCAGAGCGCAACACTTAGTCTGTTCTTCGTAGTATATCTCGAAAATGTTACAAAATTTAGCTGAAGCGATGATCAAATTATTTTTAGTTGGCGCTCTTGTTCTGTTTTCTATTGATTTTTTAAGTTTCACTACTGTTTTAGGTATGTATTTTATGTTTCAAATCGGCGTAATAACATTTGCAACCATTCTTACCGTTGTAATTATGTCAGTTCATCGGCAAGCACGACACAATACAATACCACCAAACTGGCTTCGGTTCTTGTTTATTCATCTGCCTGGCCATATTAGCACCCTGGTCGGGTTCACCTGCAGATGTCCACAAATTTTACTTCAGTTCGCTTGGAAACGGCGCCGGCAGCGAGAGGCATCCCCTGCCACGGGTCACAGCCTTAGTTATCATTATGCGAATACCACTCCTGGCGAAGGCGAACTATGCACTGTAACTCCGGATAGACAGTTGTCACCGAAGAGAGACAGAAGTCCTCCGATTTGTGACCGGTATGCGAGACGAGATTCAGTGGATCGAGTCGCAAAAGAGGTAATGTGAAGCTTTGGAAAAACCCGTTTTTAGAACGCAACCATTTCTGCGCAGACCACCAGCAGCTATAGTAATATTGCTTAATTTTGGTTTCAAGCATTCACTTATGTCTAAGATAGAAGTCGCCCAGTTTTCTTTGTTACGTATTCTCTGCAGTCGGAGTTGCACATAAATGGCGTGATTTTTAAAATTTTCGCATATTTGAGCTTCTCAGGATCTTTTGTGTCTGTCCACATTTAAGCTGGAATTGAAAAAATTACACTTTTTGTAGGCCCTGTAACAGCACTCACCTTTGAGACCAAACAAATTTTTGCCACAAAGTTTTCAGTTTGGTATATTTTTGAACGCAGTTCAGTGGACTACTGTAATTTTTTCACGATTCGCTACTTTATTCAATGGTTATGGTTAAGTAACTGATTTGGCCTGGTGCCAATGGTTCCGGTCTGTGAAGTGGCAGATCTACTCGTTTATAACCTATCTAAAGCATAAAGTGAAAATATTTGTAGCAGTAACATTGTAACTTATTTTTTGTAACAATATACTGTTTGATTTTAGCTAGAACACGACCTAACCGCTTTGCTTCAACATACGGGTAAAATTGGCAACAAACTGTCAAAAAAATCAGCGAACGTCAATTTCGCAGCGTCAAACACAAAATCGACATTTATTGGTCGACTAAAATCTACCCGAATCTCGAATCGAACCGCTGTGTGTCATCTGAATTCAAATTATACTAAAAATAATAATAATAATAATAACCATACAAGCAACAATAACTCGAATGCCAACGACATTACTGTTGCCAAAACAATCAGCCAATCTTCTGTTGTCAACGAAAGCTTGCCGGAAAATTTGGGAACTATAGGTCCGGTCTTAAGTAGTTTGCGAGACACAGAACAGTTGTCAGAATCATTCACATCACAGTTAGACGCAATTAACACTAATGTATTGCTATTGCTCAAAGAATTGCGTACATTACTCGAACAACAACAGCCACTGCGCCAAGATTGCCACTGCAGTATTAATAATTGTGATGCAAAACGCACATGCAATAAATGCAATGATACAGTGAAATTGAACTCAAGTTCATGTTGCCATTGTTCCCTTGCTGATGACCCTTGTGCAAAAGGTGATACTGTTATTTCGAGTCCAAAACCAGTTGTGGGATTTTGCCGCGATAAGAGCGCAAAAGTGGGACATAATCGGTTGATATTTCATCAAGAGACGGCGTCGTTTAGACCTGCCACTCGGTCTCGATGGCGGACGACGAGAATATCAACACGGCCGCAAAGGAGTGAGTCAAAAAGGCCGAAAGATGGCGGACTTAGTAATCGGCCGTCGCCGCGAGATTGGATCAGGATCGCAAGCGCAATGGATCAATTATGTTTGACGTTATGCGGCGGACTTGTGCTTGTATTTTACCTTTTGATGGGAATTTTTGAGATTTGAACTGTCCTGCAGCCAAGCCAGCTCAGAATGCTACTGGAATTTCAGAAAACGAATGACGGGATTTCAAATGGTTTACAAACAACGCTGAAACTTTCGAGGAGACCAAAATTTTGCTGACGGGACGACTAATCCCAGCCTGGTCCTTTTCAGCTTAAAGGGCCCCCCGATATTGAAGCGAGTCTTGCCTGAAAAAGTTGAAGTTTTTAATCAAAATTTTGAACCAATTTCAAAATGGGATATGAAAATTGTATCAATTCGTCATCAATTATTACAATAAACGTATTTTTATCAAACAATAAGTTTGCACTTTGTATACAATTTATTAAAGTTAAACACAATATATAACTTTACTCGATGCAAAATTTTTTTCAACATTTCCTTTGGTACCAATAATGTATTTTACTGAAACTTTTCTCTCTTCACCGTTCTAAATCTTGCTTTAAATATTATGCTCAATAAGCAAAAGTTTCGAAAAGACAGAATAATTGCATAATATATGAAAACTCAACATAAAAATCGCCGAAATGCCATAAATTTTTTGATATATAATTGATATTGTCGGAGAAAGTTGGGGCACGGTTTTTCATAGGCCTCGCGGGCGGCTAGAAAACGAATCCGTTGTGGGGGCGGGGAGGGTCGGCTGTGTGCCGCCCCACTTTCAACTTAGGTGCAGTGTGCCTATGAACCAGAGTGACATTTAACTCATTAGTGAGTGCGCCTTGAAAAAGCAAATGTTCTTTGCTTTATTTTGATGGGTTTGAAATTTTGATGTTTGTAATAGGTCGTAATGTTTAAAGTTCACTATAGCAAAATTTCATTAAAGTGCAAATCACCAAAGAGGTTTAAAATACTGGTTTACGTCAGGAACGGATCGAAGGTGAGTCGTGGGATGATCTTTTTAGCTTCGGGTAAACTCGCGGCTAAAAAACTTCTTATTTGCCTGTGTCAAGTGTGGGTCGAGTAAAAAATACTTAACCACATCCCACTGTGCCATGAATGCACTTCGTACGAAGTAATATAAAATTCAAAATAAAACCTTCGGTTTTATAGGTTGTACGGCGTAGTGCCATCATACCTAGAATCAATCTCGACATATTCGTATGGGAATGTTTGACGAAGAAATCTAGTGGTTAAACCTAAAAGTTCTTAGCAAATATTGTTTTTTTGCGTTTCTAGTGAACTCGTGTCAGAATTATAAATACCGTTCATGAATTAATTGCCGTAGTCATTATTTGTCTTGGAGTCAAATTACATCTGAAACCGAAGTTCACCGGGTAGTATAGAGATTGGCAGTAAAGAACAGGGGCGGAACAACATTATAAGCGTATTTCTAAACCTAAGCCAAAGATTAAGCCTAAGCGTAAAAATGAGCATATTCCTAAACCTAAGTCAAGCCATAAAAAAATTAGTACTCTTTCTTAGTCCCACAGAGAAGCGTTCCGCACCAGACCTATATTGGCCGCATTATCTATGTATTTCGGTCCAATATTAGGCGAATAATTCATAAATTTTTTAACCTTTGTAAAGATCAAGGGTGGAACAGTTTTCCGCAGAACTACACTAGCGTAAAGTTTAAGCTTTATTTTTTTGCTAGACTTGGTATAATTTTAAATAATAATCACTACGTAATGTGTTGACCAAAACATTTTTTAAGCTTTTTTCACAAAATCTGGGCAATTAAAATGTCGAAAAATAGTCCCATGGCTGCAAATAAGTCACGCTGGATATTACATAACTTTTATAAAAACGCCACAAAATTGCACTGCTGAAATTTGTAATAGAAATCGCAATTATATTATAGTTTAGGTCGCACATTGAATCTAATATTAGCCATTACAGGCTTCAGAGAACTTGACTTACTGAGAGCAAAGATAGCTTGACTTACTGAAAGAGAAATCAATATTTAACTAAATTCGTTGCGTTTATTGACGTCGCATAATTTCAAATCTTGATTTTCTACTTTCTTTTTACCTATTGTAACAATGATACCAAATGAAACCCTGGTTGATAGCAAATGACAGTTGACGTGTCGAAAAATGGCACTTTTCAAAGTTTGATTTTGAAATTTGATAAAAATTATGAGTTTTGTGAGCCAAAGGACCGAATCAGGTTTAGTGTCATGTTTGTGGTGCGAAATCCTTACAGTTTCAATGCTTAAAAAGAAATGATTAATGAGTTAGGCTTTCATCGAATGGCAGCTGAAATCAGCTTTGGAAACCGATATGACGTTTAACAAGACATATATTTGAAAAGGGAACGTTTAGAACAAGACCATTACAGTAGGATAAGCATATTCCTAAACCTGAGCCTAAAAGCATACACACTGCAAAAAATGGTGAGTCAAATTGATTTTCTCCGAAATAGGTTCTACGGGACTACACAAACTGAGTCAAATTCGACTGCACCAGAGTCAAATTTGACTCACTGAGTCGCACGTTTGACTTTGGCGGAGTCTAATTTGACTCAGTTTGTGTAGTACCGTAAAACCTATTTCGGAAAGAGTCAATTTGACTCACCATTTTTGCAGTCTAAGCGGAAGAATCGGCTTATGCCATAGCTTAAGCCTAAGGTTAAGCCAAAGACAAAAAATAGTCTAAACCTCAAGCTTATTGTATTTCAGTCCCGCAGCAAAACGTTCAGCCCCTAGATCTAATATGGCCCACTTTGAACTACCGACACCGTCTTGTATACACTGCTTGGAGTGTAAGGTTTAGGTTTTGACCTTGACTTCAAATTTTGCCAACAATTTGGTTAATATATTAGAAAAATTTTGCCTATGTGCTGATTAATAATTTCCGGATAGCAATTTTAAATGTGTCAAAAAAGGATGTTTCAATTCTGTTACGGATTAAGCTTCGCTTCCGAAAGCCATACATCAAATCTCATTTAAGGCTGGACTGATGCTAAAAAACGACTCTGGCATTTTTTATATAAAGTCGGCCGACTACCGATTATTTAAATGTATATATTACCTACATAACCGGAATTTTTTATATTGTTGAATGACCCAAACAACTCCAACCCACCTGGCATTTATACAAACAATTATAACTTCGTGTGGTAGGCTGCTATATAGTCTTTAGTGCCCATGTAATGATCAGGGGCGGAACGTTTTTCTGTGGGACTACAATAGAGTAAGCTTAAGATTTACACTGATTATTTTGCTTGGCTTAGGACTTAAGCTTACGCTTAGGCTTAGGCTTAGGAGTATGCTTATAATACTGTCCCGTCCCTTTTCTTCACACTGGTGCGGTCTTTAGCATAAGAATAAATGGCAACCGTAGTTTTGTTCGACATCTGATTAGCAAAACGACCCGGTCTCTGAGACAATTTTGCTACTAAATCGTTTCACCGCGCTCACTGTAGAGTTCTTGGATAAAAAGCTTTCAAACTTTTTCAAACACTTATTTTTATTTACTATCCAGACGTCTATAAGAGGGCTTCCGAGAATCGGAGTTCTTTCGCTTTCGAGGTCCATTAGTTCTTTCGTATACGAAACCTATTATAATATCAAGTGTCATACGAGAATGTTGTCGAATGGGGACTATAAACGCGATATTTGGATTGTGTTTAGGTCGAACGATGTGGTAGTAGGTGGACAATTTAACTTGAGTGGTCAACGGGCAGTACCGTAGCCAGCTCACCTTGCTATGGAGTTAAAAACCTTTGAATAGGGGTATACAAGGGGTCCGCTGACGTACAAGCAAGGCTGAAAATTTTTAAGGGACCAAAATTTTTCCAATTGGGGTGAGCCTTCCCCCCTCTGTCCCCTCTTGGCTACGGGCCCGTCAACGGGGTATAATCGTATATTTCATTTCAGAGGAATACGGGGACGAAAACAATTTTATTCTGAATCCGCGTACTTGTAAAGCAAGTACGGTAAAACCATAATATTTTAAAGCTGTGCTGATTCAGTTGACCTCTGTGTGACTGTGGTTTTCAAATTTATTTCTCGTTTATTTTGCTTTTCTTGCAAAGCTATCTAAGTATTATATGTTACACGTGTTCCCAAATCCAAAAGTTACTAGATCCGCCGCTGACCAGCTATTCTTAAGATGAATACCGCTCATAAATTTACCTATCAGCACGGTGTAAACAGATACTAAAAATAAGGGAAACGGAAACGGATAGCGATCAAAATAACGGAAACAGAAACGGGAACGGAAAACGGATATTGAAGTACATATAGATTTCAAACAGGCTTTATTTTTATGCCAACAGTGTAATTGTTCACTGGGCTTTTTAAAGTTTTGAAGAAAAAATGGCGGATACACCGAAATTCTTAAGATTATGGATGAATATCGTAGTTTTTGTTTCAGTTCAGACAATTGCAGCACATCTGTAATGGAAAATTGCGAGAAATTTACGTAATTTATAGCTAATTTTGAACGTGGTATTCCTATAACAGAAACGGATACTGGTTTTTACCGGAAACGGAAACGAATATCCGGTTACACCCTGCCGATGTGTAAGATTTGTATACTCTGTTGTTGCTTTAATAACCGTTTTCTCCAAATTTGATCATTTCGGATATTTTTCATCCTTGCCTATAGAATTAAATTGGGTAATAATCCAGTAAATGACACAACCCTCATATAAAAAATTTGACGTGAACTCATAATTACAAACAAACCTATTTGCAACAATAACTGGTTATCTTCCCCTTGTATATACTCCCTTCTCCAACACTGAGCCTAACCCCTGGAACTAAAAAATCTAACTTTGACATCGAGGCTACTTTACCTAAATACGAAGCGAGCACAAGCGTAAACTTTAAGCACAGATGTTGCCTTATGATATACTGTACGCCAGTATATCCAATAACATAGCTTTACCTTATTGTGAAAATAATTATATTTTAAACTTAAAGTAGGTTATTATCGTTGGCGTGCGTTCTTAAGCTAAATTTTTGCGTTGCACCTGCATTAAATACGATTATTCGTTGAAAATTGAATTTTGCATCAAATATGCAGTGGAGATTGATCCAAGGTTATGGGCACATACTAAAGTGATATTAACTACTGAGCCTAATAGTTTTTTAGTAGGAGTTCATTCAAACAAGATCCTTGAGAAGAGATTGAACTGGAACATAACATTTAGGTCAAAAAAGCAGTTTGCAACTGAAACAGGTAAACGAAGCGCTTCCTGCTACACTCTATTCAACGGAGTGGATTTTAACTCAGAATGAGTTGAACCACTCAGTCTGATTTAGGACTATCAGAACTTACAATTGTGAGTTTATTCAACTCATTCTACTTTAAATCATCAACTCCCCCAGAGTCAACGCAACATCATTGTGAGAATCAAGTCATCTCCGCGTGAGTAAAAGTTTTCTGTTATTATCTCAGAAATAACTAACTTTCCATACTATGTAGTTCTATTTCAAATTCGAATAATTTATGCCACCCGGCAGCATCGTTTGAAGTTTCCGTTGGAAACACTTGACCGAATTTTATATTCGTTTTGATGTTTCGCTAATTTCAAGCAAAATAAATATATTGGACAGTGACAGGCACCGATCCGATATTTGTCAAATTTTCACAAAAAAACAAGAAATTAAAGTTTGAAACGCGAAGAAGTTTTCTCATATTGATTAATAATTTAGGATGCAAACAACAGGGACTGTATTTGTTCACGCATTGTGGAGATACAAGAATCCTCATATCGAGAATAAGCTAAAATTTGAAATTTATTATTATTTTTTGGTTCATATAAGCCCGAAATAAATAAATTTACAGATATGTATTCGTAACAACGTAAATGGTGTTAGTGTGAAACAGTGTACACATAAATAGAAGCAGTTTCATTTATCTATTTACAAAATTCTGAAATGCGTTGCTTTAAAATGCTTTTCACATTTTAAGCAGCATCTTTTATTTTTGTATGCGGAGAAACTCTAAAACAAATTGCTGACCGAGCAAAGTGCTACATTTTCAAAAATGGTTAATCAAATTGACTATCTCCGATATACGCTCTACAGAGAATACATAAACTGAGTCAAATTGACTCTCATCGAAATCGGCTCCACGGGAATACAGTCAATTTGACTCACCATTTTTTGCAGTGTACAATACTAGACGAATGCTTATTGACGTTTATCAAAACCACATCTAATCATCAAAATAACCGTTTTTCCAAACTCTCATAGCGTTTTGCCTTTTTGACGCGATTTTTTAATGCTTCACAAAACAGCTTTCATATCACTTGCTCCAAAATTTGACACTGCTCAACCAAATTAACTCTATTGATTTATTAAAAAAGTTGACACAAAAGTTTTGTTGCTTCATTTTAGAACATAAAAGATTACCAGAAACTGTCGTTTATAACAATAAAGTTTTATTCTGGTTAAGATTTTTGGTTGCCGAGGTTGTTGAGTTGGTTCACGATGTGCGCCAGAAGATATTGTGTCTGAGTGGAATTGGCAACAGAAACAAAACAGGTACGAGACTGGTTCTGGAGCTGGCTCATTTTGAGTGACAATTATTAATGCTATACGAGATTTTTCGGCATATCTTTTAGCGTTTCCAAATATACGAATCTGGCCGTTCAGAGCATATGTAAAGATCAGTGGCAGAACGATTTTTTGCGGGATTGCCATAGAGTAAGCTTAACCTAATAATATGAATTTTACTTAGACCCTTGGCTTAGTCTTATGCTTCGGCTTAGGTATAAGCGCATTCTTAATACTTAGGCTTAGGCTTAGAGACACCCTCTTATAACCCCCCCCTTATTTGGGTCATTACAGTACCGCAAATTAAAATTTAAAAAAATTTTTTGACCAAAGCAATATTTTAAAATTTTTTTACACTTTTAAATTTCGTTTAATTATTGTTTATCGCCCACACACTTGCTAATTTCCGACAAAAAACTCCAAGCGTTTGAATAATTTACCTCCTCTTTTTTTATGCAAACTGTATATTATTATCATTGTGTATTTATATTTAACGACAGCGATAAGCTTGTGCAAGAGTTTGGTAAACGTTTCCAACGCTGACAGTGCCTTGCTGTTCTCAGCCATCCGTGGCACAGCCAAGATTTTAGCTTCATGAGGCCTGCATCAAACGTATGTATTAGATTTTGTAGCTTGTACCGAAATCAGCTGTTTCTAAATCACATTTGTTAACTCGATATGAAATTCTTTTCGAAACCATTCGAGGGTGCTTACGACCCGTTTGCCTCCCCCCCAACGCGCCTGGTTATACCCTTGCACCATCGTAGTGAGAAGAAATTAAATCTGATGAGTTGTTTTTAGCTAAAAACAACAATTTTTCTATATATATTCTCTTACTCACTACTCCATCTGTGTTTGGTTGCGCCAAAAATTTGGTTTCAGTTTTCGTTCTCAAATCAAAGAGAAACATTACAAAGAGGATGGCTGGTCGGAAAATAAAACACAGTTAATACAGCAGCAATTGTAAGCAAGATTTTCACAAATTGTTATACGTTTTTTAAAATATAATTTTCTGCAAACATTCGACGTTATTGTTCAATTAACTGTAGGTTCTAAATCGCAATAGAAAGTATTTAACTTTCTTTCTAGAATCGGAATCAGATTTTCTACACTTGTGTTAATAATGGTCAATTTTTAACTACACTTCGAATTCGTTTAACATCAGGGCTGAAGGACAATTTGAACTATACATTGTAGGCAGTGGTCATAGATTCATGACCCGAATAGTCCAAGAAAAATCTAACTCGTAGAAAATATATATTCAAGGGGGTTGAAGACGTGACACCCCTCAACGATTATGATATTTCAATTTGTTTTGTGTTTGCGAAGAACGGCAATTGTAATTTTGTAATTTTTGGATGCAAAGTTGTTGCTGTTGTTGTTGTTGTTGTTGCCACCGCTTCTGCTCCTGTGTATTTTTGGTTGGTGATGTTTTACGCAATGAACAGCGCAGAGTAAGTTTGCTTTACGTCATATGCGCTGATGAGCCATCCATCTTTGCTTGATTCTTAATGATAAAAGCCGAAAATATCTATATATTTAATTTTTAACTGGTTTTTAAGATTTGAATTTTATATTTGTTATATACATATATACATACATACAGTGCAAAAAATGACGAGTCAAACTGACAATCTCCGAAATAGGCTCTACGGGACTACGCAAACTGAGTCAAATTCGACTCCGTCAGAGTCAATCTTACGACTCAGTGTGTCGAATTTGACTCTGGCGGAGTCAAATTTGTGAATTTGTGTAGACCCGTAGAGCCTATTTCGAAGTATGTCAATTTGACTCACCATTTGTTGATTGACTCTCCGAAATAGGTTCTACGGGACTACAAAACTGAGTTTAATTCGACTCCAACAGAGTCAAACTTGCGACTCAGTATTAACTCGAATTTGACTCTGGCGGAGTCGAATTTGATTCAATTTGTGTAGTCCCGTAGAGCCTGTTCCAGAGAGTGTCAATTTCACTCACCATTTTTTGCAATGTATATACAAACATATATTTATATATTGGCGTATTGTCAGTTATAGATAGCACCTATCAGTAATTGGTAATAGCTTCCAAAACTGGCGAATAACTGCAGTTTTGAATCTATCAGAAGTATTACCGAGTAAACTGAATTAAAAAAATATGGTACGCTTCGAAACGCAATACTCTTGAATTCAACGGCTTCAAGGCTTATCACAAGCATTGCAATAGGAGCTATACATAATTGAGAATAACGGGTAAGGGTAGGTACTTGATGTCTTTGTTGTAAAAGAGTGAGATCGGTGGCGAACACAAATAAGACAATCGCGTTTCTTGACAGTATTTTGTGAAATACAAGTGCGTTAGGGATTTTGCCCAAAATGCTGCATTAAATACGAGTAACGTAGGGTTGCCCGATATAGCGTGAAATAACTCCTGAGCGAAACGAGCGAAAAGCCAAACGCCATTGTAGTGCTGGCCCATGTTACTATAAAGGCCGTCCCTATTTCCCGTTGGAGATCTAGACAGGGATGCCCTCATTGGATCAACCAGTGCAATATCCCAATTTATTGAATTCTCAAACAGTAGCACAGCAGTTCAATACTTTTCTTTTGCGTACAACAACACTCAGAAGCGAATCACGACTTATTATCAGATCCTGGCGCCGATTTGTCTCGCTGGCTCCTATAATACAACAAAGTTGCTATAGACAGATCGAAATGCGAGTGTTTCCTTTGCTGGTTAGACTAAAAACGCGAAGATTTTTGGCATACGAAGCAGCGTCGCAAGGATTGTAGGCAAAATGTTTAGGTATATAAGGTGTATTGCTACGTTGGCCAGTGTTACTTTGAAGGGCGTAATAATAGTATAAGCATATTCCTAAGCCTAAGCAAACGTTTTAGTATGCAGGAAACGTTTATATGCCTTTTACTCTTAATGTGCGCGCCTTTTAATTCAGTTTGTTGTGCGGCGAATTGCATTATTTATAAGCCTACACTAAAACTATGCAGAAGCTAACGCCTAAGCCATGCAAAACATTAGTCTAAAGCTTCAGGTTACACCGCAATAGTTTCTAGAAAACATGTTTCACCCCTCTGAGTAACATGGGCCACTTTATGTCATTCGGCAAAGGTTTCAGTGCATTTGTTGAGGCCACGGCTCTCTGGCTTCCATTACGATCCACCTCTGACGATTCAATGACGACACTGTGTTAAGGTAGGTGAGGTGTGTACCTGGTATTACCATTTTTGCTGTCACACATATGCTTGATTTTGTGCATTTTCTTACTGTTCACAAATACGTCACATTTTGTCAACGTCGTTGGTCGTTGGTGGCTAAGGCCATTTATCATTTTGACGCCAGTTCAAAAATATCCTGACCAACTGCAACGTCTGACTTGATAACAAGAGATGCTTTCAACAAGCCTTTGCTTTGGTACTGCTGCATTTTACCCAAATAAATTTTAGATCGCTCACACATCACTTTCAAGATTAGCCCTTTCACTGTTGTCATTTTTTAGACTATTCAATTATTTTGACGTTTGATAAACCCAAGTAGACTCTGTTAACTGTGCGGAATCGACAAAACCTGCGTATACCGGAGATAATTTGTCTGTACACTGCAAAAAATGGTGAGTCAATTTGAGTCAACATTTTTTGCAGTGTAGTTGTTCAATACTGATTGTATTTGTTGTACCATACAACTGAAAACTTTTATTGCGCAAAAGTTTATCGCCGATTTGAATTATGCATTACACTGAGCGATTTTGATTCAGAACTGATATCGCACAGAATATTAAATTTTGCAGAGCACCTATAGGATTGCGCTATACTTTTGTGGGCCGTGCAGATTTGCACGGCACCGCAAGATACCGACAGCGTGCCATTGGCTATCATGTGTCACCGGACGCGGCCATTCGCTGAGTACATTACAGATCTGCCGTGCTGCGACGTCCGGTGCTGTGCGTCATCGTGCGTTTCTTAAAAATCATTTTTTGACATGTCGTGTGGCGAGTATAGAGCAACCTTTATAGTGTTCAGCAAAAATGGTTGCAGGTATACTTTATTAAATTTTTAATTTTGTCATACAAAAATTGCGTTTGGCTTTTCGTTCGCTTCGTTGGCCACTTGAGGCATCTGCGCGTTCTTTCCGCCAGAATATGTTTTGTATAGAATGGTGAATTGACTACCTTGCAAATTTGTACTTTTTTGCTACGAAAATTCTGTTTGGATATGAAGCGTGCGCAAGTCAGGAATTTCTGGATCCACCACTGGCTGGGAGAATACATGTCACAAAGCGTTTGTCAAATATTTTTTTCAAATTAAAGAAATTTTCCTAAACCTATTTCGCATAGCCAGTTTATCGCAATTTTCCTAAACATATTTCACATAGCCAGTTCATCGCAACCCACGTGTTTTGCCAACGAACTATTTTGTCCACGTTTTACAGTGACGAGCTTAAGAATGAAAATATCGGTTTGTTGCAACTTTAGTACCCATTTGGTTTAAGAATATTTTCGCAAAGTTTTGATAAACTTAACATTTGTTTTTGTCATCTCGTATAAAATGATCTCTTGAGAGTCATATATCAGCGATTTTAACCAATTTTCTTCTAAAACGCAATACTTTTGTTCAGATTCGCTTATGCACGCATTAGACCTGTATTTTTGGTTTGGCTTATGTTCAGATTTAGGCATTCGTTTAGGTTTATTGGACAAATCGTTGCCCGATAATTTGTCGCCTTATAGTCTCCTTAAGCCTAAGCGTGGATGGCAAATTGTTGAGTACACAAGATTTCGTATTACAAGTAGTCGTTTGACGAATTGTCATGATACTAATTTGCGGTAATAATCAGTAGTTCTTGTGTTTTTGCAACAGTATATACCTCTAAAATCATATTTTTACAGAACTTAAAGATACATAAGTAGGCGATTACCTTTAATTGTAATGACAATTTAGGATTTGTTTTTGAGCGTAGTTGTAAGCCTCAGTATATATTAATATGCCGTTTGCCGAAAAATCGGAATTTCGGCATCGAAACAGCAGCCAGTTGGAAGCGGAACCCAAAGTTTATCGTAATTTTAGCTGCAATCGGAATTCTATTGCAATTCTGGCAGCACCTATAGTTACATAACATGAAGCCTTGCAAAATATATTGAGCACACTAGCGTTTATGAGTTTGTTGTGTACATTTCAAAGATATATTCTATTTCGTTTATAATTGGATCTTTACGCCGTGCTGCTTTTAAATATTAATTTGTGATAGGCACGAAAATCTAATTGTCAAACATACCCTTAAGCAAACTCATGGCTTCAATAAACCAATCAAAGTGTCAGCTCAATGACGACAGCTACTATAAGGGGCAAGTGGGGTGGCAGGCCCCCAGACATCTCTTCTCCAGGGCACAAATTTTTCGACAGCAAAGTCAACGTTCAAAAAATCTTCCTTGCTTCGTCTGGAAACCTTCTAGCATTTCTACAAACAGTTTCCGCTTCCGGAGCGATGCTGGAGCTGGCAATTATAGTAGCCGACTAATAAACGATAGCTTAGTATCTTCAACTGCTCAATACAGCACGAACAAGCACTATGCTGCTGCGCTAGAGGAAACCTTTGTGCTGTTTCGTGTCCTAAAACTTGATTGTGCCTAAAGGAACGTTTAGTCTTAATATTTCGGCTATAGACACAGAGAGGAGAGTTGTGTCAATTTTATTTCATTCAGTATATAAACTGAAAGAATATGCGTGAATGCATTTAAACTGCAAAATTTGTTTCAGTTTATGGTGTACACAAATTTTAATTTCTTGCTAAAGTCTAATTGAAAAAACGTAAATTTAGCAACCGAGAAGCCAGACGGGTTTTATGCATTAAATGTCAATGCAAGATTTTAATTTTGCTTCATCTCACCGGAGTTTTCAATCTCTAGATACTCCTAGGATTCATAATTTCTCTTTATACAATAATATGTTCGTCTTTGACACACTTCCGTATCTATATTATTAAAGATGGAACACCCCACATATTGTAGTCACCCGAATATGAGGGGGAACTGATATTTATTTGGCCTCTCCAGAGGGTACCCCCCTGTTATTTGGCTATGGACAGTTATTTATTTTCAACACGTACTCCGCCACCCTTCGTTACTGATATATTTCCGGTATTGCAACTATCCGTTGAATTTGATGTTTTTTGCCTTGCATCAAAAGCTTGAGCGATATAATGCAGGGTTATATTTTGAAATGTTACTTTCAAAACTTAAGTACGCTTTAAAGTTTCGAACTCAACTTTAATTGGTCCTGGAGTCATTTATGCGCTACTATTAAGAACAATTGACATTTATAGACTCTAATTAGGGTTTAGAAACTCTATCCGCTTGCGGACTCTTATTAGGGATACGGACTCCTATTGATTGGGACTCAAAATGGGGACCCTCCTCTTAGCACCCGCCCTCTTATTCGGGTCACTGCAGTGCTTATTTTGGGTATTGTTCCAGCAGTTAAACTTGTTAAACTTTTAAACCATTCAAATACCGACACAATTGAGTGTTGCACATCCGTGCAGCTACTTACGTTTACACATAGTGTTATATGTGGAAATTGTTAAAGAATCCGCCACACGAGTATCTGAGTTCAAAAATATTCGACGAGCGCAATTGGCGAAAAATTAGGTAGTCAAACAGTGTTGCGATCAAACTCCTCCAAAAATTTACTTTCAACTCCACCGCAGTTTTTAAAATTGACTTCGTCCTGTGCCCGTTTTATGTCGCGACCAATCGGAAACCCGCGTTGCTAAGCACTGCAATGAGTCTGGATTTGTTATGGTTTCGTAAGTCATTTTTTTAGTCTAATAGGTATCGCATTTAAAAACATTTAAAATAGCTTAAGTAAAATATTTCAAAATGCCAGTTTCGACAAAAATATCCAACTGTTGACAGAGGCTGTAAAACTGCGGTAAAAAAACTAGTGAAGTTTCTTTTTCCAGAGCTTATAATGGCACACATACTTGGCACAAAGTTCGTTGTATATGTCAAAGCTTTTCAATATGCATTCATAATCTGGTAGACAATAGTGAAAGTTGATTTAAGCGTAACTATAGCATTCAATTCAGGTAAACTTATTTCCATGTATGTTTTTCGGTGCATGACTAGGTTTAAGCAGATTGGGTCAATATGAAATTGTGTTGTTTAGGCTAAACTTATGAAATGAATAGGGAGTTAATAGTTATGGTACATATTATCAACTCGAGTTTTTCCCATGTATAAATCAGGGGCAGACGTTTTTCGCAGGACTGCAATGAGTAAGCTTAAGCATTAGACTATTTCTTTGTCTTGGCTTTGGCTTAGGTATAGGTTTATCCGCACGCTTTAGGTTTAGGCTTAGAAATATCTTTATACTTCTGTTAAGTCCCTGCTTTCTACATTGGTCGTGCTTTTTAACATTATATACACAAACATTGCTAGAGACCACAGAAACTCAAAAATTTAACTTTTCAAAAATTGTACTTTGGGTGTGGATTGCTCAACGTCATGCATGAGAAGCCTAAATATGTAAAAAATTTTCAAAATCCGGCCATTTTTAGATAAAGGATATGGCAGACAAATAACGCCAAAAACCTAAATTGCTGTGCTGCAGAATTTCGCACACAACGGTAGGTGTTTGAAACCAATGATTGCTTTTATCGAAAGAACAAAAACTAAATTGAAAACTCAAATATCTAAACTTTAGCTGCCTGCTAAATACTGGTAGATTTATTGTATATTTAGTGAGTTCCTATTGACATTTTAGACACTTTATAAATTAATTATATTTATTTTAAAAATATAGATCACTAAATAATAATGTATCAAGTAGTTGGTTCAGTGACCTAGCATTAATCAGTCCCCAAAACCTAAATATTTCATTTATCAGCTCAAATTGAAACTATTGTAATCTGAACGAAAATTCTACTATAAAAGCCGAAGAATTTTTCCCGTTGTAACCACACAACCAATTGAATATATATTGAACTAATTTCAACGTCAGTTGGATAAATTCGACTGATGATGATTCGCTAGAATTTGCACTATTCAACATGACGTCAAGCTTTGGTCAATCACTTCAGACTGTTCTGTTGCTCCTAGCAACAATTACAAGTTGCGAAAGCCGTACTCATCCAGTGAGAGCAACGCGTTATGGCCGTGTGAAAGGCATTTATTACAAATTGGTTAATTTTCGGGCGGAGATATTTCTTGGTGTGCCGTACGCCAAGCCGCCGACTGGCGCGCTTCGATTTAAGGTTAACAATTTTCTATGACTCTTGTATACTTCCCTCGATAGGTTTATAGTTTTAGGCTTTGGTGTCAGAAAAGGTTTTCCTAAGCCTAAAAGTAAACGGTTATCTATAAAGCTATACCTGTAGCTAAACTTGATGCGATATAACTTCGTGGTCAGCGAAAAAAATTTTCAGGTTGTCAAAGTGGGGCCCTCAAGGGTCGCCCCCCAATTGGAAAGGTTTCGGGGACGCTTTTGCCGGCACTGACCACATATATATGTCAAACGCTGACAGTGGACTTTACGTCTTAGGGAGATTTTGTACAGCACATAGACATAGTAAAGTTGTTAATTGCTACTCATTCTGTACTAATTGACGTATACCGATTGTTCTAATTATCTTTACAGTCTACTATATGTGATAAGGGGTTGTATTAGAGAGCAATTGAAAACTTGTTCTATTAGAAGTATGTCATCACAAGGACATTTTAGATGCCAGTACCACCAGATAGCTGGACAGACGTACGTGACGCCAGAACTGAACCGAGCTGGTGCATCCAATTTTGGTTTCCAGACGAATCCGAAAATATCGTGCATCAACGAATTCAAAGCGAAGACTGTTTGTATTTGAATATTTTAATACCATCACGGGTTAGTTGAACTGTGATGCTTAGTTGTTTAAATTTTGGTTTAAAATTACAAAAGTTCGAAAATTCAAAAATTTTAGTTGCCATGTTCCAATGACCGGTAAATGCAAAAGAAACCTGATTTATTCACGTGTATCAATAATTTGTGCATACTGCATATACTGTAGTGACCCGAATAAGAGGGGGACTGATATTTATTTGGCCTCTCCAAGGGCTACGCCCCTTGTTATTCGGTTACGGACTGTTATCTATTTTTAACCCGCCCTTCGCCGTACTTCGTTATTGATATATATTCGGTATTGCAACTATTCGTTGAATTAAACGTTTTTTGTGTTGCAGCAAAAACTTGAGCGATAATGCAAGGGTATACATCGAAATGTTATTTGCAAAACTTAAGTACGTTTTAAGTTTCGAGCTCAACTTTATTTGGTCCTGGAGTCAGTTATTTGCCACAGTTAGGGATAATTGCCATTTATGGACTCTAATTAGGGTTTAGGGACTCTATCCGCTTACGAACTCTTATTAGGGATACGGACTATTTATCGGGACTCAAAATGGGACCCCCCTTATTACCCCTCCACCTCTTATTTGGGTCAATACGGTACTATGTCAGTTTATTTACATGGCTGTCGCGCCGTAGTCTACATAGTTTATTTAAGTGGAACCCTTATTTATAGAGGACCGGTTGGGTCAGGCCCGTAGCCAGCCCACCTTGCTAGTAGGCTAACTGGGCCTCCCTTGGCTACGGGCCCGTGTTGGGTCCGGTCCCGTAGCTAAGAGGGGGGCTCAGCTTCCTATCTGGAACAATTTTGGCCATTTAAAATATTTTCAACCTTACTTTTAAGTCATTGAAAACCGATGTATGCCCCGCCTGAAACTTTTTTCGCCCCCAATTTGCAAGTTGAGCTGGCTACAGGCCCTGTTAGATCCAAAATCTCTTAGCGGAACCATTCGAGATCGAAAGTGCCGCTGCCTTCTTCTATTGTAAGCTCTCAACCCATACTTGAATTTGTTGTTTATTAATTAGCACTAGTAAATATGGCGCTCAAAACTAAAACATTTGCAATTTTTTTCCAGAAAATTTCAAACAGTTTTTAAAGTCTGTTTATATTTATTTTATCGAGGACATCTGAAAAGTTCCAAGATTAGATCTGCATGTGTTTGCTTAGTACATTCGTAAGCATCCTATTCTATTATTGACTAACATAAGCTTTTTATCGTGGAACATGTGATTTGATTATCTTAATTATGTTCGTTTTAAATTTTGAAGCAGTTTTAGGGTTGCGCTATACTTGACGTCCGGCGCCGTCCGTCACCGTGGGAACATTACCATTTTATCACAAAAAATTTCTGACGGAGGCGCGTACGCCACTTCCCCGCCCACCTCTAGATCCGTTAGTGTTGAGCATGTTTTCATTCCAAATTCTTCTCAAGATAAACTGGTTGTTATTTTCTATTAAATTTAAGGAAGACAGCGGCACAAGAAATGCAACATACCCAGTTCTGGTTTGGATTCACGGCGGTTCATATCAAGTTGGAGGCATGGGCTCGATCCCAATCAACGGTTTGATTGACGCATTTGTTGCCAAAGGTGTTGTGGTTGTGCTGGTCAATTATCGTCTTGGACCATTGGGTAACGTAAATGTATAACGATGTGAGCAAATCAAGTGGAATTTGTATTTTTACATATTAACATATTTTGCAACGTATATTAACATTGAACAATACAGAAATAAATAATTTGGGACATATTACATTGTCGTATAACCTGGGAAAACTGGGTGTGTAAAATATTGTTATCTCTCTAAAAACTTAAGTATACCTTAATCCACAGCTAAATTAAACTTGAATATCAGTTTAAGTAAACACTTGAATGGCTGGACGGATTAAACTAAACGAGAATTGTAAGTTTAGATTAACTTATATTAACGTTTAACACGAGTTTAAGTTTAAAACTTATTTTGGCTTAGGTAACAAGTGCACAAGAAATTGTGTACATCTCAAAATTGCGCTATACTTTGACGTGCGGAGCTGTCCGTCACCGAGCATTCACTTGTTCGGCGCCGTCCTTTACCATGCGGTATTGTACGGAAATAACTCACGTACGATACCGTATAGTGACGGACGGTGATGCAAGACAAGTATAGCGCAACAATAAGAGTTCATTAAGTTTAGCTAAACTAAAAATATGTAAGGTTTTAAATGAGTGCGTATCCTGTTAGTTTTCGTTAGTCTAGAAAGCTAGTTTAATATTGCTGCAATAGCTTATGCTTAAATCAAGTTCGTTTAAGCTTTTAGAGAGTGGTGAACATCAAAACAGCGAACTGAGTAGACAAATATAAATTTTGAAATAATTTGTGCTCGTGGAACACAAATCGGATTTGGCTGTTTGCAGGCTACATGAGCTTAATGAATCGAGATTGTCCTGGAAACTTTGGCCTCGGCGACCAACTTCTTGCTTTGAAATGGATTCAAGCGAACATTGCAAACTTTCAAGGCGACGCTGGTCAAGTCACAGTACTTGGTGAAAGTGCTGGTGGCGCGAGTATAAGCTTACTGGCGATAACACCAAAAGCTAAAGGTAATCCCGTGATGTCAAACGAACTGCATAGTAAGTAGGTTTAAGGAATTCCAGCAACGTAATGGGTTGCGTCAAAAATAAATCGCTGTTTTAAACGATTTTCGCGTTTCAGGCGGCAACGTTCGAAACGCTATTTTATAGCGGAGAAACTCCGAAATGAATCGCGAGCCTATGTATAAAAGCTGTTGCGTAAACACTTTTTCAAATTCAAAAGCATCAACACAAACGCTTATTTTAAAATCAGAAACGCGTTTTGTGGACTTTTGGCACGCATCCATCTGGCTAAAACTCTAGACAATCTGCTCAAAATACAGTGTAAAAACAAGCGTATTCTCGCGTTTGCCCTACTTGAAGCAGTAAATAATTTAAATAATTAATAAAAAAATACTAATGTTTAAGGTCTCTTTCATCGTGCAATCGTCCGAAGTGCATCATCGCTCGCTCCATGGGCGGTCCGTAGCCGCAACACCGATCTCAATTCGCATACTTTGGTTCGAATGACCGCTTGCTATTTGCAACAAAACGAACAAACGTCTACAGATGCAACACAATTAAAGCAACAATTAATGGATTGTTTACGATATAACGTCACAGTGCAAGATTTGAAAAAATTCTGGTCAGTGTTAGCGTATGACGATGCCGAGCTTGTTACAAAGCCTGAACATGAACCAATGGTAAGGGCGTTTAAGTTTGATATCAAAGGCTTAGGTTACCATCTTGTACCTTTTACTAATTTTTGTGCATAGGCTTTAAGCAAAGAATTAGATAAACGTTTTTTTGGGTCTTGTACATATCGCCACCGTTTGCGCTTTTACTTTGACCTTGGGTTTAGGAAAATGTTTGACTATGTTTAAAAAATCTTTGCATTGTTTGCCTAAGCCGCCTAATCCTGAGCCTAAGCCTTTGGTTTAATTTTGAGGTAAGTGTGCAAGAGTTTTAGGGTTAACGCGATCCTGAGTTGTACTCTTACGTTTTGCTATAAATGGTAATTGAGTTATATATCCACTGAAACGCGTTGCAAGCTGACAGATATAGATTACCATGATCTCTGCATTATTGGGGTGCTTATTATTGGCTTAAAATCTTATTTTACAGTGCCATGTTATAATATTATGGACGTACCTTGGGTTTACAATCTAAATTGGTCCGAGACTGCTAAGCCAAAACTGCTTAATTTGCACAACATCACTATTGCAATGTGTTGCGTAACTAAATACACTTTTAGAAATGATAAATTGGTTACGTGGTTAGCAAATATTTATATGAATTCGTACATAAGCAGGGTTTCAGAAACTCAGCCATTGACTTTACGTAGTATATATAACTGTGCAATACCATTCTCCTAAACAGATTTGTGGATACAGTACAAATGAGTTTTCTTAGTTTTCGAAAAAACAATGGGTACATTTTCTGAAGTACAAACAGGTGACACCTGTTGAAAGAATGATCTGATTTAGAAACATTCTTGAATCGTATTCGGAGAAACAGTAGGCTTAATTTTATAATTTGATTTTTAATATTTTAAGCACTACAATCATCCATTTTTTGCTCACACATATTTCACTCCTGTTGTCGATGGGTATATGATGGGCGAGAGTCTTGTGCCCAAGTACCCGGAGTCTGCGATTGAAAGCAACGCACACGTGCCACTTCTGATTGGGACAACAACTGCTGAGAGCATGGGATACATAACTTGGGTGATATTTGATGGTAAGTCGCATCCTCATTAACAACTGACTATAGGACACACCAGCAGTAAAACTAAACCATACTCTCTAAAAGCTTAAACTAGTTTGAAGCTAAGTACAGTAACAAACTTTCTAGATTAACTAAAATAACAGGTAGGTTGATTTACGCTTATAAACTCGTTTAAATTGTTACATATTTTTAGTTTAAGCTAAACATGATTCTTAATACATAAATTTCTCGGGTTGAACTTGTTAGTTAAACTAAAATAAGTTTACACTTCAACTAGTTTTAAACATAAAAATACGTTATTTTAAGTTAAACTTATTATTCTAGGTTAATTTAGTCCTTCCAGCCATTTAAATGTCGCTTAACTAATATTCATGTTTGGTTAAGCTGTAATTTAAATGTAAGTTTTTAGAGAGTAGGAACCGAAGTTTATAAAATTTGGCTCATTATTTGAGTTTAACTTCTACTACTTTTTAGGGTTGCTTGAATGTTTATCAGCAGCTGGTGCGTATTAATAGCTACACTACAGTAACCGCCTCGTTTCGCACTTTGCATGAATCGCAATGATTTCATTCAATTTTTCAAATTTAATCTAAATTTATTTAGTGAAACTAAGAAATACTATCATCATTTTTGTGTTGAATATAGTGAAAAATAGTATGATATTTGTTTCAGAAAGCTACGGATCCATTGAAGACAGAATTGATTTTGTTGTACCAGACAGTTTGTACAGGAACCCGGAACAAGTATGTTTAACTGAGCTTCCAAACATTGCAATCGTTATCTTTATATGGTCAAGTATTAATTTAATAGTTCGTATTGGCGAATTCCGCAGACCACGAGGTTCATGCCAGCCAATACTTAATCCGTTTTATTAACAACAGGAGGGGCATGCAAGGGTTTCCGATGACTTTACGAGCCAGGTGTAAAATTGTCTAGGGGGACTTCATTCAGGGTGGCTGAGCAGCAATGGCCGCCCTTTGACTACGGACTCGATCTTGGCCCTGAATATTAAGTCTAACAGTATGTTTGATTTCTAGCATTTCTCGTGGCTCATATACATTATGTTGACAGTTGTGCAAAATTGTGAATCCATTTTAGTCTTTAGCTCGCCGTGTTTTGATTTTGCGTAGATTGAAAAAATAAATCTTTTTCGGTTCTGTAATGCATAAAGGTATCATTACGTAGTATAGACCAATTATATGAAAAGTATATAAGTCCTAAAAGCCCTACAAACACAGATAACAACAATTGCGATGCATTTCAGATAAAAGAAGCTGTATTTGCACAGTATGTCAAAAAGCCGGCTGACGGAGTGTTACCAGCTCTCAGTCAACTACTAGTCGAGGTGAGACGGAGTGAATGATAAAGCAACTTCCACAATATCATGCGCACACAAGTGACTTTTGAGAGAGCGTCGTGTGTTGGACACTGAAGCTTTTTTGCCTTCAGTGTGCTGACAATGCAAATCACCATGCTGTTATATATATTTGCAGTCGTATTTTTAAATCAATGCTGCACACATAGAACTCTAATAACATTTAACTTGTGGTATACTTGGCAATCTATTTTTATTAAATTCCGACCACAAGGTCTTAAAGTGCAGTTGTACAGCAAACGAACCATTGTATAAGCGTTATTCTTCATTAATCGATTATTCGACCCATGTTACTTTATATATAAGGGGCGTCCAGGTTTCTGGTGGGTCTATAAAAGAGTAGGTTTAGATTCTAGATTACATTGTTTTGCTTAGGCTTAGGCTTAGGTTTAGGCTTAGGCTTAGGAACACATTTGTGCAACGCGCTCAGGCTTATGCTTAGGCTTAAGAATACGCTTAATCTACTGTTACGCCCCTTAAAGTAACATTGGCCGATTATTCAATAAAATGCTTTTAAGCAATGCAGCTAATTAATAATTGTGGCGTATAGTTATAATATTTTCAGGGTGCAATCGGAAGTGAAAAATGCCGAAACCCGAGGCATACCTCCGGTTGTACTGATAGTTTTTGCAAAAAACAGCAAGTTTCATATATTTAACTTCGTCGTAATTACAGGTAGCATCAGATCAAAACTTTATGGCACCAGTAATGAAAGAAGCAGAAATTTATCGTCGGCGTGGAGTTCCTGTTTACGTTTATCGCTTTCATCATTGGAACGCTCAACTGGAAACCCGTTACAGTTCTTATGGAATTAACAAATTAGGTACGTGGTTTCTGGAAATTGTCTAAAGGTAAAATAAAATTAAAACTTTGGATGGTCCAAAAACGATATGATACGGTAGTTTAACTTTAACCCTTTCTCACATGAATATTTTCTATTTCCCCTGAGACCTACTTTTATGCTAGGATTCGAACTCCAGTGACTGAAGCGGAAGGCGTATACCAACACCACTCAGCTATAGGAGCTTGACGCTCGAGCCCGAGGGGACTCTCACGTCTTGTGGTGATTTACTACTATATATACGTGTTGCAATTGTTAAACACGGTGCGATATATACCATTTAACGTATATACACTGCGCTGAGTTTTCTACAGGCAACTCAATGTGAGAAGGGGTTTATAGATAGTAAACTGAAATTTTTCGCTGAACCCTTTCTCACATGAATATTTTCTATTTCCCTTGAGACCTACTTTTATGCTAGGATTCGAACTCCAGTGACTGGAGTGGGAGGAGTATATCATCACCACTGAGCTATATGAGCTTGACGCTCGAGCCCGAGGGACTCTCACGTCTTGTGGTGATTTAGTACTATGTATACGTGTTTCAATTGTTACACACGGTGCGATATATACTATTTAACGTATATACACTGCGCTGAGTTGCCTACAGGCAACTCAATGTGAGAAGGGGTTAAAATTCTGGCAGCAAATGTTTGACAGCAAAATGTGTTTGAATACGTTGACAGTGAACAAGTTAGTGAATGAACGATAATGTTAATGGATGAAATATATTTGATTGGTGACCGCCTAACACCAGCCGTTGAGGAACCATATATCTCACTACAATCACCCTTCTGGTGCATAGTCTCTGTAAAACAAAATTAAAATTCAAGAAACTCTATATGAAAGGCAAACTTAAATGCTATAAAACTAACGAGGCTCATCATGACACTAGGGGTTCCAGAGGATGGTTTGCGGGGGGACGCACACACGCCTCCCCGTCGAAAAAAATTTTGTAATTAAACGATAAGGACCCTGACCCTAATTCATAATTTTCACTTTCACAAAATTGGCACATATGTTACATATAGTAAAAATTGTGGTTCATTCTTTTGCCAGCGCGTCTCTCGCCAGAAATTTCTTGCTCCGCCGCTGCTTCATGACCATTTTGCTGAATGTAAACGTGCAGAGTTAAGATACCAGAAACGCACATGGCTTCAAATGCCGCAAATGGAAACGAATATCCGGTTACGCCGGTGACATTTTGTGTCTACATTCTTAGCGTATAAAATTTACGTTTCAAATTTTATAATTTCATTTCAGCTGGTGCTCCGCACGGTTTTGATCTGGTTTACCTGCTTAAATCAACTTCACTTATTGACTGCGGTCGAGACAATTCGCGAGGTACCGATTACAGCGTTGAATTTGACGATACTGACAAAGAAATAACTAATTCTATGGCTAAATCACTTTTTAATTTCATTAAACATGGGTAAGTTTAAAATTCAAACCTTGAATAGAATTTAGCACTAAGAATTTTAGTTTCGGTGATGTTAATGCTAATGCAAATTAGCTGTAGACAGTATACCTGTAGGGCCGACATTCTCAAATGCGTATTAGTACCTTTCATCAGTTAACGATAAGGTTTCAAACTGATGAACTTCTGTATTACTGCGGATCTCAAAATTAGTCCAGAAGGAGGGCAAATCAAACGCGAACCATGTTCTAAAAATCGAAGCTGACAATGTGTTGGTTCCAAAGTTACAGGACCTATCACCAATTGTTGATAGGTGCTACACACATTTAACAATACGGGCTCAGAACTGAACTTGGTCGTTCATCGCCAAGACTCACATCTGTTCCGTTTACTTTCTATAATACACAGTAAAAATACCGGAAATGGATATTGATTCAACGTTAAAACATGGAAACCGGGAAAACCAGATTTCAATTGCGCGTATCCAAACAAAGCGTAGTAGCACCAATTATTTATCCTCATGACAGTTCTTGCACACTTTACCTCTACATTTAAAACTATGGCCAAAGCTTAAGCTTTACGTAAAATTTTCGGCATAGGCTAACTCGTAGATAAGTTTGTTTCTAAACTTAAGCCTAAACCTGAATTCAAGCCTCCTAAGCTTGCGGTATGGAAAGTATACCATAGCCGTCGTAACTAACCAGATCTACTTTTCGGTTTCGTTTAAAATGATACACAAATCTAAACGAAATTGATTATAATTTTTTGGTTTTTATAATTTTTAATTTCAGAGATCCAAACCATGCTTACTCGTCAAGCCGCCAGCAACACATATCATGGCCGCCATACAGTATTTGTGACTTTGTACATATCATTTCATCCACTCGTGGGTCAATTAATTTCAACGAATCTCACAACCAGCATCGATCAGCACCCAGACCGTTACAACTGCTACAACGAGACCGAGACCGGTACACATTCTGGTCATCAGTTGTCCCTATGATTGATGCGTTGACAATGAGGACCGGATACAGGTTTATTTCACCTCCAATTGAATGCTTAGACACTGCTGGGACTCCAAGACAATTTTCGGAATCTACCGGTGTACCGTTCGCGCCTACCACAAGCGCAACAGGACTCGATAAACAACAATGTTCACATTGCATATATAAGCATGCGTTTTTTATCGCATTAGCTTGCGCAATTGTATTGTTTTTATCAACATGTGCACTTGGATTTGTTCATTGTGGACTGCGATCCCAGCAACAAACGCTCGTGTAAAATATCGATCCCTAAACGGAAACCAAAATTTGTTCTAAGTTTGTGGTTGCCAATTTTTGGGCCTAAATTTCTGTGCACTAAAAACTGTTTAACTTCTTATTTATTTACGTGAGTGTGACATTTATATGGTTATCTTTATATTATATAAGTGACCATACAAGTCTGTAAGATCAGGTATACTGTGTAAAGCCAACTAACTATGGTGTAAATGGATTGTACAAATAACGGAGACGAAAATGGATAGTGATCAAAATAAACGGAAACGAAAAACGGATATTGAAGAATAAAAGTTTCAAAAATGTTTTATTTTTCTGCCAACAAAACTGAGGCGTGCATATAATTCAGTGGTTTCACAAAAATTTTAAAGATAAATGGCGGATGCATCGAAATTTTCAAGATTTTGGATGAATTTAATATTTTTTATTTCATTTCAAGCAATTGTTCCAAATCTGTAACGGAAAATTATCAGATATATACCTGGTTAATAACTATTCTTGAACGTAAAATAACATAATAATTTCCGTTATTTCTATATCGGAAACGAACACCGATTTCACCGGAAACGAATATCCGGTAATACCCTGACTTCAAATAGTCAAGTTTTGAAATACAGTTTGCAAAGAAATAGTCTATTTCTCTTATTCAGATCAAATAAAGTTTCCTCTAACATATCTAAATTAAAAATTGGTGATGGGTAAATGTACTGCGTGTGTGTGTGCAAAGTTTGCGATACCTGGGGGTCTTTATTTGTAATATCGTATGAAGTTTCGTGTCTATAAATGTTTTAAAATTTGTATTGTTTGTATACACTTTTGGTTCATATCATGCTACTGAAGTTTGCAATAAAAAGTCACACAATATTTCAATTGAATCCTTGACTGTCAAATAGCAGACTGGCAGGGTGCAACAGGAGATGAAAAAACCGGAGCCGGAAGTCAACAAACTTTGCCGGAAACCAAAAAGGAGACGATGGTGAAGCAAAATTAAGTAATGAAAACTGTTGAATTACACATATCTGAACAATAGGCAATATAGGTGTTACGAAAAGTTTTGTTTTCAACTGTTACATGGATTTGGTGCAGAAGTCGAAGGTATATACACATCCGTTTGTACCCTATCTACTGGACGTGCTGATTGCTGAATAATTAAAAATGCTCTCACAGGCCCATGTATAGAACAGGGCCGGAACGTTTTCCTTCGGGGCTGTAACAGAGTCAGCTAGGCTTAGGCTTAGGCTTTTAGTTTAGGTATAGGATTAGGAATATGCTTACTACTGTTCCGACCATGTTCTACACATGAGCCCCTGACCTTCAATAGCATTAGCAATATCAATCAGCTACGGTGAGAAAAGTACGTTTAATAAACATGCCTGAGCTGAACCAAAATTGCGTACTGTAGTGATCCAAACAAGAGGGGGGACTGATATTTATTTGGCCTTTCCAGAGGATACCCCCCTTGTTATTTGATTACGGACTGTTATTTATTTTTTAACCCACGCTCCGACGCCCTTCTTTACTGATATATATCCGGTACTGCAATTATCCGTTGAATTAAACGTTATTTGTGTTGTGTCAATCGCTTGAGCGATAAAATATGCCTTAAAGATTCTAACTCAATATTATTTGGTCCTGGAATCATTTTTGCACTACAATTAGAAATAACTGGCCTTCATGGACTCTAATTAGGATTTAGGGACTCTATCCGCTTACGGACTCTTATTAGGGATACGGACTCCTATTGATTCAGACTCAAAATGGAGACCCCCCACTTATTACCCCCCTCTTGTTCGGGTCAATACAGTAGCTATAATTACCTAAGTCTCGCAAATTTGAATACTCCACCAGTAAAGTGCCGCTAAACAATGGTTTGAGTTTGTTTGAGAAATTTAGGCAATTTGAACTGAAAAAGTACTAATTAAACTCCAATTTTACAAGCACACTGAACGATCATCTTTAAATAAAACCATTGTATAACAGGATATGCGTTTCTGTTTCCGGCAACAAGCGGTGCCAGCTTCTGTTTCCCTCATAGAAGTAACGGAAATTATGTTATTTTTACGCTTAAAATTAATTATAAATCATCTATATATCTCGCAATTTTTCATTACCGAATATGATGCAATTTTTTGGAACGAAGTAGAAATTGCGAAATTCATCTAAAATCTTTCATGTCGATGCATTAACCATTTTTCTTTAAATTTTTCATTATTGTGATCACTATCGGTTTCCATTTTTACTATCCGTTTACACACTGTAAATAACGAAAAATTTAATTGCAAAAACTACCGGAACCTTCTTGCAGGATGTAAAACAGATATTAAGCGGAAGAGGACAGTGATCAAAATAACGAAAACGGAAAACTGATATTGAAGTATAAATTTCAAAGATGTTTCATTGTTATGCCAACACAGTTTAGGCATGCAAATTCACCAGGTATCTGAAATTTTAGAGAGAATAGCGGATGCACCGGAATTTTCACTATTTTGCATGAGAAAAAAGGTGGTTTGTAATATTTAAATATCAATAATAGATACAGCATATCCGTATAAGATGAACAATTGCGATGTATACCGTAGTGACCCGAATAAGAGGGGTTCCCAATTTGAGTTCGAATCAATTCCCGTTAAATAAGAGCCCGTAAACGGATAGAGTCCCTGAACCCTAATTAGAGTCCATAAATGTCAATTGTCCCTAATTGTACTGCAGTAACCCGAGTAAGAGAGGAGTCTGATATTTATTTGGCTTCTCCAGAGGGTACCTTCTGTTATTCGGTTACGAATTGTTATTTATGTTTAACCCACGTTTCGCCACCCTTTGTTACTGATATTTATCCGGTGCTGCAATTAACCGTTGAATTAAACGTTTGTCTTGTACCAAAAGCTACTTTTAAACCTTAAATATGCTTTAAAGCTCGAACTCACCTTTATTTGGTCCTGGAGTCATTTATGCCCTGCAATTAGAGCCAATGGACAATTTGGGACTCAAAATGGGGACCTTCCTGTTATTCGGGTCACTACAGTAGTGCATAAATAACGCCAGGCCCAAATAAAGTTCAGTTCAAAACTGTTAAGCATACTTAAGTTTTGAAAGTACATTCCTAAATATAACCTTGCATTATCGCTCAAGCTATTGATACAAGACAAATATTAAGCGTGTTAATTCAACGGATAACTGCAGTACCGGATATGCATCAATAACGAAGCGCGGCGGAACGTGGGTTAAAAGTAAATAGCAGTTGAGTCCGTAACCAAATAACAGGAGGTACCATATGGAGAGGACAAATAAATACCAGCCACCCTTTCGTGTCACTACTTACGTAAAATTAAATAAATGATTTTGAGCGTAAAAATAAACGCAACTTAAGGTATTTGGTTAACAAAAACGGACAACTGTTTCTATGGAAAACGGATATCTGATATCCGGTTACTGTGCCCCCTTGCGATTTACCGCCGGAGCCGAATGCATACTCCGCTAGCGCCGCCCTGCTAGATGTTCCAATAATGTTTGTATGAAATATACTTATCACAATAAACCAGCTCAAAAATAGCAACTTAAAAACGCTCTGTTTCGAAACTGCACGACATAAAATTTAATGCACAGCCACGACAAAAACGCATAGCAAATTATAACACGATATTTTATATGCACAAAAATGCTTGAGACAGCTACCAAATACGAAGAACTGATTTTTTGCCATATATAGAGGCCCATATTAATTTTGGAACCGCCCCGGTTTTTGACGGGTCTGTAAAGGAGTAACATTAGATTCTAGACTACATTTTTTCCTTAGGCTTTGGAACACATTTTTGCAACGCTTAGGCTTAGGCTTAGAAACAGGAATACGCTTAATCTACTGTTACGCCCCTTAAAGTAACATTGGCCAAAAAGATTATCAATTTACTAATTGTTAACAGAGCTAAACGTAACAGAAGATTTACAGCTTTTGGTTCTACTTCATTATAACAGCTTTTAGAAACAGTAGCTATATATTCTCAGTTGTTTAAGTTTTAACCATAGCTAATAAAATTTTGTAAAAGCAAAAATAATAGTGCTCAGTTCGACAAACTTTAGAACACCACAGCTACCAACGTTTAAAGGTGATATGACAAAATTTCAATATAGATTTTATGTCATGGAAAGTTTAACCTAAATTGCATAAAAATATTTCCAATGCAGCTGAGAAACCTGTAGCATGCCTAAAACCCCGATGTTCTGTATTACTATGGTACCACCGGATATCCTGCTTCGGCAAAAATCAATATCCAACACCGGAATTCCACAATGCCGGGTATTCATTGCTGAAAAGTATAACATAACCATATATTATACTAGTATTTACGACCAAAGTCACACAATATTTGACTGTAAATTTTGTTCAAAATGATAAAATATATAAACTTCAAGAAGCCCTTGGTTAATACAAAGACCCTTTTAAATAGTATACAATTATATTCTGCAATTACTACAAAAAATGGTGTGATTAAAGTTTTTGATGAATATGCATTTAAATGTTTGGCTTCGGTATTTTTTGGTATCCAGTGGACCCTGTACTCCACTAAAAATGATTTAAAATTTTACAAAATTCAATAAATTTTACAGCAGACACAACTATTTCACATAGACAAATTACTAGAAATTTTGCTTCTACCAAACAAATATGCTTGGAAACATCATTTCAGAAACGTAAATAAAACCATAACAATGAGATTAAGTACATATAGTTCGTTTCCTACACACAAAATAATTTGTCTTAAAATTTTAAGACTCCTACTTTTTTAAATTTTCTAATACATTAATAGCCTTAAACAGCATAGATATTCGTTTTTAAATGGCTAAATCATAAATGTCTTATATTCAAGAAATTGCTATAGCCAATTTATACAACAAAAATTGTTTTCTTTCAAGAAATTGTTGTCTCTTATTCAAGAATAATTTTCTGATTTTCCAGTATTGAAAAAAGTTGCTCCGTTTATATTCTTAATAGAGTATATACATAATCGAATTTCAAAGATATTCGGGTTGAGCTCAGGCTCCCTCCAACCTAACATTACGTTTTGGACGTATCTTAGGTTGTATAATTAGGGTACTGAGTTGAGCTTTCGCCCCCAATTTCGGAGTCGGTTTCCATGGCAAATCTCTGTGTTTTATATTTCAGAAATATTTAGTTTATTTTTTAGAAATATTTTTCATAATCGTTCACAAACAAAGTCTTAAAACTAAGACATTTCAAACTCTGTTTTGCGAACGAAATAGAAAATTAACAAAATTACACAGACATAAATAACGATTTAAACATTAAAGTAAAATGTAACTGGACATTTGAAAACAACTTCAAGCAAAAGTAATACCAAATTATGAGCATATGGCCAAAATGACAGAACCAACAAATGTTTATCTCGGCTTAAAATCAACCATAATATACGGGAGATCAGGATGCAGCCGTGGAATGTCGTACGATACCCAACCCTGAAATATAAAACAATATATACATACATATGATTACAAACATACACAAAATGGTAAATGTTAATTATACCGGCTTGCCAACTAAACCTACTCTCCCAGTTGACAACCCGTATAATTAGCATAGGCCCGAGAAATACTAAAACTTCTAATTGGATTGCTTTCACCGGCGGCCATAAGAGGGGTACCACGGCAATCGTACCGACAACAGGGGTCAAAATCAATACATTGTTTTTAGATTTAGCATTAAAATTGTGTTTAAGATGTGTTTTTGGTCGCTTGGACGGTGCGCTTTTTCATTATTACATACACTAGACGAAGTTCCAGTCTGTCACTGGTTCATTGACACTTTTTACCTTCGTCTTAAGGTTTGCATTTAGAAATCTTTCAATAGGGTTAAAAAGGCCAGTTTATCAAAACTTTAAAGTCTGTACAAAGGTTTATGTTTAATAACTAAAATTTAAATTATTTAATTCAGTGGAATGTTGCTTTATTCATACCGTATTTTAATAAAAGAGCGTCGTCACACGATGATAAAAATAAACTTGTTTCATTGCCCAAATAGGATACGTAATTATTTGCATATTCGTTTTCGAGCGGTTATTGGTATAAATCGCTTTGATATTTCGCACGAGCAATTAGGTAGTATATGTTAAAAGCTTGTGACCGACACAGGACCAAACAAATGACCCGAATACCACACACTACAAATCTTAAAAAATATTGGCCAATGTAAAGAACAGGGGCGGAACAGTATTATAAGCATATTACTAAGCCTAAGCCTAAGCCTAAACTTAAGCGTAAGAATGAGCATATTCCTAAGCCTAAGCCAAGCAAAAAAACTAGTCTAAAGCTTACGCTTACTCTATTCTAGTCCCACAGTAAGTCTCCGCCCCTGATCTCTACATGGGCCAAAATATTAAACATTAGCTCTCTGAATCATATTTATAGCCTATGATACTCGAATCAAAACCACATTGAAAACGGTCCTATAAATAACGAACTTTTAAAAACGCTGATAAAGTCTATATTTGGACCCAAATTTATTTTACGAATTTGCGGCTAAACCACCAGAAAAATATGCCATTCTTTTGGGAATTTCAGTTCCACAACCAAAAAAACAACAAAATGTTTGCAGTAGAAATCGTTTTATGCAAGAAAACGTCGAAAGATAATATTAGATAATTTGAAAATAAAAATTGCAATCCTGCCGGGTTTTCGCCATTGCTGTGAAAAACAGTGTTGTGGTTGTTACTTGATTCGTCAAAGTTTTTGTATATATGTTTTTGGTTTATTTCCACTTAAACTTATGTCGCAGCTCAAGCCGTACATCAGATTAATTTGAAATTAGACAAGCAAAACGCTAAAATTAAAGCTTACGATAGCCTAACAAAAATCGAGTAATTCAGTATTTATATTAAAACAGAGATTTGCTGTTTTGAAATGTTGAACATCGTTTTAGTGTGGCCCAAAATATAACTACAACCACATGTCGCAGCTCAAGCCGTACATCAGATTAATTTGAAATTAGACAAGCAAAACGCTAAAATTAAAGCTTACGATAGCCTAACAAAAATCGAGTAATTCAGTATTTATATTAAAACAGAGATTTGCTGTTTTGAAATGTTGAACACCGTTTTAGTGTGGCCCAAAATATAACTACAACCACATGTCGCAGCTCAAGCCGTACATCAGATTAATTTGAAATTAGACAAGCAAAACGCTAAAATTAAAGCTTACGATAGCCTAACAACAATCGAGTAATTCAGTATTTATATTAAAACAGAGATTTGCTGTTTTGAAATGTTGAACACCGTTTTAGTGTGGCCCAAAATATAACTACAACCACAAGTGAATATTTTAATTTTGAAAACGGTTGAATTAGGATTGCGCTATACTTTAATGAGCCGGACGCCGCCGTGCGCTAATTTTTAATAAGTTTCACAGCTCGCGCGCCAGCGCCCGGCAGCGGTCGGTGGCTTGCAGCAAAATTTTTACTGTGCCGCGCGTCGGCGTTCGCCGGGCGGCGACTATAGCGCGACCCTTACCAGTTTGGAATATATATACGGTATGTACATCCCCGAGTTGTAAAACCGGAAGTTTGATAAACACTTAAAACTTACAAATTTCAACTAAGGTTTGCGCTATACTTTTTTGACATGCGGTGACGTCCGTCACCCGTACGGCGTCGTCGGTCATCTTGCGGTATCGTATGCAAATAACTCACGAACGTATGGTGACGTACGGCCGCCGTACGGATGACGCACGGTGGCGAACGGCCACCGGACGTTAAGTATAGCGCAACCTTAAGTCTTTCTATCATGAAGCAATCTGTAACATCGGTTAACGTCCACAGCAGCAAATCGGTAAAGTAATTGTTTTTCTGTTCAGTTTGCAGGTTTTGCAACGACAAACAATGGACAGACTGTGTGTACAGTAAAGTTTTCTCAACTACCTCCATTGCTTGACAATTGAATTTGCTCTTTTACCAAAACAAATAAAAGACGATTTTTTACCTGAACTAATTTATATTTTCTGTTGCTTACGATGTTATCAGCCCTCGTCTACAACCTAACATCACGTAATTACAACATAGATGGTTGTTTACCGTTGCAAAATTCAAACCACAGTACCCAGACCGAAATTCCTTCAATCCTCTTCGAAATAAACTGAAGGGTGATCAAATTTCATTCCGAAAACAGTGACTTTCAGTGTCATTTAAAGCGTTTTACATTTAAATGCATAGATTTCCGTCTTCAAAGTGAACCGCTTCAGACGTTTACGTACGGCGGCAGGCAAGACCATCATAGCCCAACGAAAACATTCCAAATGCACCACTTTGTGATTTTCGAAAAAAATTAGGAATTTTTGGCTGGTAATACAACAACCCTACTTTGTGATTTCTACTGGGGTTTTTTCAGCTTTTAGGCAGTAGACCAAGAGCCTCCCTCGAAATTATTATTGAACCAAACTTCTTTTCCAATAATATCCCGGCAACACCTCTATCTATGGGTGCTGTCAACGCTCAAAATCCAAAGATACCGAACCATTACGCTTGTAACTTATATTACAATTTGCTTGACATATCTATGTCGAACATAGCTCAAAAAATTGCTCGAAACAAAACAACTACTATCCTATATACATATCTGATTTCATCTTTTCAACTGACAGATGTAACAGACGTCAAAAAATATATTTTTTAAAAGACTTGTTAAACTCGGCAAAATAACGCTTATTAGCCAGTTGTATTTCTGAGATCAACACAACAGTGTTACAAAAAATAGCCGACATTTCAATGGTATAGTTTATTCATAACCTGAGTTCAATTTTTTACGCCTTTGGCCCACAAGCGTCCGACATGTACGGTTCAGATCGAATACGCCACAACTTAGCCATACGCCATACGAGCCTATACTAAACCAGCACGCTGAAAATTTGTCTTTTTTGTACTTTTTCATTTCAGAAACACTCTCTGTTAGTTAAAATGCTACACTCAAAATGCAACCTGTTTCTGCAATTTCCAAATCGCAGTTTCAGCATATAAATAAAATGTATTTCGAAAACAACTCGATAACCCTATTTTATCACAAATACTACACAATAGAACAAATTCAGAGTTAAAAATATATAAACCAAGTTAGCTGGCATTCATGATGTTGCCATAAATAGCAAACACGTACCATTTTCCATCGTTTTTAACAAGATAAAAAATTTTGAAATTCAAATATTTTTCATTCGGTTGCAAAAATGCTCAAATTTTCAAGCACAAATTAACGCGACATGAAAACAAACAAATTATACTAGGAACCACCGCCAAAGCAGATTTTTCGTTTTACCGATCCTGCCACACACACAGTGTATAGGTTGAGCATCAAAATCAATGTTGCATTAAGTTGACATTTCCCACATTTGTATTTCAACCAAATGCGCTCACTGTGCACTCAGGAACCAAAAAAGAACCCAGCGTGTTTTTGAGCCCATTGAATATTGTCACGGTGTAGACAAGGGGCAGGGGCACACTATCGAAGAGGCAACCGGTGATAGATAACATTGGCTTTGCTTATTTATTAATTTACAGGCAAAACAACAACCAGAGCACAACATTACGTTTTGTTATATTTTGTTTATCGCCGTTTTACGCTTAACCTGTGGTACAACACAACTTGTTTTGTTTGTAAAAGTGTGAGAAACCAAATATTAACTATCATAATGTTTGACTTTAGTTGGCATCGCTTTCATCCACTCTTGTTTTGTGCCAGGATGGATGGTTAATTTTCGAAATTTAATTCAAATCTGTAACAAAATACAATAACCAGTCGTAGTAGAACTACGTATATGTATTGAGCGAAGCTAGGACATACTTAATTTTTAATCATTCTTGTAAAACATTTTCAACTTATATAAAGCACAAACGGATAGTTTGACCCACTTACTTTCGAATTAACCTAATATGCAATTTAGTTATTAGCTAACTATTCATTGATCGGTTTTGAATGGCTATAAACAATTCATTCAGATTTCACGCACCCAAAAACCTTTTGGTACTGAATTTGATTGCTTGTAACCATAATAATGAAACAATTTAAAAACTCGTAATTTAGGCTTAACTAATTAAGTTAATATGCTAATTTGCAGTTAGCTAACTATTAAATTAATACCCAAACCTTGCCTCCAGAAAAACTCTTCATATAAGACACAATTATGGTACAAAATTAAAATTGTAGCCGTTTGACATACCGAATATATAGCAATCATAAACTATGCATGCAACGGCAAGAGACGATTTTCTTAACATCGAACCCCGAAGTCATCGAAACACGGCTTGAGGTTCAAAAATAATCGGTTTTGAAGGTTTATAGATAATTTATTCAGATTTCTCGTACTCAAAAACCCTTAAGTACTCCAATTAGATAGCTTGTAACGCTAATAAAAAGTTAAATACCCGAACATTGACTTCAGAAAATCTCTTCATATAAAACACAATTATGGTACAAAATTAACATTGTAGCCGTTTGACAAAAGACGATTTTCTTTACATCGAACCCCGAAGTCATGGAAACACGGTTTGAGGTTCAGAACCGCAATTGTCAATAGTTTCCAAAAAACGATTCACTCTGCTCTAACTTAATTTGACAACTAATGCTAGCGTTTCCCAACGTCACCGGTACGAGCTTTTTCAAAACCGAACGCGAATCGGTTCCGAATCAATTTTTGCCAAATGTTAAACCGAAACAAACCTTTCATTGTTACCCTGGACTGAAATCCTTATAGTACCGTTGACAAACAATTACGATTTTCGAAGAATAAAAGTATAAAATTAATCAAATATTTTCTTACTAAAAACTGATACCGCAACCTCAAAACTTGTTACTGTGAATGAACACTACCATGTCAAGGTATAACTACTATCCATGGTTCCATACTACTTATCAAAATAGACTGTTTCAGAAATCCAATCATCGACTAGAATCATAACTCAAATGCCTCTCTAACCACCTTAAACAACACTGCATATTCTACCTACATATTCAACCAGACAACCAAATTAATGCTATCACCAGCGCTAATAGATTCATTTGTTTCTAAACATCTTGCATATATCTCTGTATATGTACAATATCTATATTTTAATTAAGCTTCGTAATCATGTTAATTCTAGTCAGTAAGTAAAGATCATAAACTCATCTCCCTACCGTCACAACTATTAACCATCTCTCTATGGGTCGGCACCAATCAACCACTTCAACTCTCTCACCCCAAGGAGGCCCTCATCCTACGCCTAGTATTTCAACTGCGGCGATCTTAAAACGAGCATCGCTCGATTACTACGCAAGTGACAATCGTGTTTGTTGCGCGTGTTGCCATATTACAACAACTGCAAAATTGTTGACTCAAGTTGAGTTGTTATTGATTATTGCGTTACTCGTTGCAACTGCAGGCATTATATATATGCAACGCGATGACAGCTATTATCGAAGTGTTGCTCTGAATAAACGTGAACGAAATTCGGCTGTTTCAGGACACCGCGGTAAGTTTAAAGCTGTGGATTATACATCTTTAGCCGTATAAACAGAAGACAGCCAGGACATTGTTTTAGTTTTCGTTTCTATACCTAGGCGCCAGGGAGCAATCGGAATTCCGATTCTGATTAGAATTCCGATTCAAAACGAGTTCCGATTTCGGTATAAATTTGCTGTTCCGATTTTGGTATAAATTTGCTGTTCCGATTCCAATTCCGGTATAATCCAGTTCCGCTTTGCGCTCTGCTAGGCGTCGCCAATATTGTCGAATAATTATACATTTTCGGGCGCCAATGCAAAAGATAACGAGCCAAATGAAACATTTTACCGTTTCGTCATAACCTGTCGCTGATGTAAAATTCAAATCGCTTTGAGCCGAAAAATTGCACTTATCCATTTTTATTCTGCCGTATCGCAACAATTGACTTTATCCTTATAAATGAAGTCAAATAACGATTGCGGATCAGTTAATTTTGACGCTCTTAAAATAACAGCTGGGCCCCAATGAAACGTTATGACCGAATGTTGTACAGCTAATCCAAACTTAATAAAATATATTTATAAACGAATTATAACTCAAACATAACTGTTTAGTACGTAGCTTATCAGCTATAGCTCGGTTGATCCATTCAACCCAACGCTAATTACCAGCTTCTTGCAAAACATGCGAGACTCTTCATTCACACATTAGACAAAATCTTTCCTCACAAATCAGTTGTCGAACTTTAGAAGCGTCAAACAACGGGCGAAATTGTGATTCTAGTTGTGGTACATATACTATCATTTATGTTTTATAACTTTAGGCGACGAAACACTTAGTATTATTGAAGATTTTCAAGATTACTACGACACAGATGAACAATGCAGGCCAGACGATCCAAGATGTAACGTTGGTGATTCCGTTAACAACAACAAACGAACGCTATTACAAGCACTGCGAATAGTAACAAAAATAATACGTTACGGCTATTATGCAACCGCTGTTATTCTTGCGATCTGGAGCTTAACGGCAATTGCGCTATATTGGGGTAAAATCGTACTCTGCTGCATTTGATCGCTTTTTACACCGGTTAAACCGCCCCCTATGAGTATTGATTGTGCGGTCATTATAATTCTTTCTTATGAAACAAGGCATCCTGTCTGTGGTCAACAAAATATGCTACAGACAAGCAAACCTTTTATTCAAAATTAATCCGTGTTCCCTAATAATCTAGCAAGTAAGCCACAAAGCATTTCAATATTAGCGTGCTTTTTTCCGCATTACCTTGCATGCTTTAAACAGTACCACAAACAATTTCTTCAAGATACTGCATATACTTAGTAACTTTACTACTAAAAATAATTTTTTTTATAACAGGTGTCTAATCTTGGTTTAAGTTTAACATTCCATAAAAATTATGCGTTGCAAAGTTACACACAACAAGCTTAGCAGCGTCAACGCTTCCAATACACCACCGACACCATTGGTTTTAAAGTTTCAGGGATTCACAAGCAAGACTCTTCATTAATCATTCCACATATGGTTATGCAAACAATCGTCATAATCTACTGTATTCTTTGCGCAATTCTCAATCTCATTGCTTCATTCTTATACTCTTACACTCGGCGCACGCTTTTTCTATCCCAACAGCCACCGCCAAACTACGAGTATATGTCAACTCCAGGGCAAACAATGGCAACGCCTATTGTTTCACAACTAGACACTGGTCACATAGCTAGTGACAGATCAAATTTGGCACCAATTCCGCGGACTTCCTCGCCAATTTTAGCTAACCCAACGCCAACAACGGCAATATTTGATAAAACATTTCCATCTTCATACTTGATTGCAGTCTATGCAGGGATCGCAGTGACACAAATTATGTTTTTGTACATTGTCAGTAGGTGCTGGAGAAGTATTCGAGAATGCGAAAATCAAAATGAATTTAATTCGTGACCGTGGTAGATTTGTAATTTCCCGATTTTAGAGGGGGATCCGGAAAGAATACGGCGTCGCGAATCGTGATAAAATAACATTATTTAGCTATACGCAATCGATTATTATTAATGCTGCGAAACACTTACAATTAGGTGTGTATTGCAGTGTTGTACGTACAGTCACGCACCGAATTAAGTTTGTCGTAATCGTGGTCACGTCTGCGGTTTAATAATAACGTTTGAATTTTTAGTTTGCAGCCGTTCGCGTCTGCACTCGTGTTCCAAACCGCAGTTCCAACCACGTTTATAAGCGATTGAAAATTTAATACTAGGAAGCAGAGGTTGTGGCCACGGTTATGATCGCCAATCGCGATCAAAGTCGCGGCTTGGAACGAGATATCTTACGTAATAATTCTGTTCATCACTGTATGTAAACATGCTTTTTTCAGTTAAGTGCTCGTTGCACATTATTTGAGTTTTTCAATACTTCCTCTAATCACTTCACATTGAAACTCATATTTCCAAAAATTTGATTTTTTCGGTCCCAAAATCTACCCTTGTGACCAATTTGTTTTTTTTTCAAAAGTTAACAATATATTACATCATCCGACGCTGTTTGGCGAGCTACATCGAACGGTGACTGCAATATGACCATTAGTTAGTGAGCTATGACCAAATAGTTATTTTAGCACTCGGCCCGAATGATATCGTTTTTGCATAACTTTTTGAGAAAACTTTTTCCGATCCCAAGGGTGGAACCTTGGGACCAAAAAATCGATATTTTGATAATTCAAATTTTAATGGCAATCATTTGAGGAGGTCTAGAAAACATCAAATATAAAAAACTTTTCAAAATTCCCCCATTTTTATTCACACGCTGAGTACTTTACAAAAAGCGCGTGTAAACATGAACCAGGTAGCCGCACACCGTGTTCTCGCTGCAAATCAGCCAATCCACATACTATACGCACAATTTAGAGCCAATTCGAAAAATAAACGATGAAGCTTTCCAACTTTGATTGGATTCTCAAAATATGTGCATTGCACCTATTATCAACTAAAGCGATACGTCCCCTAACATTTTAAACTACGAAAAAACGAGACTCTAAACTTAGAACATTTTCTTGAATAAGCTATTCACTGTTGCTGCATAAAATTTTGCTTTCGCAATACCTATTGCAAACAGTGTTGATAGGTGCTATACACAGTTCAGAATGTACTACAACTCGTCATTGCAAACATACATACCTCTGGCTGCAAATTGTCATAAATGCGCTTTAGTGATGAAAATTTCTTCTTGAAAAGTTTTCCTGGAACTTCTTCGTAGAATTCGTTAGCACAGTCGCCATCATTGTCGATATATCGTGAGCTGAATAAAACATTACTAAGATGAAAATATTACTAAGATGGCAATAGTAGCTAAATAAATACTTTTATTACAAAGGTTTTTCAAAAAGTTCACACCGTATTTTCAATCTATTTGTAAAAACGTTGGAAACTTTTTGTAACAGAACGCGTATTACACAGTCCAAAATGTGATATTACGAAAACTATAAATAACGTAATTTATTAATATACTGTTTGTTTCCCATATTCATCAAAATGCATGCATCTTTCTTATCCTAAGCAGTCTATTCGTTGTAATTAGTAACTGCGCCTGCTAAATATTAATGGTTGTTCACAACACCCAAAACTATTACGGGAAGCAAATAATTTTCTTGCAATATCACTGACCAGAGATTGAAGTGAGACAGGCTGTGATCGCTGCACGAGAAATTTTTCTTAGTCATCCATTGGGCGACCACGAAAAAACCGTCTCCCACTTTCCCCACGAAAATTGCATTATATAACAAAAAATTATTTAACATGCAGGGGACCAGAAAAATTCAACGAGCGATAACAATTTTCGATAGCCAGCCACTTTTGAACTAAAAGTTTCAAAACTGAGAGAAATCTCCTCCGATTTTGTCCCATTATTCCTTCATTATGTGGCCGGTTTGACAGGACGCCCAGTTATGTTCCGGCCGCACCACCCCGAACGGTTAATAGCAGGGCGCGACCGGATACCAAAAACTGACGGAGCCGGAGCCGGATAATCTAGTATCCGTCCTGAGCCGGATAATAAATTCAAATCTAATACTCGATTGCACTCAAATATAAGAACGTAGCTTACAATTCTTTCCGCGGCTTACGGTGGCCACAGTGTTAACGTTACAAAGTTTAATATCTCATGCCGATGCTTTTTTAACACTAACAACGATCCTATTCCACTATTCTGTGTTCTTGTAAGTTGCGTTCAGTTACAATATTCGTTTGGACCATGTTCATTTTAAGGGCATCCAGTTTTCCGTAGGTGCTATGAAACAGAAGTGGCTAAGATCAAGGATGGGAGTCTCGGTGTCAGTCTCGGCAAGTCTCAGCCTCAGTCTCGGCAAGTTTCGATTTTTGGCAGGTCTCGGTTCCATGAGTTTCGATAGTTTGGAACCGACTCTAGAAGTCCAGGATTCAGCAAAAAGAAAAAATATGTGAAAGTAAGTCAATCAGTTCGATGGTAGTTCGCATAAATAAGAATGATGGTGTAAATTTTTTGAAGATTTTTAAAAAATATTGGCAAGTTCAAATACCGGAGTCGGAGCATGATGTCGATTTTTTGTCGGAGTCCGATGTTGTGTCGCACCCTGGTTAATAGGGATATGTGAGCAAAAAACTACATGCGAACAAGCGCGAATAACATACCTCCATCTTTGATTCACAAACGGAGCTGCCACAACCGAATATGGATGACTGGTTTTGATCGAGTTCGTCGATCTGTGGAACAAATTGGCTTAACTTATCGCTTTTAAAAAATAATTAATTTCGTAGATTTCAAACATAATACTAATCGTTGCGCTATACTTTTGTAGACGTCCGGCGCCGTCCGTCACCGTCCGTAACCGTGTGGACGCAAGTCCAAGTTTACGTGCGTTGTCGTACGGTGCCGCTCATCATTAAAGTAGTCAAAAACCATAGCACCAGTCTACGCGTTCAGGTTTATTTTTTGATGATTAAATAGATATAAAAGAAAATAACAGAAATATATTAACATACATTACCAAATGGTATGAGCAGCGGGTGCCAAATTCAATTTCCACCCGCTAATTTGCGGTTTACCTTGATATTTGAAAGCCAAATCTTCCCATGCTTTTTGAAAAGTAATTACTAAGATCTATTACTAGTTACTACAGTAGTATAACGCTACTAAATGTTAAGCGCTGGTAATTGTGAATAATTTAGTTTTTTGACCACATATACTAAAAACAGCTGCTGTAGCAGTGCGAAATACACTACGTTACTCTTGCACTATTTATTGAAAAACTTACTTTTCGCTTCCTTTAGATCTCGAAAATATAGATCCCATGATTCTGTTGAACGCATTCATAATATGATTTTTTAGACATTGAGATGGTGAAGGTTAAAACTTATTAAACAAAATGTTCGTACTATATCTAAAACAGTGCCCGTTAATTTTCTGACAATTAAGAAACAATAAATTAGCGCAACCCAAAACTCAATTTATAATAACGTAACTGTTGCGTAACATAATTATGCATTTTGCAAACATATCAGAATGTTCTCTGACATACTAGTCTGAACGGTGTTAAAAATACACGTTTTCAGTATTGGTAGTGCGTATAAAATCCATGATCAAGATAATATTGCAACCAGAACACTTGTATGAATAAATTCAGAAATACTTTTTTGTGTGTACAGATGTGCTACTACGGTGTGAAATAAATTACGAAATTCATTCAAAATATTAAAAATTTCGATGCATCCTCCATTTTTTGTTTAACATTTTTTATAAAAAGCGAATATATGCACGCCTCAATTGTGTTGGCAGAAAGATAAACATTTTTAAAACCTTTATACTGTAATATCCGTTTTACGTTACTTTGATCCCTATCTGTTTCCCTTAATTTCATTAACCATTTACGCCCTGATTGGTAAGTAGGTGTATTTGGCAAAAAATATGCAGTTGCCAAAATATTCCGGCGCCGTGGCCGAAGCAAAACAAAATTTTTGGCAACACTTTCTAGATTACTGCTCAAGGCAAACACCTGCTCCGCGTTGTTCATCTTCCGATTAGAACCTGGTACCTGGTTTTACTCATGTTCGTTATGAGGTCCAGAAAATTAAATTTTTACTTGTACCAAAAGTTTAAACTACACGGCGAATGATACAATTTGCGTAGAACTATGGCAAACTTCGCAACCGAAACTGCGGAAGTCTGGTAGAAATTCTACCAGGAAGCGGAAGTCAATTGAAGTTTTGCTTCGTACAATCCGGTTCCGATAGTAAACCGAAGTATTATATACTTTCGGTGCCGATAAATTCCAGTTGAATACCTTAACTAAATATGAAAAAACAGAATTCCTAAACACATCTACAGAGGCATAACCATACATCGACTCACTCGGTTAGGTTAAAAATTGGCCTTTGTTTTAGTTGTGCGCAAATTCGAGTGGTTCTATGCTCATATTTGGAGCTGAACCACGACTTGACATTGACCCTAGACGGCTCAGTGAATACGTCACACAGTCGCTCAATGAAGTGTCAAACTATTATAAATAACTTCAACGATTTAAAATTTACTCGATTCGTCCACATACTATACTGCAAATGGCCAGTCAACCCACATGCATGAACAGTACTGAAGTATACTTCTGAATATATCTTAAAAAACACCAGAATAGGCGACTGGCTTAAGCGTTTTAGGCAGTTGACTAGTGTTTTGAAATGTTACTTATACGTATTAATACTAGTTGAAAAACACACTGTTTTTGTTATGCGGCGAAAGAAATCGTGAGCCTGCAATTTCGTTAACGTCAAGAGTACTTATGGTGAAATAAAGCGGTTTCTGTTTCCGGTCAAAGAAATTCCATCGCAGGTTGGCTGTTGACATGGCCGTATTAAGCGAGTACACCTCAGAACGGTAAACCAATAGATATCAGGGTGCGACAAGATTATCCTACTCCGTTTACGGTAAAAAATCGACATCGGATCCGGCTGCGGCATTTCACATTGCCGGATATTTATTGCTGAGAAACGCTGAACATAACTCTATGTTCAATTAAGTATGAGCAAAATTACATTTTTCTCGCAGTGACTATTTTCTAAATAACTGAAATAAGTATATCAAGATCCAAAACATTGAATTTCGGAAATTTTTGAGTAATACAAGCATATAGGTAACTCTAGGTTTACATCATGGTGCAGCCGGAGGTGAAAAATACCAAAGTCGGTAATGGAGGTCAATAAAACCTCCCAGAAGTGGCGACCTGAAATTGGTAGTTTAAACAATATATATTTTGTGCATTTTTAGCACATATCTATAAACGATTGTCAAAAATTTTGGTTTGGAAATCTAAATTGCGCCAAAACTTATAGCCAAGTGCACCAAATAATACATACTTTTTAAAACTACGTAAAAATTTCAGTACCGAAATAACCACAACCTCCGGCAAAAATGCCACAGGTCGATTTTCTGCCAGAGCTGAAGGCAGTCCTACGCTCGTACACTGGTATACGTTATTTTGAAATAAAGAAAATATTCGAAACAATATTCAAAAAGACAAAAATATGAACTACCAATACTTCAGAAATTCGTAACACGTAAGGTTCGTAATCGGATTCTACAAATCGTAGATTTGGTTCCACCCTGAGTCGCCCCCTAAGTGATACATATATGTATTTTTCCAATTGGAATTTAAACTACTGCCTTAAACATCCATATAACATAACTATAAGACCCCAAATCATTCACTTTTCTGTTTCACTCAAACCTTGATACTTGATTATTTTATTTTTTTCGTTTTTTTCCATTTTTCTTACTCTTACCGTCTAGCCATTCATTCTTCAACTGATCAAGCATTTCGTTCGTGATCAACCCTTGCGATAGCAATCGCCTTGTGAGTGGACCGCGCGGCCTCTCCACTGGCTGTCTAGATACCACTGAATTGATTACAGCCAAATCTTCTCTACTTGGCTCGTCTGTCGCAGAAGGGTTGCCTTTCAAATCGCAAGTGTCACAGTTGTTATCTGACTTAGCTTGAGCCGCGGCCACCACAGACCCACGCAAATGCGACTGAACTCGAATTTTGTCCACAAACTGGTGATTGTCTACATCAGCGCTGTCTAACCGGGACGATGTCGGACTTTCGGTATTCCGCAACAGGGATGTAATCCTCGATACCCCCTCATCAATAATATTATCAAGTTCAAGTTGAACGTCCCGAACAAGTGTCATATCAGGAAACATATCTTGAAACCGATATCCAAGCCATAAGTACAAATCTAGCACATCAAATACAGCTTCTAAATGAACTAGATCAACTATGGTATCAGGGGGTGAAAATGGCCATCCAATAGCGCGACAAAGCCACTCAAACGTTAACGCTTCGCCTTGTGAAAATTGTCGGGCGTATTTCATGAACATAGCACATGCGAATGGATGTTTCCGATCAATAGGAGCTAAACAAAACGTATATCTAACTTTCAAGGGCAACCTGATATGTTGAATCATATCGGCCAAAAATTTAAAATCGTTAGGCGAACACAACTGAAATTTCGATTCGTCCACATTGCACGTACACAGAAAGATATCAAACAAATTTGACAGAGTTACGTTTGGTAGATGATACGCAAACATTTCAATCATTTCAAACGACGGAAACAGTCCTGCTTTTTCAATCGGCTGAACAACACGATTCATTAGTTGATTCAGGATAGGTAAATCATCATGTCGAAATGTAGTTACCTCACCCGACAGTGAAGTTCCATACCTACCTGCCCGACCGCCAATCTGTTTGGTTTGTGACGCGCTCAACAATTCCATTTCCTTCTCGCCAGTTTCATTCATCGTTGGCTTAATAAGCGAGTAAAATACAACTCGTTTAATAGCCAAATTAATTCCCATTCCAATCGCGTCTGTAGCGACTAAAATTTTACACGGATGCTCTGGGTTGTTAAATTTTGCAGCTTGAGCTAATTTGGTACCAGGCGGTAGACCGCCGTAAATTACGGCAACTTCGTGACCTAGCTTTTCCAATGTCCGACTACACGAGTAAATATCTTGTTTACTAAAACATACAATACAATCGCCCGGCTGAACATTTTTCAAACCTCCTAAAGCACGATCACACACAGATAATGGCGTCAGACGCTCATAGCGCCGGATCTCAACTTCCTCTCCAATAGGGCGCAACAATTCTTCGACCAAAGGAATTGCAGCTTCCTCACCACATAAGTGTACCTGCAATACAAAAACATCAAAGATGCAAAAATCATAAACATAGAACACAACCGAAGCTCGGACTCTCGCAAAGCACTTTATGTTTCGTGCTCGGTGGTCAAAAGGTGAATGTCTGTCCGTCCGACGACAATCTCAGGAACCGCTGAATCGATTTTGATACACTTTTTTGTTAAGCCTAAGTTAGGACTTTTGACATTATTTCTTAAATTGAGCGAAGCGAAACTACGACCCAAGATCGGAGTTCCGCAAAGCGTTTTGTTTTGTACTTGGGGGTCAACAAGTGGATGGTGTCCGTCTGTCCCTCCGAAAAGAATTTCAGAACCCGCTGAACATCTTTTGATAAACTTTTTTGTTTAAAACCTTATTATCCTAAGCTGTTAACCTCGCATTGGGGTTTTAAAATTTTAGTCAGCTTATTAGCTACAGACTAATTTGCATAATTGGTTTAAGCCTAAATCAGGACCTTTTCAATATTCCACTAATATTAGGTTTTGAATCAATAGTTTGCTAATAAATAATCGGCATATTAGTTTAATTTAAAAGTAAGTGGTAATCTGAATAAATGGTTTATGATCCTTTAAAACAGAAAAATTAATAACTAGCTAGTAATTAGATGCGGTTGAGTTGGAAAATTATTTTAAAAGTGTTTGTGCGCATGTTGTCTATAGGTTTTTTGCATGAGAAATTTTGAATTGAATATAGCGTTTAGAAATTGAAATATGTTGCTCGAAACTTACTATGCTTCAAAATTTGTAGGATACTCGCTAATTACCATATTAACTATTCAGGTTATTACATTCATAGGGACACGGTAGTGTCACCTATTATATGTTTCGCTCAAAGTGTAAATTTTTATGTTTTGGCATATAAAATTGTGGCGAATGCAGATATACCGGATGCACTTTAGGATTTGATTGATGATTCTAGGATGAATGTTGTGTTGTGGGGTTTTTTGCAAACAATCTGGTCAAGCTGTAGTAGAGATCGAAAACAAACGCAAACAATTTCTGAAAAATTGCCCTTAGTAATCTTAGCATATTAAGCACACCCGCGGGATGAATTTTAGGTAATAACAGAACTTGATAAGCACTATTGCATAGGCACATAAGGATACGATAACACTGTTGCAAAAAGGTTTATATATCGATTGATTTTTTAAACTTTTATAGTAAACACATATGTTACTATGTATTGCAAACATATACATAGCTAGTAACAACACTGTTAGTCCAGGTAAAAACAGGGACTTCAGAATTTCCTACTAAGCAGCTGGATAAGCTGGCTTTCGGAGCGGGGATCGAACTGTCAGGGTATGGATACAAGCATGTTTCACATGCTTACGTGCCCATAATTTCAACAAGGTCGTCCCGTGACTGTCCACCCTATTCTCGACTGGATACCGTGTTCATAGCTCGGCGGTCTACCGTTGTGTTCACGGAGTAGCCTCCATGTCAGTCTAAGTAGAAACCAGGAGTTCAGACCTTTGAACTAAGCAGTTGGAAAAGCGGGCCTCCAGAGCCGAGCAGCCTACGGATCTTTAAACGAATATTCTACCACTGCGCCACACAGTCCGCCTCTCTAACGGCACTATACATGTCGACCGTTTACTGCCAGCTCCCTCCCGTGACCGTCCACCTTATTGTCGACTGGATACCGTGTTCATAGCTCGGAGGTCTACCATTGTGTTAACAGAGTAGCCTACATGTCAGTCTAAGTAGGAACAGAGAATTCAGACCTTTGAACTAAGCAGTTGGAAAAGCGGGCCTCCAGAGCCGGGATCGAAATCTCAGCCTACGGATCCTTAAACGAATACTCTACCACTGCGCCGTGCAGTCCGCCTCTCTAACTGCATTTTTCGTCGACTATAGGTGTCGACCGTTTGCTGCCAGCTCCCGTGACCGTTCACCCTATTCTCGACTGAATACCGTGTTCATACCTCGGCGGTCTACCATTGTGTTCACGGAGTAGCCTCCATGTCAGTCTAGGTAGGAACCGGGAATTCATCGAAATCTCAGCCTACGGATCCTTAAATGAATACTCTACCACTGCGTTTGAACTAAGCAGTTGGAAGAGTGGACCTACAGAGAACAACACTGTTAGTCCAGGTAAAAACAGGGACTTCAGAATTTTTCACTAAGCAGCTGGATAAGCTGGCTTTAGGAGCGGGGATCGAACTCTCAGGGTATGAATACAAGCATGTTTCACATGCTTACGTGCCCATAATTTCAACAAGGTCGTCCAGTGAGCGTCCATCCTATTCTCGACTGGATACCGTGTTCATAGTTCGGCGGTCTACCATTGTGTTCACGGAGTAGCCTCCATGTCCGTCTAAGTAGGAACCAGGAGTTCAGGCCTTTGAACTAAGCAGTTGGAAAAGCGGGCCACCAGAGCCGAGCAGCCTACGGATCTTTAAACGAATATTCTACCACTGCGCCGCGCAGTCCGCCTCTCTAACGGCACTACACATGTCGACCGTTTACTGCCAGCTCCCTCCCGTGACCGTCCACCTTATTCTCGACTGGATACCGTGTTCATAGCTCGGAGGTCTACCATTGTGTTAACGGACTAGCCTCCATGTCAGTCTAACTAGGAACCGGGAATTCAGACCTTTGTACTAAGCAGTTGGAACAGCGGGCCTCCAGAGCGGGGATCGAAACCTTAGTCTACGGATCCTTAAGCGAAGACTATACCACTTCGCCACGCAGCCCGCATGTCTAACTGCATTTTTCATCAACTATATGTGTTGTCCTTTTGCCGCCAGCTAGCATACATCTGTGCACATGCGTTGTTTTATATACATATGTAATTGGTAATAATATAATTGCTTGTGTGCGTTATTGTCGTTAAACAACCACGAGAATTTGAATACGTGGTTTGGAAATGACAAAAAGAAAAAATTTTCTGGCATACAGAAAACACGCGGAAAGAAATCGCAAGGTACTGTTTTATTTTATATTAAAGCTATAAAATAGCCGTTTAACATAGATTGTATTCTGATAAACAACACATTTCATGTTGTGAAATTTTGCATTTTTTGACTTCAAATTTTGCCAGGCTGATATTTCTGAAAATGAACACAATGTCGTTTGCAGTGAAATTTTAATTGATTTTCAATGTTTTTAACATGACCGCATAAAAATTTCACCAGTTTTGGCTTTCGTTGGCCAATAGCAAGTGAAAATATGTTCATTTTCCAAAATGTGATTTTGTAATGGCAAAAATTTCGGATCAAATTTTTTGTATTCAAGAATAACGCTTGAAAAAACCGAACTATATAACGCAATCTAACGCTGTAAGATTATTTTCACCTGCATTTTCTGGTTTCAGGCCTTAACCAGTCGTAAATTTCCTAAAACCTTTCATGTTGTGAAATTTTGAATTTTTGACTTCAAATTTTGCCAGGCCGATATTTCTGTAAATGAACACAATGTCATTTGCAGTAAAATTTTAATTGATTTTCCATGTTTTTAACATGACCGCATAAAAATTTCACCAGTTTTTGCTTTGGTTGGCCAATAGCAAGTGAAAATATGTTCATTTTCCAAAATGTGATTTTGTAATGGCAATTTGCAGTAAAATTTTAATTGATTTTCCATGTTTTTAACATGACCGCATAAAAATTTCACCTGTTTTTGCTTTGGTTGGCCAATAGCAAGTGAAAATATGTTCATTTTCCAAAATGTGATTTTGTAATGGCAAAAATTTCGGATCATATTTTTTGTATTCAAGAATAACGCGTGAAAAAACCGAACTATATAACGAAATCTAACGCTGTAAGATTATTTTCACCTGCATTTTCTGGTTTCAGGCCTTAACTAGTCGTCAAGTTCCTAAAACCTTTCATGTTGCGAAATTTTGAATTTTTGACTCCAAATTTTACCAGGCCGATACTTCTGTAAATGAACACAATGTCGTTTGCAGTGAAATTTCAATTGATTTTCAATGTTTTTAACATGACCGCATAAAAATTTCACCAGTTTTGGCTTTCGTTGGCCAATAGCAAGAGAAAATATTCCTAAAATGAGTAGGTTACAAAACAGGCGCCAAGCGCATAATTGGTAACGCTAATCCGGCATAATGTGGTCGATCGGTTTGATTACAAAAAGATATTAGAAACTTATGTTATATAATTTTAGAAACACTGTTGAAATAAGTTAATCAAACTTAAACTACCATTCGGCGATTATCAACCAGGATTTGACGCGTTGAACTCAGCTGAAAATGAAAGTGAGAAATTGGACGGTTTCAAATTCAAGGTTTGTGGTTTGTGTATACAATTACATATCGTTTCCGTTGTGTTAAAGTTATGAGATACAGATGTTTACGTGCAAAATACATAATGTAGCGTGATGAAAAATTATTTTTGTATCTTCACGGGTTCGAGCGACACCTCTTACGGTAGTTTCAAATTTAAGGATTGCCCGTTATACAAATACAAACCATTTTTATTGCTTTGAGTTCTGACACACACATTCGTGCATTAATTAAAGTTGTTGCGTTCCAGTAGTAGATGACGGGGTGTAATCAAAATTAGTGAAACGTAAAATAGATATTGAAGTATAAAAGTTTCTACCAAAAAATTGAAGCGAGCAAAAATTTATCGGGCCTTTTAAAATTAGAAAATGGCAAATTCACCACAATTTTTAAATTTTGGACGTATTTCGTATGGTTTTAATTCATATCGGGCAATAGCAACATATATAACGGAAAATTCCGACCAATTTTTTGCCTAAAAAGAGCACAATATCCGGTATTTGTGGACGAAAATAGACACCAATTTTTACCAGACACAAAAACGGGTATCCTATTATACCCTGGTAGATGAGCACTAGCCAAATTTGCACGTCCCAAATTTAAATTACCTTTAATAATTATAATCTATGCACATATAAAAGTCAGTGGGTATAATTTATTCATAGAACAAGATAACTATAAAGGTGACGTCAATCTGACGTATAGGGAATATTCATAAGAATTATTATGTAGGTAATAAAATACAAATTACTCCTTTTACAGCGCAGAACTTCAATAGTTTCTGCTTAGCGTTCCAAGATGCATTGATAATCAAATTGTGATGGTTTATTTTGACAAATTTGGCAAAGTAAGCTATTGGGAAGTGGCGCGTTACTTGTATATGTTCATGAATCTTGTTTCGGTCATGCGTCGGATATCAAATTAGCAATCCAGGTGTATTGTAGAAGCCCATTACGTAAAAACCTATTAAAAATTTCTTTTACTTATTAACTATATAATGCAACAATTCTAATGTCCATGCTGTAAACCTATTTTAATCAGATGGTGCGAGTTTGATCTTGCGTCCTTTTTGTATACCTAGCAATGCAGAGCATGTATATTTCAAAATGCTCAGTACTATCGACGTCGGAACGTTTTTTGCAGGAGTGCCAAAAAAATGAGTAGTAATTTTCATGCTAAAACGGCAGCTCGTCACTGCATACTCATATCTGACCATTCAAAAACGAAGTAAACAAGTCGGGATTTTGCAATGTTTATTTTAATTCTTCGTTTAGGTGAAAAGTATTCAAGTGTATGCCAGCAGAATGCTGAACGTCAACTAAACTGCGGTTGTCAACATGACTGAAGCCAACAAAGCACACATTGCAACAAGTTCATTAACTTGCCGGATATTGCTTTTATAACTTCAAAAAATTTATACCATCATTCGCAATTTTACTGAAGTACAATCGAACTAATGTACTTTACTTTTACATATTTTTC